>JAJMJL010000004.1:0-518137 GCA_030563645.1 Saturnispora halmiae | reverse complement strand
ACCTCCTGCACCCAAAGCAGGAATCATACCACTAGACCATTAACCCTCTTATAGTTAAGATTGGATTTTATTTTGTTGTAGAGTTGATAAGAAAGCAATATAAATGACTTTGGATGTGCAATATCTTTGTGTATGGAGTATTGGATGAGTATTGTAAAAAGGGTTTTCAATTAATTGATGCAGTGCATCCTTTGAATCACAAATGAAGACTTTAAAGAAATTTGCTCTTTTTTTTGCAGTGCTTCTTTTTAATGTGGTGGCTCGTTATGAAAAAAAAAGCTGATTTTTTCTTATAGTGTTTCTTGATGACAACAAGATACGTAGCCACATATGATTGTTCGAACAATAAATTACTTTTACGTGAGTGACTGATGGTAAAAACAAGACAAAAAATAAAGCCCGATGCGGGGGTCGAACCCGCAGCCTTTTGATTAAGAGTCAAACGCTCTACCGATTGAGCTAACCAGGCTTTCTATGAGGTCGTACCCGGATTCGAACCGGGGTTATCCGGATCAAAACCGAAGGTGATAACCACTACACTATACAACCACTTTATATAAGATAAAAGGGATAGAATCTAATCTCAGCTACACTGTTTTATTGAACCGTCATATAGGCAATGTTTCTCAAATTTTAGTTAACCAGTGCCGATTTTTGGTTTCCGTTTTTTTTCCTTAAAAAATTCTAAGTCTACACACATTTAATTTGTAACCCAATGGATAATTTTTTCCAGATTGTTCTTGTAATTTTAAAAACCAATTTATCAAATACTTTTAAAATAAAATGTCTATAAATTCAAAAAAAAAGAAAGTAAATACAAATCTTTGTTTCAAATAATATCGATTTTAGAATTGAACATTCTGGTGGTGTTTATTATTTCATGCGTACTGAAGAATTCAATATACGTTCGATTCATTTTTAGTCATTTTAAATTATTACATAATACTTTTATCAAGTGATTTATAACATGAAAGCTGGTTTTATTTTAAGTATCCTATTAATAGTATTATTTACTAGTCTACAATGAATTACCTATTGCCTCTTTATCACTTACGTCCTTATTTATATTATTTAATTTTCTTACTATTAACCAAAGATAAGAAAGAGTATAAACCTCCAAAAAAAATCATTCTTTTCAAATAGTATTTCTTGGGTTTAGACACTAAGCAAATACATTTCTTGCAACAATCATATATTTATGCTGAGCAGATAACAAAGTAATATCCGACGTTGTTAAATCGAGTCAGTACCACGCTTGCTTCATAAATGACCTATTTTAGGTGCATTTAAGAATACACCATTAGCTTTTTGTTTGCTGTGAGGGATCTCTCTTATCCTCATAATGAATAAATGTAAATAAACTCTGGATGCTCGGTACCTTCTTGTTCGAGGTATTAGATGTATAATATAATGGAATTATTTGGATTACTTACTGCAACTCCAGCCAACTATTTTACTAGGTTGAAGCCTTGTTGAAGATTTAAAGACATATGAACGATTGAACAGACTACATTAAACGATATTACCAGAGATATTTAGTTTGCCAGGAATCAAAAACTTAAACTACAAAAAAACAAGAATATTCTCACCATTACCCGTTGGTAAAGAAAGAAGGACTGCTTAAACTTCTTATCAATATCAAAATTAAAAATGATTTTTTTACTCCAAACAGGTTATAGTGGATAGATTCACCAAGAGAGCAAATTTTGTTTAACACTCAAGACTATTGGATTTAAAACATTTGCTAAGTTTTTAGTGCATAATGTATTTAAGTTTCATGAAATCCCCAAAAGAGTTTCTGACTGATATTGGATTTATCAATTTTTGGAACACAGTTTGTGAGATGTTTGGAATCTCTGTATTATTTTCTACTACTGACAGTCAAATGGAGCGCACCAATAGCATTATCAATCAGATGCTAAGAGTTACAAAAAATGATCCTTATGCTTGGGATGAATTTTTACAAGTTGCAGAATTTGGATACAGCAGCGAACATCAATCAGTCGGAAGTTATTTCAAATGATACGTTGAATCAGTCGCAACTTCAATAACAAAGTTTCTCAGAATACGGGTATTGTGAGGGTAATGACCCAACTTGAGACAAAGTTTACTCGCATTCATTGGCTACTTATTTGCCACAAACCCTTTTACTATATAAAGTGGTTGTATAGTGTAGTGGTTATCACCTTCGGTTTTGATCCGGATAACCCCGGTTCGAATCCGGGTACGACCTCATAGAAAGCCTGGTTAGCTCAATCGGTAGAGCGTTTGACTCTTAATCAAAAGGCTGCGGGTTCGACCCCCGCATCGGGCTTTATTTTTTGTCTTGTTTTTACCATCAGTCACTCAAGCTATATTGGATTCAAGTGGCTAAACGTGTACCTTCTAATTAAAATTGTCAAAAATACACTTCAAAAATGTTTTTACGTAATTCGAAGCCTCAAAGCTTGGCCTTGGTTTATGATGTGTATCGTTATACTTCACACATTTGCTTATATTATAACAATTGACTGGGTGGCCAAGCTGGTTAAGGCGTGCGACTGTTAATCGCAAGATCGAGAGTTCAATCCTCTCCCTGGTCGTTTAATTTTTTTTTTGAAAGCTGTGATAATAAGTCAAGTCAATCATCACCTGCGTTTGAAAAATTAAGTTTTTTGCTTGATGTAAAGCTATCCCTGGCCTCTAGTAAAACTAAGTATGAAGATGACTTACAAGTAACTTCATTGACAGACAATTGAAGGAAATGAAGGCTAAGAAAACAAAAGGGGGATAATCGAGAATCCTAAAGCGAGTTTTGAAGAAGAAACAAAAGATTCATGAACTGTGCTTCATTCTATATCAATGGCCAAAAAGAAGTCTGCAATCCTTCAGTAAAAGTATGTTCTACAAGATGAGTAACATAAATTTAAACAAACCAAAAAGATAACAAAGATAAAAATATGATAGATAGATAGATAGATAGATGGAATGGAGAGGAGTTATATAATTGAATCAGTAAGGGTGATGAGATGACAAGCGATACTGGTAATTTTCTCTTTCTTTTTTTTTAAAAAATATACTTATTGATTTAAGTGGATTGGAATTTAAGAAATTAAATTAATCGACTTATTCGTCTTGCTTGTCACCAGCTGGGGCACCTTGAGCATCTTCTTGACTTGCTTCGGACATATCACTTGTCCACAAAGTCAAGTTGTCTCTGAGAAGTTGCATAATAAGAGTTGAATCCTTATATGATTCTTCAGATAATGTATCCAATTCAGCAATTGCATCATCGAAAGCTTGCTTAGCCAAGTGACAGGCCTTATCAGGTGAATTCAAAATTTCATAGTAGAAAACAGAGAAGTTCAAAGCTAAACCTAATCTAATTGGGTGAGTTGGTGGTAACTCAGTAACAGCAACTTCAGATGCTGATTGGTATGCATTCAATGAAGCATCAGCTGCATCCTTTCTGTTTTCAGAAACAGCGAATTCAGCCAGGTATCTGTGGTAATCACCCTTCATCTTGTAGTAGAAAACCTTTGATTCACCAGATTGTGCGGTTGGAATCAAGTGTTGAGTTAAAACGTTCAAAATGTCTTCACAAATGTTGGACAATTCAGTTTCAATCTTTGATCTGTAGTCCCTTATAAGTTTAGCTTGGGTTTCGTTACCCTTTTGTTCTTCCTTTTGTTCAATGGATGAAACAATTCTCCATGATGCTCTCCTGGCACCAATGACGTTTTTGTAAGCAACAGATAATAAGTTTCTTTCTTCAACGGATAACTCTTGGCCTGATGAGGCAACAGCTTTCATGTTTTCAACCATTTCTTCATATCTTTCAGCTTGTTCAGCCAACTTGGCTAAGTAAACGGAATCTTCACGAGTAACAGACATCTAAAGTATAAGTGTTAGTATAATGTTGAATTTAAAGGTATGAATTCGGTTAGGCAGCCCCGTCGCGCTTATTTTGAAAATGGCACTTACGTAATCGACACTCAATACAATACCTTCAGATTCAAAAACATTAAGAGCCAATTGCCAGTAAAGTATGGATCAAGTATGTATCAACAGTGAGATTCAAATAAGATAAAATAGAGTGAAGTTTGAGGTTAAATCTCGATAAATTAAGATCCACATCTCCCTTCCATATATCCATCCCTGCCATTTTCAAAACAATGTAACAAACGGATTTCCATCCATCCCATAACGTCAATGGATTGTGATTCCTCAATGCATCAACAGTGATTTATCGTCATTCCAATCCTCAATTGATACTCCATTCGGAACAATAATTGGACGATGTTGATTCGTGGAAAAGGGATCATGCTACCCAAAGAAGACAGGACGGTGCTCACACGGATCTCAGGTTTCACATGCGTTCTGTGTACATTGGCCACCACATGTTACCACCGTAGTTCCATTTAACGCCGCCTGAAAGTACATACATCAATACACAATTAGGGATTTGATGAGTGGCGACGATTTTGTGAGAAGTGGGAACAAGTTATTTTTTTTCCTTAACTTGCGCTGCCATTTTCCAAATCGGTTGCCAACACAACATGAGCAAACAACTTCTATTAAATTAAACATACAACATAATGGGTTTACACATCCATGGACTCGACCATGTTTAAGACACGGCATGTCTCAATGTTCAGACCAAATCTGGAATCTTGAGACAATTGAGAAAGTCCAGAAACGGCTTCAGAAACAGCATTTTGTAATTGGAAGTCAGAATGGACCCAACTGACCTTAGCAGTGTCCATACCACCGGTCAATCTTAACAATTTTTGCCTAGTATTGTCTAAGACTACAGTAGTGGTTTCTCTGGCAACAGGCATCTTTAATGCACCAGACATCATTGTCTTCAATTTTAATGAAGAAATCTTTAATTGAGGTAATGGAATTTCCATACCTGGTAATGTTGGAGTTTCTGCGTCATACCCTTGTTGGCCAGTGGAAGATTTCACTTGTAAGATTGTCCTTAATGGTAAAAATCTAGCAGCCAAGATTGGTTTAGTTTGAAATAAATGTTTATTGACAGCTTCTTGGATACCTAATCTGTCACTTGCCATATCCTTTTGAATTAATGCTAGTTGTTCAGAAATGTCACCATTATCTAGATTCAATGGGAAATGTTCCGAGAGATATGTTGCCTTAAATGGGTAAACTGATTGTGTCTTTTCAACATTGGTCAATACCCTCCTTGATGCCTTCAATTTTAATTGTTCCATGACTGAAACATCTCTAATGAAGATAGAATGCTTTGGATTAAAATCAGATTTCAAATTCTTACCGCTGTATGCATCTAATGATTCTAAAGTGACAATACCAACATCTTCAGTGTTCAATGGACACATTTTAATGTCAATGTAATACACTTCTCCTGGGGTGACAATGAAATCATCTGTTGGCATTGAGTTATCTCTGTTTGATGAACGACCTTTGTTGGTATCAATGATTGCAATCTCTTTTGAAGTTGATTGTTGACCTCTTTCCAATAATTTCTTTTCTTGATCAGCCTCTGACCAGACCACACCTTTAAAATCTCTTTCTGCAACAACACCTTCAGCTTGACCAGCTAAGAACCTCCTTATTCTTCTAACCTTGGATGTTGGAACAACAACACAGTTAAATGATTCAGCAATTGCATCAACTAAATTTCTAATCATAGAACCAGTGACTGCATTGGAGACAGTTCCGTTGGTTAAAGCGGAAGGAATTTTCTCTGGTGATAATGAACAACCTAGTAATGCGAGCACAGATTCAGTTGCCAAATGTGCAGCACAAATTGAATCTGCTTGAACACCTAACAATGGAGCAGGTGGTTTACCATCAACAAAAGGTGGATAAATGACAATAGTGTGAGAAACATTGGCAGTATAACCATCAATATGACAACCTAATGAAACAGTAACCAAATCTCCTGGTTGAAAAGTGATATTAGTTTCATCATCCAATTCTGGTGAATAACCAACAACGATATCATTAACATCAATTGTAACAGGATTTGCAATACCTCTTTCTGTATATTTTTTAAAGTTCTTGTTAATCAAGTTCTTCATAAAACTGTCACCTAATAAACATAATTCTGCTGCTGAGTATGGATCATGTAAACCTAAATGGTATGAATCATTGATTAATGATACAATATATTGAAGACAAGTCTGTGAAACTTGACCTGCAAAATTATATTTCGCAACAACTTGTGGAGAGACAACGTTTTTCTGCTTCAGTAAAACTTCAGTGTCCTGAGGTGAAATCTGTAATGCCATTTTGTTTAAAAAGAAAGTAAAATTTTTCAGTTAAAAGGGAAAGATGAAAAAAAAATTTCACTTTCTATATGTGGATATTTTGCTCATGAAATATAAACATAATGATACGCCACTAGCGAACTTGACACTCTTCAAAACCTGATGAAACTTTGCACGTATTTTCACTTTGATCATTTAACAAAACCAGAGGAAAATAGTCACTTTTTTCCTCTTTTGCGTTTCTCCAAATCACTCTTCCATCTTTATCAGTTCCAAGTCCGTCAACAATCGAATCCCACACCTTAGCTTTCAATCTTTTTTTTTCAGCGATATGATCTAAGCCCTTGAAACATAATTCATCCCCAGCTTGTGCTCCAAAAGGCTCTGAAATGGGAATTACTTTATATTCATCATCACCGACGATCTTTTCTGCACATAGTAACATACCTTGACTTTGAACACCTCTCATTTTACTTGGTTTCAAGTTGCAAACCACCACAACTTTGGAATTTAATAACTGGTTTTGATCCACAAGCCCAACAAGACCTGAACATACTTGAATGCACTCGTCACCACCCAACGATACTTGTGACACATATAGTTTGTTGGCGTCGGGATGAAATTGAATATCTTTGATGTGTCCAACACGTAGATGTAGCATGTTAGGATTCACCGCTAAAGAAGATTGATATCTCAGTCCCAACCTTATCACACATCTACTTAATTGATTCATTTTTAGAGAAAATTACTTGAAATGTTATGATGAGAATATTTATTTCACCCGTTGCTCGTAATCATCAAGAAGAAACGAAAAAATTTAACATTATAAACTATAAAGGCATAATATTTGGAACAGGACCTAATGGAGTAATACCGAAAGGATTAATGTTAGGATGAGATTTTGTATAATGGAATTTAATGTGATCAAACTCGGTTGTAGATTTGAAAGCATCGTAGTTCCAGTACAAGTTCTTCAAATATTTGTGAATGTGAGGATAGTCATGTCTGATCATCTTGATGTTGCATTTGAAATGTTGATGATAAACAGGATCGAACCTGACCAAAGTTGTGAATAAACGGATATCAACTTCCGTTATTTCACCACCAACTAAGAAATGTCCATCTTTAGAATGAATACCTTGTAAAATGTTTTCCAATCTATCCAAACTTCCAAACACGGACTTGACCTCTGTCTCATATGGCTCTTGCTTTGTTGCAAACCCGGCCTTGTAAACACCATTGTTAATTGTTGGATATATCCATTCATGATATTCTTCAATTTCCTTTTGCAATGGGGTAGGGTATATGTCAACTTGCTTGTATTTATCTTCGATGATATCATTGAAAGCTGTGTTGAAAATCCTAATAATTTCACTTGATTCGTTGTTGACGATTGTGCCTAATTTCTTATCCCAAAGAACTGGGACTGTGAATCTACCACCATAATTTGGTTCCGCTTTGAAGTAGAGTTCCGATAGTCTCTTGAATCCATACAATGGGTCTTCATCAACTCCTGCTGGTTTATCGCCTTCCACTCCAAATCTCCATCCATTTGGATCCATATGCCAATGGACAACGGACATGGATACAATACCAGTCAATCCCTTCAAGATTCTCGTGATGAGGGTCCGGTGTGCCCATGGGCATGCGTATGACACATACAAGTGGTATCTCCCTGCTTCTGGTGTATGTGGTCCTTTATTTGAAATTGTGTTTCTAAAACTCGAATCTTTTCTTTTATACTCCCCCTTGGAGTTGGCAAAATCTTGTGTGTTGAACTTTGGTGTTTGTGATGTCATTGTTGTTACTTAATAGGAAAATTTGTTATTGTGTACAAGAAAGAGTGGAGGAAACGTTCCCTTTTTATATTAGTGAGATTATCTTTTTCATTAATCATTTTAGTAATTTCTTAGTCAACATCGAAATTGGTAACTAATTGGGTTTGTAATTCGACCCTTGAGCGTAACTTCTTCAAGAAACTCAAATTGACAGCCACATTGTCTACTTTGGACGCGAGGTCACGTTTGAGCTTTCCTTCTCTGTCAATTAAACTGTTAAGACCAACAGATACATCCTTTGCGGGGTAATTTAAAACCTTACGAACCTCCTTGGACACACGCAAACTGTTGTGATGAATGTAATCGTCTTGTTGTAAACTTCCACGAATTCTTTTGATGATGTTGCGATGGACGGTTTTTGGAGATTCCTTTACTAGGTAATAAATTGGATAACCAATAAGAATGGACAATGCAGAATAATGGACAACCGAAGGTAGTTTAACCAAAACGCCCACCCCGGATATAAGAGTAATTACCTTAGGAGACCATAGAAGCACCATTGACGAAAGACTTGTTGTAATTAGTTTGGAATTCCATATTTTATCCACAGACCAATCACTAAATGTGAATATCGTTTGGATACCATTGAAAACCCCCAAAATTGAATCCATATTGACTAGATCAATTAATTCGAATTTGACGGTGATTTTATTTTTCAATTGATGGTCCTTTTTATGACTGTACATGATCTCAGATTTGAACTTGGTCTTAGATAGGGCATCCTCTCCAAGAATTTCCGCACCAAGTGCCCTAATTTTATCAATCCCATTACTTGTTTTTTCCCTGGCATAATCTTCAGATAAACGAATACTCGTCAAAATTCCATTGATGATATTAGATTTGGTATTTTGAATAAATTGATCAATGTTGAAAATTGTAACACCTTGATCAATCGTTTTCTTATCTTCAAAAGCCTTTAGTGTGTTCAAAATGTTTGCTCTTGTCGTGTCATAAGCGTCATTACAGCAGCCATCTATCAATTTCATGATCTTATCATTAACCTTTATAGAATTTTTTACAGCATTTTCATACTTTGGAGTTGCAAGTTTCAATTCAATTTCATATTCTTCTTTATTGACGCTGTAATGTGATTGGTTTAATTTTATTAATTCAACCAAATCAGAAAACACCTTAGTCAAATAATTTTTTGCTGGTAATAGCTTTGAAACTGATCTTTTGTCCAAAATAAAATTTCTTAATGATGCTTCAAGATGATCAAAATCTGGATGATCAATGGGCTCTCCATCAGGACCATCGGGACCATCACCACCATCAGGACCATCATTTGATTTTGCAACGTTTTTTGATGAAACAAAATGAACAAAATCCTGTGAATCTTTGTGGGTTTCTGGTGATAAATCACCTACCTGTTGTAGAATCTTTTCTTTACATTTATCTTTTCTTGTTATATTATCAAACTTATTGACCACAATGAAACTGAATTTTTTATCCTTATTGACATTGCTAATGAATTCTCTACCCGAGAGAGTGAAATGATTTTCTGCGTTTACAACAAAAATAACCAAATCAATTTCTTCCTGGGTCGAAAATAGTTGCATCGTTTGATATGAATCAAGATTCAAACCTGGCGCATCAATCAATCTAATATCTACAACCCCATTTTTTAGCAAACTTGTTTCAGGTGGTCTATTATCTTTAACGTAAACTTTTAGGATAGAGTAAAGATCGCTTTCATACACGAGATCATGTAGGTCTGCCAATTTGAACCTTTTAAATGTATTTTCATCCCTTTTGTTATATTCCATACCAATAGGTACAGCATGGACTTCTTCCATTCCGAAATTCTCATCATCGCTAATCAATTCGCAAAACACATTTGTGCATGGTTGCTGATCAGTTGGCAAAACATTCCTTTTCAAAATAGCATTACAGAAACTAGATTTCCCGGAATTTAGATCCCCAGTCACTAGAACTTTAGAGTTTGTTTCATCAATTCTATCCTTCAATGAGTTCAAATGTCGAATAATTCCCTGAAATTTATCATTTAGCAACTTTGCAAGTGTTGCCTCATCAAATTGGGTTAACAAAGATTCTGAGCTGGAGGTAACTCCTGTTTTAATGTCAATAGTTAATAATTCAAATTTATGTTCATCCACAGTTGGAGTTGGTGATCTCTCTCTCTCTTCTGTTTCACCTGATAAGAATTTCGATTTTAATAAAGCTCTTTTTGACTCATCTGACAATAATTTCGAGTTTAAGTTTCCATTTGCTAATTTATCCAAGGGGTAATATATGGATGTTTGATTATTTTGGTCTTTGATATCGTTGATCAATTGAATCGTTGAAATGATGCATCTATCAAGCATAGTTTTATTTTGATTGTATTTCATTTGTTTTATTTGGGCCATCATAGAATCTGAGACTGGTCCTTCATTTCTCTTGAGTTCCCCAAACAGGTTTCTTGGCATATCGCTTTCAACTCCATCTACTAATGTAGACCCATCAAGTGAACTAGCCCCTGGTGTGTAAGTGGCAAAAGTTGGCTGATTTGTATCGGATTTCGAATCTTTCAAGTTATCATCCATCTGCTCTCCATAAAGAGTCTTTCCTTCATCCTCATCTGGTTTCCCGCTCATTGATTCTGTGTTCTGATTTGGATATATGAGTAACGTTACTTTAATATTAAAGGAAATAAAATTTTCAACTCTTAGCATTCTTTTATTATAGGAGTAAAACCGGATACATGTCGTTTAGAAAGAGAGGAGAAGCTTTGAACGTTAATGGATTGAGAAGAGGGACTCCTACCGGAATACCAGTTCAAAGAGGGCCTTCTACAATTGAGAGAACATCGCATTTACCTATTAAAAAGATTGCAGAGAAGAATCCACTAATCAAGCCGTCACTGGTGTTTACCAGTGAAAGTTGCATATCAAGTGGATCTAGTGATTTAGATAAGGTTATTCAGCATAACGGTATTCCACTTGGAAGCTTAATTTTGTTGGAAGAAGATGGAACAACGGATTTTACAAGTAGATTAATCAAAGTCTTTTTGAGTGAAGCCATCATTCAAAATAGAATAGAGGAATTGAACAAGAAACATCTCACACACTCTATTGTAATAGGAATGCAACCCCAATGGTCAAGTGAGTTACCAGGATTATATTTGGGCTCCAGCAAGGATAGAAAGAAACAACTTGTGAAAGATCAAGAAGGGAAATTGAGTGTTAGCAATGTGGTGAATAATCAGAGTGACATGAAAATTGCATGGAGATATGGATTACAACAAAAAAAGAATGAAGGTGCTAACCTCTTGAATAATAATGATAATTATCCACATTTCAATCATCAGTTTGATATTACTACAACAATAAGACCTGCAGCTGGACCTTCCGATATTACTAATATTCCTATTGAAAGTGGATATGACAGAATACTTGTTGAGGTGGAGAAAGTCATCAATAGATTCAAAGATCAAATCATTAGGATTGCAATTCCATATTTTTTGAATCCAATGGTATACACGAATGAAAGTCTTACAAAGCAGTCAAATGTGATTAAATTCATCTATGGATTGAAAAGAATAGTCAAAAAATATGGAAGTCGAGTTGTATTGATGATGAGTATCAATGTCAAGCTTTATACGAGAGATTCAAACATAATCAAATCCATTGAAGGTTTATGCGATGGGGTTATTCAACTACGTCCATTTCCACACGAATTAAACGAGCTTCTTGATAGGACCTTCAAGAGAGAGCCAACGAAGATACACCAGGGTTATTTGAATATTTATAAAGTTCCAATTTTAAGTAATATTGGTATGATGGAGATAAGGGAGATGGAATACAGTTTCAAAAACAGCAAAAGGAGATTCGAGATTGAACAATGGAGTATTCCTGTGGACGCTGATGATGTCGAAGACAAAAATACCGGTTTAGAGTTTTAGCAGTGTTAAAAATATAAAGTGTATAAAATAATCCTTATCAGTTCCCTATCGTACGTCGTTAAATTTAGAGAGACTGGCTCTTTTCTTGGATGTAGCTGAATCTTTCTTCATTGGCTGAAGCATTGGAGCCTCTACGTTTAACCATAGATGCATTGATTTCCCCAGAGTTGATCAGGTCTTCTAATTCATCTCCTGGTTTCCCCCAATTCCCTTTACCAAATCCTCCCTTCTTGGTGGAGCGTGGATCGACTCCTGCAAATCCAGTTTTAGAGAAGAACTTAGGTTCTGTGGTAGTCTTGTTGTATTTTTGAGTGTGTGCCATTGTATTGGTAATTGTTAGAAAGAAGAAACATTTGGTGAGTTATTAAGTCCCTTGGGTTTCTTATGGCTTTTTATAGTAAAGTAAGTAGTGTGATCAATGCATCATTTCATTACGTAATGTTTTGGTGTGGCTTAGAGCATTACGTAAGATTACGTCATTAATATTTTGGATGTTTCGACTTGTCGTTATCAACCATCAAAGGTAAAAAGTAACAGTTAAAAGGATAAAAAGTCTAGAAAAAACGGAAATCAAGAGCAGCATAATAAAATTATTGATATATGAAAGAATTCACAATAACTATTGATTTTTAGAAGAATTCACAATAACATCATCAGAATCAGGAGCAAATTCTTTAGGATGATTTTTGAATTTTAACAATCTTCTACCCCAATACCCAGCAGCAGCATTTCCGGTCTCATCTCTACATTGTTTTAAAAATGGTAACAAAGAAGTACCACCAGTTCCTCGTAATTCACCTGATTTATCAAATTGACCGGCTAGTCCCGTACGTTTTACAGAATCATTACCAGCCATCTTGGATTTTTTAGCAGCTTGAATAATAATATACCTAGTGACAATTCTAATGTGTTTGTCTCTGAAAGCCAATAGCATTGCAACAGCTGCGTCATAGGCAAGAACCAAATCAGGACATTCTTCCGAATGTTCTAGAACAAAGGAACGTAAACAATTTACCTTGGATAGATGAACGAGGAACTCAGCATGTTTCTTTGGCATATACATACGCATTTCCGCCATAAATGGATTTTCAGTTGTGTCGCTAGTTTTTTCACCTGTGGAAGTGTGATTTACATTTAAAATCAGATCCATAAACTGCACAAATGAACTTTGAGCATTTGAACCTCCTGATAATATTCTAGGGGTTCTCTCATCACCGTAGTATACTCCTTCTTCAGCCAATCCTGCGTCTTTCATATTTTTCCATCCTGCAAGGTATGGCCTTAATTTGAAATAAAATACATGAGGGTCACATAATTCCTCCATCTTTAATAATAAAGTACCCAATTCATCAACGCGTTCCGCAAAGTCCTGTAATAATTCAATCACTTTGTTACTGTTGTTATCACGACATGCCTGTAAAATTTCCAACCCCAGTGGAATACAAGGAGCCGCTCTGTATTCAAAAAACACACTCACAATATAAAACCATGATTCATCCGTAGACCCCGAAAACGTGTTGATAGTCTTAATGTTATTAATGAAATCATCCAATTGCCAACTGGATGGGTCATTCTCATGAGCAGGTTTGATTAAAAATCCCCAATTCCAAAGACACAGACCTGCATATGTAGCAACAGGTGGAACACCTAATTTTTCACTCACTTGAACCCAAGGCTCCGCAATACACTTTGGTAGATGGTTATTAGCTCCAGCTTCGGTTGGCGAACCTGCACCATTACCCCACACGTATGCATGTCCGATAAACCCTAGAATTGCATACGCTCTTCTTTGTTGAGGAACTGTTACCAATTTATCGATGTCTAATACAGGAATCGACTCAATGATTGCCCGAAGTCTATTTGATAATAATAAAGAGGGTAAGATAGAAATTACATTTTCCCATGCTGAATAATAATCTGGAAGGCTTGAAATAGGTGCTTTTTCCGGCAAAAAACCGGTCACTGGTGAAACATCATAGTCTGATAAACGTGGTAGTTCTTCCATGACTAAAATCCGTCCTAAATACCTTCTAAATTTCTCTTTAGTGTAAAAAAACGGTAAAAAAAATGTGAGCAAATGAAAAAATGGGTTCACTATTAACGGGTCCATTGGATCTTCAATTGTTCTAAAGTTTAAAATTATGCATATAACAAAGAAAAATTTACCATACTGGTTAATAGAATTTTTCTGTGTTTTCTATGATTTTGTCCATGAAATTAGCACTAAAATTGGGGTTGTTTTACACTTAAGATGATAAAATGCTGAGCGCTTTTTTCATCAGGTGCTTGATTACATAATTGGAAAAATCAAGAATATTCTAACCCATTTCATAACAACATTTAGTTAAAATGACGTCGGATGATGAGACGCCATTGCCAGAGAATGCGTTGATTCCTCCTCCACCAGAAAAGGAGGATCTTTTCACCCCAGAAGATATTGTGGCGATGTCCAAGTTGTATGTTAAGAAGGACGATCAATATAGATTGGCAGAGATCCTAGCAGCACAAATGAGACGTGGCAAACAGACCTATTATATTCATTACATGGAGTTTAATAAGAGATTAGATGAATGGATTTCGGATGAAGTGATTGATTTCAAACGGCCAATCTATTTACCGAAGGCGAAGAAGGAAAAGAAAAAGGAAAAGAAGAAGATGCCACTGAATAATGCACAAAAGAAGAAATTGAAGCAACAGACAAGTGGGGGTGCAGACACTTCATCAAAAATGCAAATTACAACAGGCGCTGGAAGTGAAGAAGAAGAAGAAGACGATGAAGATAACGATGAAATGGATTTGGATAATTTGAATGTTCAGGGTTTATTAAAGGAGGGCGAGGAATTGAGCAGAGAGGATGAAATTGAAAAGCTTAGAACCAGTGGTTCAATGACTCAAAACAATGTTAACGCCCTTGCAAAGATTAGAAATTTCACAAAAGTTATTATCGGAAATCATGAAGTTGAGCCTTGGTATTTTTCACCGTATCCAATAGAATATGCAGAAGGAACAGGAGAGTTATACATTTGTGATTTTTCTTTGCAATACTTCCAATCAAAAAAACAATTTGAAAGGTTCAGATCAAAATGTACATTAAAGCATCCACCAGGAAATGAGTTATACCGTGACGATTACGTATCGTTCTTCGAAATAGATGGTAGAAATCAAAGGACGTGGTGCAGAAACCTATGTTTACTTTCGAAGTTGTTTCTTGATCATAAAACTCTTTACTATGACGTCGATCCATTTTTATTTTACTGCATGACAAGAAGGGACGAACTTGGTCATCATCTGGTGGGATATTTTTCTAAAGAAAAAGAATCTGCAGACAACTATAACGTTGCATGTATTCTTACTTTACCCCAATATCAAAGACATGGTTACGGTAAGTTACTTATTCAATTCTCATATGAATTATCTAAAAAGGAGGGGAAAACAGGTTCTCCAGAAAAACCATTATCTGATTTGGGTTTACTTTCATATCGTGGTTATTGGGCAGAAAATATTGCTTCACTATTGATTGAACATAAGGCCGATGAAATTTCGGTAGATGAAATCTCCCAGCTAACAGCAATGACAACGACGGATATTCTTCATACATTACAGACAATGAATATGCTTCGATATTATAAAGGTCAGCATATCATATGTATAACTGACCAAGTACTACAGAATTATGAGCGTTTAAAAAAGAAAAAGAAACACAAACTAGATCCAGAAAGGTTGCAATGGAAACCACCCGTGTTCACAGCTGCACAGTTGAGGTTTGGGTGGTGATCAATCTTATTGACTTCTCGTGTAAATTAATTCAGAAAATATATATATATAGTTAATAAACATTCTATTGGTGGTATTAATCAAATGGTATAAAACCTTTGTTTTCGGACATTTTTGCACTTACTGCACTTGGAATCCTAATTCCACAACAATCTCCCCATGTGTTATGGAGTTCATGATTATGTTTCATTCCACAAGGATCCTCAGCGTCATCTTCATTATGATGATGTTCCGGTAATTCAGGACAAGGCAATAAAGTTCCAAACAAAAAGTGCTGTACTACAGGTAACTTCCCTAAAACCTCTGCCTTGTACATCTTGATCATACCTTCTTCTATCTTTGACCATTTCTTGACACCACTGATGTCATCCAACATAGGACTTGACCACCTCAATGATAGTTGATCTTCAGAACCTGGAGGTCCAGTCTTCGTTGCATTAATGAATGCAACCATTGCATAATACATGTATTTTGATTTAAATTCTTGCACATAGTCCAAATTATGAATGGTTGACGGTCTTGGTCTCAAACATGGGGATAGCTGTGCCGCTCCAAAAAGAAAAGGTAAGAAATGATAGTCATCAAGCCCCCAAACCCCGTGTGATCCTGCTGGTTCCAACCAATATAATAATTGAAGTCTTCTCATTGTATTGATATACTCATTAAATACAACTAACACAATATTGCTATCCGATTCCGTTGAAGGAAAATACTCCAATAAATCCAACGACAATAAAAAGCACATAAAATTCAATTCATGACCTGAACCATAGTCAATTCGAGTTCGGTCCCCAAATGAGTTCAGCAGGTATGTTTCAAGCTCGCAATATTGTTGTTCAGTTGGTCGTTTAACAAATGGCAATTTTTTAATCAATTCTTTGATATCGGTTTTCAATTGATCATGGAATTCTCTGAACTCAGGTTTGCCGAATCGGCTATGTGTTTCCTCACTTACAGGATGTGAATCAATGATCTTATTGATGGATTTGAATAAGGTCAACAAGCCATCGATTTCTTCCGTTTCAACTAATGACTTATCATCTAATTCTAACCCATGGACCGAAGTGGCCAACCTTGAAACAAATTGTAGAATTTTATGATAACTATCGCTATGTTCAAAACATTCCAAATCTCCTGCTGATCTGAGTTTAGACACTGGTGGATTCAATTCCGTCATCACCTTTTTTTGGAAGAAATGACAATAATTCTTATTATACTGAAAAAGGCTCATGAATGTCATGAAGTTACTATAGTTTTATAAATATAAAGCATTATGGAATAAATTAATTGTTGGAGCTCTCTTGGCTGACGCTACCCTTCTCTTCAAAAGCAACGTCAATAGGAATTTGATGGGCTTCCCCGTGTTCAATATCCTCTGAGGTCAAGTTGGACTTTGGACCGTGGTAGAATCTGTACTTGTAGGAATAAAAGAATACCATTGACAAAATCCAAACACCACAGTTGATGACAACTGTATAATTCATAGTGGTGCTTGTGACAGTCTTAGATGCAGGTATCATAGCAATCACAACAACAAATAAAGCCCAAGCAACACAAATCCAACCGTTAATTGTAGACAAACGATCACCCAAGTAAAATGGACCAGGTTTAAATCTCTCTTTACCACAAGTTAATTTGAGTAAAACAGGGGTTGTCCAAGAAACATAGTTACCACAAACAGTTAATGAGAATAAAGCAGCAGCAGCAGTAGAGCCAGCTAAAGTCAAACAACCAAGAGCCAAACTAATAATTGCAGCAAATACAACGGCTCTAATAGGAACCTTTAATTTTGGATGAACATGCTTCAAAGTATCAATTAAAGCATTATCTCTACTGAAAGCCCAAATTTGTCTTGAAAGAGCTGTTAAAATTGAAGCACCCATTAACCATTGGCAAACAGCAATCAAAGCCATAAATGCAATTGCCCATCTTCTACCTAAAGCCTGATTAATGATTTCAGCCATTGGAAAACCAGTTTCTGAATTGACGACAGAATAAACATCAACTGGCATACATGCATTAATACAGATGATTAAAAAGAAACCCAAAATAGAACAAATTGAAATGGAACTGATGATACCAATTGGAACACTATGAGCAGCATTCTTTGCTTCTTCGGACATATGAACACAAGAATCAAATGCACCAATAGTCCAGACTGCAGTGAAAAGAGAAAGAACAAATTGGAACCCTGTTGGCCAATCAGAAAAGTTTTCTACTTGACCAAAGATAAACTTACCATCACGGAAACCCTTACCATTGACAGAAACACCAATTGGAACAGCAATTAAAAATAAGATAATGATACCCGTGTTACAAACAGCAGAAATGGTTTGAAGCAAAGCAACGTTTTTGGAAGACAAGCATGTACAGATTGCTTGTGTAATGATACAACCAACGAAAACACCATATAATCTAGGATGGCTCATATCAAAATCACCATCTTTAGACAAATAAACTGCGGCGATGATTTCTTCTGCATTACCATAAGCAATTGAAACCAAACCCGAGCAAAGTGCCATAGCATTGTTGAAACCAATGAAATAGGAAAGTGGGACTCTCCATTTTTCTGGAGCATAGTAAAAAGTCCAATAGTAAAGACCACCAGAAGTTGGGATTGAGGAAGCCAATTCGGCCATAGCAAGACCAACTGTTAAAATAAAAATTGAGGCCACAAACCAAGACCAAAGAAAACCACCAGGACCACTACTTAAACCAAGTCCTGAAAGTGAGGCAATCGATGGCAAAAGACCCATGATAGAATATGCAATACCAAACACTTGAATAGTTGAAAATCTTCTCATTAATTCTTGTTTGTAACCGATTTCAGCTAAAAGATCAACATCACCGACATTTCCTGATGATTCAATCTCTCTTAAAGCAGACTGATTAGATCTAATCGCTGACAATCTGTGAGTAAGCGGACTTTTAGCACTACGGATGTCTGTCATTATTTTGATTATGATGGAACAAACCGAGGGAGTCGAAAACGTAACGTATGCAGACCCTGTTCTATTTAAATAGAAAATGCGGAACAAAGGAATTTCTCTCAAAGAGGAGATAAGAGATTATCTGCAAGAGATTAAAAGATCTAGAAATAAAAATCAGATACAGAATAAAACCGTTAAGTGTCAAAATAAGTCATCGTTCCTTAACATTCGAGTGTTAACCATAACTAACATAACACCGTGAAGACCCCAGCTCTCTTTAGAAGCTTAGCGGGGACGCTCGCTTAGAATGACCTTCAAACTACCACTCTAATCACGCCCAAAACTTTTGAAATTTCTGTCTACTGTTTAAACCCGCCAAGGCCTTTCCGCTAAAAAAAAATATCATTTAATAAAATCTTATCTTGGCAATCTGAGTAATGTCAGGCCACGTTCTTGACTGCTGTTGTTTGTTGACAACGGCCTAGAACCATGAATTCTATAGGCCATCAGTTTCTGACTTTTGCCTGTTTCTTTGCAAGTAAAATGACGTGGCTCCATTTTTTCCCGCTACCTTAGCGCAAAATCACAAGGCATTAGAATTTTTCACACGGGCCTGTTTTTGTAGCTAAAAACCGAAGCCCAACGGTTTTTTGCGCTAATGCCCGAGTTTGAAAAAGCGCTCAGCAGGAAAAGGGAACTATCATGCAATAAGAACAGTAAACTTATAAATAAAATATAACTGGATAAATGTTTAAACTAGCTGATTGGCTCGGTAAGAGTTGCAGTAAATGAATAAGGAGCATAAACAATACCTTCACCTTGGAAGAACTTAGACATGGACTCAACCCAGTGTAGTCTCAATGCATGCAACATTGCAGAAGTACCTTCCATGACAACAAGAATACAGACAGTCAAAACAAACCACATGCCGAACATCAAAAAGATGAAAATAGAACCTCCAATACCGGTGAATGCAAAGGATCCCCCAATAGTCATTGTCCAAAGGACCTGAGATAATTGGGCATGGGCCAAAGAAAGAGCCCATAAACGAAGATATGAAGCAGTGTGAGAAACACAGTTCAAACAGAATTCAATGGTATGAATAACTTGATGAATCATGACATCACCGAACGTGTGCTCTTCGTGTTCTTCTTCGTGTCCCAATTCAACATTACTCAATAAATTATCTTCATCCTCAATAGGTTCAGTATCTGGAAGTTGTTCATAATTGTTCTCAAGTTGCTTCTTGTACCATAATGGCTTGATCAATAGTAAGCACGGAACACAAATCAATGCGGCTACTAACAAAATAACTTGGACTGTTCCTTGACCTGGGTACAGTTCCTCGTCAACCACACCTGGAGAAAGAAACATGTTGATCAACATGTTCAATAACGAAGGTGCAGGCTTTTCAATTGCAACCCAATCAACACACCATTTGTAGATAATACAAATTGTCAAGTAACCAAAAATACCATGCATGAAAATGAATCCTGGAATAAAATTACCAATGATATCAATTTTTGATTTGAAATAAACGGCGTTGACAAGAGAAAATGCATAAGAGTATGACATGTGGATAAAACCCATTAAAATTGACAATTTCATTTTGTAAGAATTTGTGAATAAAAGATTATTTTCAGTTCCATGCCATGCTGGATCCAACCCGATAAGATATGTTCCAACCTGATGTGCTTCAATGCTCTCACCTTCTTTCCAAGATTCCGGCCAGGCCCAACCAGACTTGAATAAAGTCATGGAAATGGAGAACACATCATTGTAAAGTAAACCTGTGTACATTGAAAAGAATCCCATTAATAATAAGATGTAACGACCAGAGTAAACCATGTCAAAAATTTCATCCCTCTTCATCTTCTTGAGAGTGTTTTCATTTAGTACTAACAGCAATGCAACAAGAAACATGATAAAACCATGTCCTAAATCACCAAACATTACAGCAAATAAAAATGGGAAAGTAGCAGCAGTTGGTAAAGCCGGATTAACTTCTCTATAAGTGGCAATACCATATGAATCACACATGGCTTGAAATGAATCGGTAAATTTATTCGTCTTATGATATGTTGGTGGAGTTCTCGTAGTTTTAACAACGTTCATAATAATTGGAAACGTTGATGAAGTTGAGGAACTCCCAACTGAAAATTTAGTGGAGCAGTCATCCAAGGTACTTTGAACTAACTCCATGTCATCAAGAGGAATCCAGCATTCACTGATTAAACATTTTCTTCCAAGATCGTAATGACATTTGTTCATAACTGAATATACAGACTTTTCAATCTTAATCGATTTCACCCAATCGTCAATTTCAGTTGAAAGAACCCTCAATTCAGTTGTTAAAGCTAAGTTTGTGCTTTCCAAAACGTTTGTAATATCTGATAATTTGTTGTTGACTTCAACTTGTTGCTGTTGTCTCGCGTTAGAATTCGAATCAACGAAATACAATTCAGCGTCTAAAGATTCACAAATTTTTCTAATCCTCGAAAGAATGACTTCACCATGAGCAAAGATGACAAATGAATTCTTATCGACAAATTCTTTCGATTTAGAGTCGTACATCTTTTGATCGATTTCAATTGACTTTAAGATTAAGTTACCTCTTAAAACTCTCCAGAGAATCTTCTCGAGAATCTCAATCTTTTCTCTAGGAATGACACCAGTAATGAAGTTATTTTCAGTTTCACCTGCAGTTTCAAGTAACAGAGATTGCTGTTGGTCATCCGACATGTCAATCACATCAGTTGATGAAATGGTAGAAAAGAACTTGTCAGTTGCGGCCAACACTTGCTGATATTGCTTAAAATGCATTTGCTTAGATAATAACTCCAATGAAGCATTTGACAATTGTGTCACCCTGTCTTCCAACAATTGTGCATTTGCAACGGTCTCGTCAATTTCCGATGTCGACATGACGTTCAAATGCTTTTCTTTAAAATCATCAATTGAAATTTCTTTGGCAAGTATACCTTCCTTTTCCATAATCGTCATAATGTAACGATACTGCCTTTCAACATTGTCCAAACGACGGATCTCATCAATGAACGCTCTTTGAAATTGATTGACATTTTTGTTCAAGTCTCTGAACTCTGCAAGTCCAAGAGAGCCCAAATAAAACACTGTTTCCCTCGCAATTTCTGTTGGAATGTACAACTGAACCATTGTCATCTCCGCAGAACGGAAAATGGCCTCCTTTTCGCCCATTTTCAATCTAACTTCGAAAGAAATTGTACAGATAATGAGGTTGAGGAAAATGGGAAGTAACTTCGCGCACTTTCCGATTTGGTTTTCGGATGCTCATGACTTTTTACTTCTACCACATTCTTTGCTACAAATAATAATGAATAAAGAGATAATGCCACACTCACAGATACATTTTAATACATTGAAAAAAGACTCAAGTCCTATTGTAGAAAAAAAAGGGATGTTTTACGATCAACCTGCGATTGAAAAACACGAAATTCCATGGGAAACTAATTCAACTAGTTTTCACGATTTGTTCTTTGTTATTTTGTATGCAGTTGTAGTGGGATTGTTTATAGTAATTGCTGGGTTAAATTTCCAACAGTTTGTGAAGCAATATTCAGGACAAAACTATTTTTTTGATTATTTCATAGACCCTAAAGAAATGGAACAGCTTGATATCGCCAAAGTTGTTGGTCTTTTTGCAATTATAGCAACAGAAACATTAATACTATGCTATAGTTTTATGTTATTGATGATTTTCATGGCCCGTGGATTTATAATCATTGGCTTAATTATAAATTTAATCATTGGAATATATATTACAACCTGGCTATTCTTGAAGGGTAAAGTATGGGTTGGATTTGTTAGCTTTTTATCAACATATTTAATGGCTAGGATGTTCTGGAAAATACGTGAAAAAATATCTTTCAGTGTGAAAGTACTTCAGGTTGTGTCAAAAGTTATAAACAAAAATCCCAGTGTTTGGTTGGTTTTTTTCGTGGGAACGCTTTATTGTTTGGGATTTGCTGCATTTTATTTTGCAGCAACAGCAATGCTATACATTTCTTGGTCCGATGAGGAAAATAAGTATATTATTGCTGCTGTGATTTTGTTTTGGATATTTTCGGGATATTACATTACAGAAGTGAACAAAGGAATTTTGAACATGTGCATAAGCTCAATATTTGCTAAATGGTACTATAACTCGGATTTGGGGTCATTCCATGTAATTTCAACTATTTTGAAAAGATGCTTTGGGTCAATCTGTTTTGGCTCATTATTGGTATCAGTAGTGCAGTTCACCAATGAATTATTACAAATCATTCAAAGAAATACACCAATCAAGAATTCTTATGTATCCATACTTTTTCTTTTAGTGCTGAAGAGTATTTTAGGACTTCTGGAATGGCTGGTCCAATATTTCAACGAATATGCTTTTTCGTACATTGCGATTCACTGCACAGGATATATGAAATCTTCAAGAGCAGTATATCGATTGTTCAGAACGAAAGGTTTGGATTTCTTGGCCAATGATTGTATCATTAACATTGCTTTGAAAATGTACTTGATAATTATTATAATATGCACAGGGTTAACATCATATTTCTACATTGAGTCTATCCAACCCCAATTTAAAGACAATATGACTTACATAATTTCAATCATTTCAATTACCTGTCTCACGTCTTTACAAATTGGTCATAGTTTATTGAATATCATTAACAGTGGAATTCATACATTTTTTCTCTGCTTAACTGAATCGCCTCAGGTATTTTATCAAATTCACCCGGACTACAATTTTCAAAACCCTTTAGAAACCTACCATAGACCAAACTTGGTTTGAAACATGTCAGTGCAAGAAGTAAGATTTCATAATATTACGTAATTGGAAAATCACAACTTTATTCTTAGTTATTACACGGATACGTTTCACAAAATATCTTTTCCGAGCTCGATGGCAATTTTTATCATTGATCTCGATAAATATGGGCTTAGATAGTGGTAAGTACACTGATTTGGAAAATATCTCTCCTGAACCTGAGTTTGATGCCCCTACGGAATTGGATACGTCCGCAATTGAAGCACGGGCGTACGAACCAGATACACAATTTGATAATGAAAACGGAGATTTAGATAACGGTGAAGACATCAACAACGATGAATTGGGGCTAGCCAATGATAGATTTACCAATGCCAATCCAGTTTTCAATGATATTCCTTATGCTATCTTCTTTGGAGTAGTGCTTTTTTCATTCATTGTTGTAGGTATGAAGAATGTCATTTCACATTTTCAGGAATTTAGAAAGGAAACTCCTTGGGTTCCAGGAACTGCACCAGATTTACATTTCAGCTTTGGACTAATAATTTTATTAGTATTTGTTACTTTGATTTCGATGATTGTGGCTGGAGGGATTTTTGTTATCGTTGATAGACATGCTCACAAAGTTGTCAGAATCAGTTTTAATATCTCAGTGTATTCAGCCCTGTTTTTTGGAGTATTTTTATTACCTTCCAATAGTGAAGTGGCTATGCCAATGATTCTTGCTGGGGGATTTGGGCTTTTCATTTCAAAAAGATTTGCGCCTGCAATTGAATTAACTTCAATGGTTTTATTAGAAGTGATGAAGGTTCTAAAAAGGTATCCAAGTACAGCTATTCTATCTTTTTTGAGTCTTGTTGTTTTGATCTTTGTGGAAGGGCTATTTTTTATTGTTATGGGAACTACATTCATTAGTTTTGGTTTCCATGCTGATGGCTCACATATCATTGATGAAGATGGAAATGATATATCTAAAGCATCATTCAAATTGATCCTTACCATTCTATTCTTAAGCTTCAGCAAATTATATATCAGTGACGTATTGAAAAACGTCATTCATACTACAGTTGCTGGCGTTTATGGTTCTTGGTATTATATGCAGGGAACATTCAATGGTATGCCTAATTACGAAGGAATTGGTTCATTGAAAAGGGCTTGTACATTTTCTTTTGGGTCAATTTGTTGTGGGTCATTGTTTGTCGTTGCATTTGAATTAGTAGCAACTTTAATCAAGCTAATGCATGTTGAAAATATTGGTATTATTGGTCAGATTTTCATCACTTTATTTTATTTAATTGCAGTTGGTGTTGGTTATTTCAATCTATACGTTTATTCATTTGTTGGAATTTATGGTAAAGATATTGTTTCAAGTTTCAAATCAATTGTGAGATTTTTCCGTCAAAGAGGCGCTTATGCCGCCAGAAAAGACACCGCTGTTGTTTTATCAATGAGTTTCTTGAGTGTAATTGCTGCCATCTTGGGATCCATCTTAACAGCTACTTATGTTTTGATATATGGATATATTTTTAACATTGATATTTCCACCAAGATTGGTTTCATTGCATATTCTTATATTCTCACGTTCCAAATCTGCAATGTTACGATGGCAACTGCATTATCCGGTTCCGTCTCATTTTTCCTTGCATTAAATAAGGATCCTGCTGTCTTTCAAGAAAATGATCCATTTCAATTCCAGGAATTCAGTAGATGTTATCCATCAGTTTTGGACAAACTCAAACTATAAACTTTATAGAGATATGAATTTATTTTAACTGAAAAATTATGTCGGTTCGGAGTTTTGTCCGAGCCGACAATTCCCGGCAAAAAAATATTATTTTCACTAACCGACAGGCATATAAAAGAAATTCAAAACCCTGATATGAATGGCTGTTACAAGTGACACAATCTTATCATTGAAAAATGGATCCCGAGAATGATTTAGAATCTCTTGATTCTAATGTGAAAGCATATGATGAAGGGATGAATGAACAGAATTTAGAGCATGTAATTAAGACAAAATCAGTGTTGAGTAACTTTGTAGAATCGTATACTCAAGATCAGGAGGCACTGAAAAAGTTGATCAGCAACCATGAATCAGCAATTCAAAAATTTGAATCCAATATCGAGGGTAATGGGTTTGGATCAACAGGACCTTTGGAACAACCAATTGATTTGGAAAAGACAGTCACAGGGTTTCAACAGGACCCTAACACTGACTATAATGATGATGATGAATGGAAATATCCTATTGATAACGAAACTAAACTAAGATTAGTTGTTTTTGTTGATGGTGACAAAGATGATCCAAGAAACTGGTCCACTTCTTATAAATGGTTTGTGACTTTGTTGTTAGGTCTTATTTGTTTCTGTGTTGCAATTGGATCTGCTATTGTTACAGGTGATATTGCAGGACCAGTTGAATACTTTGGAGTTTCTGAAGAGGTTATTATTTTGACAATCACATTGTTCGTTTTAGGTTTTGGGTTTGGGCCTTTAATTTTTGCTCCAATTTCTGAAGAGGTCGGTCGTCGAATCGTTTACATTACTACATTATTTGTTGCTGTCATTTTTATTATTCCATGTGCTCTGGCCAAAAATATTGGAACTTTATTAGTTTGCAGATTGATTGATGGTTTGGCCTTTTCTGCTCCGATGTGTTTGATTGGTGGTAATTTAGCTGATATGTTTGAAGCAAATGACAGAGGGTTAGCAATGACTATTTTTTCTGCTGCTCCGTTCCTTGGTCCAGTTGTTGGGCCTCTAATTGGTGGATACATTGGTGACAATGCTGGTTGGAGATGGCTCTACTGGGTTTTGTTGATTTTCTCTGGTTGTGTCTATGTTGCAACATTTCTCTTTGTTCCAGAAACCTCACATTCACATATTTTAAAGCTTAGGGCAAAAAAATTGAGAAAGTTAACAGGTGATGACAGATACAGAGCTTTATCTGAACTAAAAATCAAATCGTTAAAGAAAACAGTTCATGATACTTTGATGAGACCTCTTGTTTTGCTTTCAGAAATTATTGTTCTTTTAGTTACACTATACATGTCAGTGATTTATGGTTTATTGTACATGTTTTTCTTTGCATATCCAATTGTTTTTATGGAAGGTAAAGGATGGTCTGCCAGTAAAACAGGGTTAATGTTTATCCCAATAGGATTGGGTGTTTTAATCGGTGTTGCAGTTTCTCCTCTATTTAATAACCATTACAACAAGAAGGCTAAGGAATATAGAGATCGTGGGGAATTACCACCAGCTGAGTTGAGATTGTATCCAATGATGTTTGCATGTTGGTTTGTACCAGCAGGTTTATTTGCATTTGCTTGGTCGTCGTATCCAACTGTAAGCTACTGGGGTCCATGCATTTCAGGCTTGGCCTGTGGGTTTGGGTTCAATTCATTATACAATCCAGCAAACAATTATATTGTGGACTCATATCAACATTACGCTGCGTCTGCTTTAGCAGCAAAGACTTTTGTTAGATCTGTATGGGGAGCATGTGTTCCATTATTCACTATTCAAATGTATCATAGACTAGGCTATGAATGGGCAACATCTTTAATGGCATTTATTTCCTTAGCATGCTGTGCTATTCCATTTTTATTCTTTATTTACGGTGCTAGAATTAGAAAGTGGTCAAAGTATGCTTATTCCCCTGCTAATTTGAATGCTGAGCAATATTCTGAAGTAAGTGATAATTCAGATGTCCAAGAAGAGAAAACTACATAATTTCATTTATTAATATAATCTATTTAATATTTATATGCTTTTATCAGCTTGCAATTTTTTAACAAAACTTGTCTTATACAATGCATAGGTTTATAGCGCTTGAAAACTGCCAAATTGGTCAGAAAAATATATATGCAATATTCTTTCGGTAAAATCAATGCCATACAATTCTCAGATCTGAAAAATAATTTGTCGGAAAAATATCACCGAGATTGTAGATTCAGGTTTAAACAACGAATTGTCATTCTCCTGGTAATTACTATAGCAACTAGTAGCTAGAATAGTTGTAGTGTTGTTCTTATAATTGTTTTATATCAGGTTCTAGCATCTTTGAAACATGCTATTCAGTTTTACAGTTTTCGGTGATATATTCCCGTCCGATTCTTATCTGAAGAAATATGAATGATATAAAAAGGCCATTTAGTCCACTTACTACCATGAAGAATTAAATACTATTCAATTAAACACTTAATTACATCTCTACAATATGGCTCTCCTTGATAAATTCGAAAAGTACGACCTTCTCTTTGGTCCATCACCAATTTCAAAATTTGACAACTTAGCTAAGACTCTTGGAAACAAGGTTAACATTTATGCAAAGAGAGAAGATAGAAACTCTGGTTTAGCTTTTGCTGGTAATAAGTTAAGAAAATTCGAATATATTGTTCCAGATATCCTTGCAGGTGATTACACTCACATTGTCTCCATTGGTGGTATTCAATCTAACCAAACTTTAATGACAGTTGCAACTGCATGTAAATTAGGTTTGAAGGCTGTTACCATCCAAGAAAACTGGGTTCCAATTCCAGAAGCTGAAAAGGCAACTTATGATAAGGTTGGTAATATTGAAGCTGCCAGAATCCTTGGTGGTGATGTTCGTTTAGTTCCAGATGGATTTGATATTGGTATGAGAAAGTCATTTGAAGAAGCTCTTCAAGAATTAACTGAGCAAGGGTTTAAGCCATATCCTGTTCCTGCAGGTTGTTCTGAACACAAATATGGTGGTTTAGGTTTCGTTGGCTTTGCTGATGAGGTTATTAAGCAAGAAAAGGAAATGGGTATTAAATTCGACAAGATCGTTGTTTGTTGTGTGACTGGTTCAACTGCTGCTGGTATTTTTGTCGGTATGGCTCAATATGGTAGAGAAAATGATGTTATTGCTGTTGATGCTTCTGGTAAGCCAGAACAGACTTTTGCACAAACCTTAAGGATTATCAATCACACTTCTGAATTGATTGGTTTGGGTAAGAAGTTCGATAGTTTCAATTTTGACACTAGATTCGGTGGCCCAGTTTATGGTATTCCAAATGAAGGTACTATTGAAGCTATCAAGTTATTAGGTCAAACTGAAGGTACTTTAACTGATCCTGTTTACGAAGGTAAGTCTATGCAAGGTATGATTGAAATGATTAAGGAAGATAAGTTTGAACAAGGCTCTAACGTTTTATATGTTCATTTGGGTGGTTCATCTTCTTTATCCGCTTACCAATCTTACTTCAATTAAATACTTTACTTGATGTTGATTCAATTAATTTATAAAGATAATATTAATATACATATCATATATATATATATTTGCATGTTCGAAACATTATTCATGAAGCAGAAATATGAGTTTAATCAACTGCATCAATTGAAGAAAAAAAAATTAACTTCTTATGAATATAATGATAATTCTCAAAAAATGCACAAAGATCGGTTATCGATAAAGATTGAAAATGGTTTGCCCTAAGAATCATAAAGCACAACTTTACACTGCAACAATTTTGAATAAACCCTCTCTAATGTCAAATTTTAAGAAAATGAAAATAAAATTGAATTTTCTGTAACACTAAACTGTATGTATTTAAACACAAACTAAAATAAAGATAGCACCAAAGTTGAGATAAGTGAAGAAACTTTCAAATTTTATAATTTCACAGCATTTAATGCTATTTTAGTTACTATATGTGACATATTTATATTTTTTTTGTCTTATCACGGTGAAAGATTTGGAAAACCGGTGGGTGCAAGACACTGTATTTTGTTTGTAATAGTTTCTAAATCTCATAAAAATCATTAATTGATTTGAATGAGTATGATGAACAAATATTTTTTTCGCGGCAAAAAAAAACACGTATAGCCGAATGGTTAAATGTATCGGGAAAGCACGAGTTCGAAAATGTGCAATCACATATTATAGCAACATAACTCACTTTGTTACTGTTGGAATGCAAGCGCTCCAGAACTTTTTTTAACAATCTACCGTATAAAAATATTTATAAACCTTTCCTTTCCGTTGGTATCTCAATAAAGCTTCAAATATTATCCAATTATGATCTGAAAATTAACTTATTGCTTTCCTGCAATAAGGACAGCTTCCTGATGCTACATACCATTGTTTGAAGCAGTGCAAGTGGAATATGTGGTCACATTTCAAAACAATATGTTCGTGATCATTTGGAAATTGCGAAAGAATTTGGGTATAGATATTTGTATCTGCAGGTAAAATGTTTTCAACGGTTAATTCATCCAAACATATAATACATCTGTTGTTCAACTTTTTTAGATTTAAATCTAACAATGCTCTATCTAAATCATTTATATTCTTTGTATTCATTTTTGAAAATTGTCGACTTTTAATCATTGTTCTTAATAAAGTAATGGCCAATTTCAAACACGCAATCAATTTGAGAAAGAATATAGTAAGATTCAAAATACACGGAGCCCATATACTCGTGAATATTGTCCATATTGATGTATAACTTGCCACTGGATGACATGGTCTGGTTAAGCTGATAATGCATATCCCCAGAAATAAAAGTAAATGAAACTGTCCAATTTCATTTAAGAACTGGTATATGTAATTTTGGACTTGTGCCTTCGTTTGCGATTTTGTAAAGTAGCATATTGCACCTGATATCTGTATAAAATCGGGTGTTAGTAAATTTGACCCTTTTTGGTAAGCTAAAAATCCCTTTTTCTTCTTCATTATTCTATATTTTACTCTTACTTACAGCTCCAAACCCTATTATCGCTTTATTTGAAGCGACTGACGGTATTGACATGATTTTAAACAAAAAAGTTCCACAATCTTTCTGTCATATTAAGGAAAGTTTTAAATTTCTAGTTTTTCCAGAACTTAATTAATTGTTCCACAGTGAATAAAAGTTAAAATACAAAAAAGATTAATTTTCCTATGAAGCTTGGGCTTCGGAAGCATCAGCAGCAGCCTTCTCAGCATCAGCAGCAGCCTTCAATTCAGCCTTTTCTTTATCTAAAACAGCCTTGTCAATACCGTAAATTCTGTACAAGATTTCAGCACATTCATGCTTATTGACCATAAGGTTGTAACAATGTTCACCCTTCCATACAGGGTACAACATATCCTCTTTACCTTCGCCTCTTTCAATCTTAACGAAAAAGGCATGATCCTTCAAGACGTTGACCTTGGCGTCAAATTCAGGATCAGCAGCTGCGACATCTGCAATAGGAGCTCTGTCATTCAACAGCATTTGCTTGAAACCTTCAAGATTACTTGTGATGTGTCTAGACTTTGGTAAATATGATTTCAATGTAGCCAACCCATCATTTGAAATTCTCCATGGACATCTATCAACCTTTTGAGAAATGAACATCTTGATACCAGTGTAAACGAATTTGAACTTCTGATCATTGAATTTGAGAATGTTTTTAACAACAGGAGCAACAAAATAAATGGAAGCCAATGCTTCACCAGTAGCATTACGAACAAGCATTGAATCTCTTGGGAAATCATCATTAATACCATAAAAATCAATACATTTGACAACCGCTTCATTATCAGGAGCCAAAAATTTGAATGGTTCTTCGTTGGCATCTCTTGGCAACTTCTTCTTATTTTGCTTAACATGATCTGCAGCTGCAACGTTTTCAGTTGTAGTAGTTTCTGCAACGGAAGATTCACCTTCAATTTTTTGCTTTTTAACTTCTTCTTGTTGGATTGATTCAGATGCTTCTCTCTTGTTGGCTGGTTCAGGCTCTTCTTCTAATTTTTCAAGACATGTAATGAAGAAACCACCTGTGTTTTGATCATGTGGATAAACTCTCATACAGTTTTCCAAGTGAAGATCTTTTGCTTCTTCCTCAGTTGGTGGGAAAACAGTTTCATGAATGTCAGTAGCACCTCTTTCTCTGAGCTTCATATCCTTACCGAAAACCTTCCAATTAGATTCACCCTTGTGTCTAACCAAGCCAGGAAGTCTATCAGAACAGTCAACTGTTCTAATGTTTGGGTTAGCCTTCAATGCAGCGGCAACAACAGCTTCATTCTCAATAGGGTTGGTAGAACAAGTTGAGTATACCAATCTTCCACCAGGCTTCAACATTTGCAAACCTCTCTTCAAAATGTTCAATTGTAATCTATGAAGACCAATACCGTTACCAACCTTCCACTCTTTCCAGACCATGATATTTTTTCTCATGGTACCATCACCTGAACATGGAACATCACAAAGAATTCTGTCGAATTTAACTGGTTTTCCTCCCTCTTCCAAAGTCATATTTGGGAACATTTGGGAGTCATGATTGACAATAAGGACATTTGGTGAGTTCAGTCTCTTGATTTGATGAACCAACATGTAACATCTCTTGTAATCTGAATCATTTGCCACAACAAACCCGGTTGGTTCATCAATGACTGAACCATCTTTACCTGTGTGAAGTGATTCAATTAATTGTGCAGTTTTAGAACCTGGGGCAGCGCACATGTCCAAAACATGATGGTGTGGTTCCACATCTAAAACTAAAGGTGGAATCATTGAAACAGCTTCTTGTCTTGAAATGTTACCAACTTCATTTTCAGTGAATAAGTACTTTTGAACTTCTTTGTATTCTGGAGTTTTCTTCACAATGTTCTTTGGTAAGTCAATTTGGAAAGCTAATTGATCAGGATACCATCCCAACACAGAAGGCTCTTTGTAACCTTCAACTTTGACATTACGTAGGTTTGGCATGATCTTTTCTTTATACAACGCTGCAATTTCTTTAGCATGTGCTCTAGACCCTGTAACTCTAAATGTCAAAGGCAATGGTTGTTGGCATGCAGTCTTGAATGTTTCAAATTCTTCTTCTGGAATCAAACCTTGTGCTTTGTAATAAGTTTCCCATTCCGCATTATCCTTTTGAATTTCAGCCCAAGACTTTCTACCGTCTCTTTGGCCCAACTTGTTACCAGATTTTCCTCTCTTTGCCATTGAAAAAAAACGTTTAAAGACCATTCAGTGAAAAGAAAAAAAATTTCAGATCAAGAATAGAAAAAAAAACTTCCCCAAAACAAGGCTGTGTAAAATTTCAAATTCCAATTAATGTCTGGCAGGAACTCATAATCTGCAATATACTCGTGATTGACAACAATCAAGTTTATCAAATGTATTTTTTGAAAAAAAAAGCATTGAGATAGCAGTTTTTTATGATTGAGGAAATCTTCATTATCAATCAGAATCTTCTTCTTTTCTGATCTCGGCATCTTTTTTCATCCTTGCTACATTTTGAGCCATTAATTCGGAAGCTAGAGGGTTGACAATAATATCCGTAGCAAATGGACCATGTTTAAATTCATTTCCAAGATACTCCTGAGTTATTTTAAAAGGAAAATGTTTAGGTTGTTCTTTCAATTCTTCTTCATCTGTTGGACATCTTTGGGTATGCTTAACAATTGTCTCTTTATCAACCTTTTGTTTAACCAACTCTTGTGTATATTTCGCCAATGCCAAAACTGCACTTGAATCAATGAATTTAGTCAGTATTTCCTTTTGTAACTTTTCTGGTAATTTACCTTTTGTATGATGCTTGATTCGTTCTTCAATATACGGTTTCAATGACATGCATAAGTCCGAATGAGGTAAATCAACCCCTGTCATATTTTCAATTTGATCTCTTTCTAAATAATTAATTTCATTCAATTCATAATCAAACTTCATAGTCAGAAGTTCGTCTCCTGATACCTGTTGCCTTATTCTAGTATTTCTAGGCTGCATCAATCTGTTCTCCCAGCTCTTTTTTATTCTTGGAACATATCTGTGATCAATTTTTGTAAATCCTCTATACATATTTGGAAACTTTCTCGCACTAGTACGTTCAATTCTCATTGAAGAGCGAAACACAATATTCCCATGAGCACTATCATATAAATCTGCTTCACTGATATCATCTTCACCTTCAAACACGACCTTCTTCTTTCTTTTAACATCTTTTTCCTTTGAAACTTGCTCTAAACGGTTTAAAAGGTTATTCTTTCTGGGTATACCATAGTTTCGAACCCTTCGATAGTCTATACCATCATTTTCAAAAAGCTGCGCTTTCTTTGTTTCTTTATCCATTAGCTTTTAAGAAACGTGTTAATTAGTATAAAATAAAAATTTAGTTACATAAGTAGTTTATTCAAGTATAACAAAATTTGATGTCAAAGGACCCGAGGGATTTGGAAATAGAACAGCTCAAAAGCTCAGTAGCACAGCTTACGTTGCTGAACGCGTTTCAAACAAACCAAACGAACTTGATAGAGAAAAAATATAGTCAAAACATCATGATATTAAATGATTACATTAATCAATTACATAAAGTGTTGAACATGAAAAAAAGAGACGATTCTGATTCAATACCCATTGACAAATTGATGTCGGTGTTAAAAAAAGATGATCTACTACAAACAGATGATTTTATAATAATACCAAAGAAACTAATAAAAGAACATAAGTCATTAAAGGAAGAAACGAGCCAAACAGTGGATACAAAAGAGACCCACCCAGCACCAAAGAATTCCATTTCCAACAATGTGGAGAAAGATCTGTCCAACTTGAGTATTAAAAAAGGGCCCAGAAAATCAAAATCTAAAATGACTTGTTCCAGCTGCAATGAATCGGGTCACAAACGTTCACAATGCCCTAAGATTTTGTATAAAGACATTTAAAAAGTATAATACAAAGGTATATAAATATATTAATTACCTACCAGCAATCTTTTCACCAGCACTTGCCATTGCTTCCCTTCTACTTGCATCTTGTAATAAATTGGTATCAACGGTACTAGGGTTCAAATGAATATATCTAACCGCAGAACCTCTAAGGAAAATGTTTCTGGCCGCTTGAAAATATGGATACCTCTCCGTGTCAATTGAAACGTTATCTAATTTCATATTTAAATATTGGTCAACAGATCTTAATGTGGCGGTTATTTTCACATCATTTTTGAGCTACAATAATGAGTTAGTAAATGAACTGACAGAATGTTCTCACCATTTGACTTATTCTAATAACATACTTCAACTGTGACCTATTTTATGTAAATTGTGTTAGTAAACTTGGCACTATAAAAAATTACCCTAAAAGAGTCAAATTCAATGTTATTTATATCTTGAAATATGCCTCTAAAGATTAAATCATACCTCTTGGTCCACAAGGGTCTTGAAAAAGGAGAAAAATAACATATTATAATCAATTAAAGAAACTCGAAGACTGTCAACACTTTTTTTTCAACGAGAGTTTACCTTTACATAAAGTTCTAATAATCGATTACGTAAGCGGATGAATTATGTAAAACCTACGAATTACATTTCTATACACAAGATGGGGAGAAAGAACCCAAAGTTAATTCAAAGGTTTATTAGCACCGGACTTTTTAATGGCTTCAAGGCATTTTTCAAGAACCTTCAAATTGGACTTTGAAGGCTTTTTCAAATTGTTAACCATAATCACAATAGTGGTCAACAGGGTTAAAGCACCTGCTTGATGAGTTGCAGCCAAATGTGTTGGAACTAACATCAAAAGAGTACACATACCCAAGACGTATTGGGCAGAAACAACACCCATACTGATATTCAACCATTTGTATGCAGGTCTTGGAATAGACCCTCTAATTCTATGAGAATACATATGCAATGCAAAGACGGCCAATAAAGTTGTAGTAGCTAAAATTCTATGCTCTAATTGAACGGTAGTTTGATTTTCCAACATGTTTCTCCATAACAAATCCGATCCATCACTCAATCTTGAAAAAACAGGATCTAATAATTCTTGTCTTGATGGTAACCAATCATCACCCATCTTTGGAAAAGTATTGTAAATCAAACCTGCATCTAAGCCAGCAACAAAAGCACCTGACATGGCAGTCAAGAAAACCAAACCGAATAACGAGCTTCCTAAACGCTTGAAAGATTTCATCCCAGAAGATTTGATCAAGTTGAAGTAAGATTCAAATAAAAGAGGATTGTTTTGAATCCAATGGTTTCTCAAAACACTGTAACCAGTTGAGATCATAGCACAATACACAACAAAAGCGGCACCCAAATGAGTTGCCAATCTGTATTGAGAGACGGTTGGCTTTGACTTTCTATCCTCTAGTTGTTTAGTATCAATACCTGAGTAAACCATCCACCAACCAATGGCACCTTGAACACCAATTAAACCACAAATACCTAATAATTTCATGGCGGTTGACTTAGTAACTTTTCTTCTTGCAATGAAGTATAGAGTTGGTAAAACAAAAACCATACCAATAACTCTACCAAGAAGTCTATGAGACCATTCCATACCATAAATGAACTTAAAGTCATCCAAGTCCATGTGGGAGTTTAATTGAATGAATTCCGGGGATTCTTTATATTTTTCAAATTCAACAATCCAATCCTCTTCACTTAAAGGAGGGATTGCACCTGTCACAGGCTTCCATTCAGTGATTGATAAACCCGATTCTGTCAATCTAGTTAAACCTCCAAGAATAACAATGGCAAACACCAAGATCGATGTACCAATACATAAATAGCCTACAGCTTTTGTGGAATAAACTGGCCATTTTGAGTCACCGTTGGGAAAAGGTGGAACATTTATTTTAGTCGCAGATTCCATTCTTTTGGAATAAGTTGCAAACTGTCTTTGCAATGAGGATGAAAACAATCTTGAAGAGTCAAAAGGCTTACATTTGATAGTCGACATTGAAGAGGCAAAAACTTGAGATTTTAATGTCGGTATCGATAAAGTTGTAATTCTAGAGCCTACTATTCCCGAGGAAACAGCTGCTCTCAACGAAAAAAGTCCCCTACCAATTAAGTTCATCTGGGTACAAGAAAAGTTAGATGTATAAAAAAACGTCAGCTCACTACCAGTCTTATTTAATTTATTTGTAATATGCTCATGATACAGGTGTTATATTTTAATTATATGTTATATGCTTTGGTAAGCCAAAATGCCAGTCAAAACCATATAAATTCTTTTGTAAATGACTTTTTAGTATAATTAATAAAATACTGCTTGTTTTAAGGAGATAAAGTTGAAAATAACAGCTATCATCATTGATAATGTCAATTCTTTTTCGACAATATAAATAAAAACTTGCTACTTTATGAAATTAGTTTATTCGTGAGATTCGCATTGTATAACTCTTGTGTTCAAAGGAAAACATTTTAATCAAGTAGTCAAGCTACGTTTTGAAGGCTTTTTCTTAGCTATTTTATTAATGATTTTTGTGATAATTTTGTACAAGTGACAAATATTTTAAATACTTCAAATAAGGTAAAATATAAGATCGCAGCGCCAACAAATTGATGGTTTGCAATAAGAATTAGAGTCTAAGCTAATTATCAAGCTGTTGAAGCTCTTATAAATTTACTAGAAGTTGAAGTTGAAAAAAAACATAAAGTCTAGTGTAAAGGAAAACGTTTCCAGGAAAATGCCGCTTTAACTTGTATTGCAACAGTATATTTGAAACGGCAAATAATAATTAAATTTACCACATTCTGAACTTGCATACTACTGTTTCTTTTTGTTTGGAATTTTCAATAACAAAACAAAAGGTTCGGCACTGCTCGAATCTAATGCTCGGTAAGATGATATTAAATGCTAGAAAAGTTGTAGTTACATGCTGATAATATAAAAAGCCAGAAAATATCCCGGAACCCACAGGCTCATAAAGAGACTGGATGTAAGAGAAAATGCAAATTTCATATTGATGTCTCTGATAGTGAGAGAGAATGCAAATTTCATAGTAATGTCTTTGATAGTACAATAAAAGTCCGTTTTTGCCAAATCCACCTCTACCTCATCAAGGAAAGTGTTTCCATTGTTTAAAAAATTTAAGAATGTGTTTTGATCTCCCAATTTCACTGTATAAATGTCTTCCAATTTGAAAATGGTATCATATACATTAGTTATGTTCTTGCATTTGAAAAGTAGTCAAAATCATTCATGTAGTTGATTTTTTTTCAATACAAAGCCGTTTTGTCATATGCGCGTTATAGAATAATTGCTAAATGATGATAATCACAGGAATAATAAACAAAATTAATCACATTGTAATAATGCCAGTCGTTGGAAAGGACACAAGCACAACTATTAATAGAACTTAAACATAGTGCAATTATTTGCGATAAGACATTAATACCCCGGGGCCCTTTGTAGATAACCACATATCCCGATATCAATTGTAATTATATGCTCTCTACTCCTGAGATTTATGCGAGAAGGATTATGATAGCAACAGGTTTTCGATTACCCCTGATAAGATAAGAAAACCGTTGAATATCAAACATGTCCAATTATCTGTGATAACAATAAGGGTACAGCATCTGTATAACAATAAATGCCAAGATTGGTCCCAAGTCAAAACTAGAAGGCACGTGATCTCCACTACCTTCACAAGCTTATGCCAATCTGTGCCACACTACAAGATATTGCAAAGAAGATAAGTGCTCGTATTACATACCGCAACACGGCCGAACATCCTTCAAAATTGCCGTGATTATCAAAACATGAGATGAATTTCTGTTATTTTTTTGATAAGTGCTTCTGATAAGCTAACGGTTGCCAAGCGAAAACAGATAAATTTTTTTTTTGTTTGTTTGAGAAATCATGTAAAAAAGCCGTGGAGCCGTTTGAAATGCAAAAAAATTGTGGTGTTGAAATCGACTTTTAGCACCAGAGTAGGAAGTTCCAAACAAACTTCGGACTCCACATCAACTAAAAATACACAAAAATGTCTTTGGTGGAAAACCTCCTCTTCAAAGCTCCACCGAGGACTCCACAGCCGCGCATATGATTCTCTCCTGTGGGTCGTCAGATCATTTTTTTTTCCTATTCGGGGAATTTTTGGGGGCATTGTGGAAAATTTTTACGCCGTGGCGTCACAAAAAAATTTTGCGCCATACAGGAGAGTCATCAGACTTAATTATTTGGCATTGCGAATGATTGAAAGCGCAAATACAAGGATCTTATGCTGTGTAAAAGAGGGAAAGAGAAAAAAATGAATTGGGCCGTAGAGTTAAAACACAGCCAGAACCCCATGGTGTTCAGATATCTGTTAAACGTTTTCTTTTTTTTTTTTCAAAAACTCATGAGCATAAAATACCGGTAACGCATAGGGGCCCCATGAGTCCACGGCTTCTTATCTTTAAAAGTGTGGATTTTGACATTCTGGAGTTGAGATCGCTATAAAGCGTAGAGATTCCCACCGGGATTTCCCAGTCATCCACACCCTTTTTTCTCATCCTGGATTGCACTCCTAAAACTCCTTATATAATGAAATTCTTCGGTAAGGACTCGGATACTGAGTCAACTGAAAAGAAAAACGAAATCATCCATGAATTTAATTCTCAAGATATTTCTCTTATCCCAGATAGAGAATATGAATTATCTTATGCTGATGAATACAATCCTTCCGGTATGGCCAAAGCTTTGCCAGAAGATAAATTCAACTACAGAGTCGTCACTACCAGACCTTCTGCCATCGCTTTGTTAGTTTTGGTTGTTGAATTTGCTGAATGTGCTTCTTACTATGGTACAACTGGTGTCTTATCCAATTTCATCATGAGACCTTTGCCTGCTGGTTCTACAACCGGTTCAACCTCTCTTCCAAATGGTTCTGCTGGTGCTTTAGGCTTAGGTATTCACACTGCTTCTGCTTTGACTACTTTGTTAACTTTCTTGGGTTACGTTATTCCAATTTGGGCCGGTTGGCTTGCTGATAGTTCTTGGGGTAAATTCAAGACTATTATGATCGGTGTTTATGTTGGTATTCTTGGTCACATTCTTTTTGTCATTGCTGCTATTCCTCCTGTTATCAAGAGTGGTAAACTTGCACTCATTCCATTGGTTTTCGGTTTATTGGCCACTGCTTTCTGTTCTGGTTGTATTAAGCCAAATTTGATGCCTTTGATGTATGATCAAGTTCCTTACAAGCACAATCTTTTGAAGAGATTACCATCAGGTGAAATTGTTTACGTTGATGTTGATCAATCCTTGGAATCATTATCCATGTTCTTCTACTGGTCTATTAACATTGGTGCTTTCTTGTCTATTGGTACTTCTTATGCTGCCAGACGTATTGGTTTCTGGTTAGCTTTCCTTGCACCATCTATCATTTACGGTTTAGTTGTTATTGCTATGTGGAACATTAAGAAATACTTGCACCACGAAGAAGTTCACGGTTCTTTATTAGGTAAGTTTTTGAGAGTCATTCGTACTTGTTCGTTCAACGGTAACCCAATCAAGAGATTAAGAAACGGTACTTTCTGGTCATACGCTTACCCAGAAAATTTACTTGCTGGTCAAGAAATTGATGAAACAGCCACTGATGCTCCTGTTTGGAACGGTAAAAAGATTGACTGGACTGCTCAAGAAGTCAGAGAATTCAAGTCTACTTTAACTCAATGTGTTATGTTTGCTTTCTGGGTTCCATTCTTATTGAACGATTCTGGTTTAGGTTCCACTTTGAATGCTCAAGCTGGGGCTATGGTTCTTAACGGTGTTCCTAACGATTTGTTCAACAACTTCAACCAAATCACAATTGTTGTTGCTATTCCACTCATTCAATATGTCTTGTACCCATTCCTTAAGAAGAGAAACTGGATGTTCAGACCAGTTCACAAGATCTTCATTGGGTTCATGTTTGGTGTTTTCTCCACTATGGTTGCCACCATCTTGCAACAAAAGATTTACGAAACTTCTCCATGTGGTAAGTTCGCTTCTACCTGTGATGATGTTTCCACTGTTTCTGCTTGGTACGAAATTATTGTTTATGCTTTAGCTGCTCTTGGTGAATGTTTCTGTATGCCAACTGGTTATGAAATTTCTTATACCAGAGCTCCATACAATGCCAAGGGTCTTGTTATGTCATTATTCTTGTTCAACAGTGCAATTTCTGCTGCTATTAACGAAGCCCTTTCTGATGCCCTTAACGATCCTCACCTTGTTGCCACATTTGCTGGTCTTACAGGTGCCACTGGTGTTTGTGCATTCCTTTTCTTGATTATCTACTGGAACTTACACAAGACTATGGAAAGAGAGATGGCTGAAAGAGAAGAATCCGAACACGAAGCTGCTAAGGCTCTTGAGCTTACTGCTAAAATTTCTGCTGTCATTTCCAAATGATTTAATTAATAGATACGTTTTAGTATATAATAAATTTATACGCTTTAATCCTAATACGAAAAAAACTTTCAAGTAAATAATAGATTCATATATACGCTATAATTCTGATATGAAAATTAGTGTATAATAAATTTATTTGTACGCTTTAATTTTAATATGAAATAAATTTATACGCTTTAATCCTAATATGAAAAACAAAAATTCTTTCCTGAGCCTTTTTCCTATTTCGCTCTCGGAACAAACCTTGCAGCAATTGTAGTACGAATCAGCTATTTGACTATTTTTTTAGCCTGAACTATACGAGACGCTTATTTGATCAAAATGATGAAATTGGATATTTTCCAAATTCAGTTGGTGATAATTCCGTTTGAACGAAATTAAATTTGCATCCTTCATGTTTGAGGGAACATTACCTTCTTGATAACAACTTAAGATCATCAAACTGCTCCGGTTACAAATTTAATAACACCTTAAGATCATCAAGCTGCTCTGAAATGATAGTTAATATGTTTTTACTAGAAACATTCTAATGTACATATTTAATGGAGTTGTCACCAGATTTGTTCGATAGAATTATTCTATTTTAAGAACGGCGTTCAATTCAAACTGCCAATGGACAAAGTAAATTGAGATGAATGAAAATCTGCTAATTCAGTAGCAATTACTATTATTGTAACCAGTGCCAAACTTAGACTCTTGCTGATATTGTGCAATGGTTAAAATATTCATGTAAATGAAGATCTAGGGTCCCTTAGAGTCGGAAAAAAGCGAGTATTGGACTAGCCATATTTGTCCATAGAATTAGTGAATGGTGAAGTCCCACAGTCATCGAATTTGGTTCAAAGCCCCCCTGAATATGTAATGATTCATAAGAGATCAATTTTAATTAGGAGAAGTTGTGTTCTTTTCCTATATGTATTTTTTCCTTATTTATATAATAATATCGGAAATTGGTAGCATCTGATATTGATCCAGATGTCAAATGTTTCAGTAGATCTTTCAGATCAACCCGAACCAAAGCAGCCTGCTCGTTCAAGGAAAAGGGCGTTTTCTCTACGTTCTCAATTATTGAATAATCGAATTGCAAACCAAGCTGATTCGTTTCTTTCCAACGGGGCCAAGACATCCAATACCGACAAAGATATCGAATTGACTACAGTAGACTCAGCATATAAGCCCTATGATTTAAGGAAAGACATTGTAGAAGAGATTGACCCAATATTGGATTTGCCATGTTCAATTTCGTCTCCGATCAGCAGCTCCAATGAACAGGATCAAAAGAAATCACCGCCGCAAAAAGGACAAGAGAGCAATATGTTGCGACATGTTTTTAATCTACTGACAGGTAACAGAGAAACTCTACCATCAAAAGGCGGTAGAGTGATTCCAATTACTTTGAGCCTGGATGATACTGATCTCCCAACCGTTTTAGACAAAACAAATAAAAGATTGTTGATTGATGAAAGGAGGAAAAATAAGCCATATGTTGACAATGTAATAACATCCTCGAGATACACACTGATCAGTTTTTTACCAAGGCAATTAATAGCACAATTTTCCAAAGTTGCAAATTGCTATTTTATGTGTGTGGCTATTCTACAATTGATTCCTTCTTGGTCAACTACAGGGACAAGTACAACGATTATTCCATTGTCTATATTTATTTCCATTTCAATGCTTAGAGAGGCGTATGATGATTATAGAAGACATAAATTGGATAAAGAGGAAAATAGCAGAACAACGGATGTATTGATAAGGTCGAATGAGCCTAATTTAAATCAACTGCCTAACTTTGGGTTATACAAGAGTGCCACCTCCTTCTCGCAATTACGACAAAGTGGCCAGTCATTTGATTTGAGAATCAATGAAGATGATATTGAAGAAGAATGCTCCAATCCAAATTCATTCCAAAATACTCAACTTTTAAATGCTTCTAAAATAAAGATCAAAAGAACAAAATGGAGCGACATAAAAGTTGGTGATGTTATCAAGTTGGATTGCGATGAATGGGTGCCTGCAGATATTTTGGTGATGACGTCAAACAACGAATTGGGTGAAACTTTTGTCGAAACAATGGCTCTAGACGGTGAAACGAATTTGAAGAGCAAAGTTCCAAACAATGAAATTCACAAGTTGGCAAACAAGGCCAGTGGATTAAATAGTTTATCAGGGACTATAGTCTGCGAGGATCCTAATCTTGATCTGTACAACTTTGAAGGGCTATTGAAAGTACCACATATACATACAAATGTTGTTGAAAAATTTCCAATTGGTTTGGACAATGTAATTTTCAGAGGTTCAGTTATAAGAAACACAGATAGTGTCATTGGATTAGTTGTATTCACAGGTGAAGAAACTAAAATTAGAATGAATTCTATTAAGAATCCCCGAATCAAAGCTCCGAAGTTACAAAAGAAAATTAATTATGTTGTTGCGTTCATGGTGTTTGTTGTTGTCTCCCTTTCATGTTTTTCATTGATGGCACAAAGGTTAGATTACAATGATTACAAAAATAGATTTTGGTACATAGATAGTGAAGACGCAGGTGTCGCAGCAACTTTCATGGGCTTCATTATCATGTATAACACAATGATCCCATTATCACTTTACGTCACTATGGAAATTATAAAAGCAGTTCAAATGTTCTTAATGCAATCTGATATTGATATGTACCATTCACCTTCAAATACACCTGCAGAAGCTAGAACTGCAACTATTTTGGAAGAACTTGGCCAAGTTAGTTTTATTTTCTCTGATAAAACAGGTACTTTGACAGATAATATCATGTTATTCAAAAAGTTCTCTGTTTGTGGTGTTCCCTGGGTTCATGAAATTGAATTTGAGCAACAAGAAGTGGAAGATGAAAATGATTTAACAAGCATTTTTAGTCCACATATTGAAAAGCTTGGTAGTGTTAAAATAACTGGCAGGCCTTCAATGGCAAGTTTATCTCATTCAACGACAAAATATCCATCTTCGATGATGACAGCAGATGAGACAAAAAATTTCGATAGAACTCAGGGTTCTTCGAATAACCTGAAATCCTCGATGGATTTTATAAAATACATCCAGAGCAATCCAAATTCATTGTTCTCAAAACAGGCAACCCTATTTTTACTATCAATTGCACTTTGTCATACATGTTTGCCAAGACATAAAAGTAAAGAATATTCAGCGGAGGGCAAAGGCGATGTTGATGACCATGCAAGACTCTCAGTCAGCTCTATCGAAGACGGTGAATTGAATCCATTTGATACAATGGAAAATTTATTGAATGATACCTATCAAGAAGACTATGAAATTGAATATCAAGCCTCTTCCCCGGATGAATTAGCATTGGTTCAAGCTGCAAGTGATATGGGATTTATTTTATTTGAAAGGAAGCAAAAAATTGTTAAATTGAAAACCTACCCAAACGGATTTGACAATCAACCAGAGATAACACAATACGAAATATTAGATGTTGTTGAATTCAATTCAGATAGAAAAAGAATGTCTGTAATCGTTAAGTTTCCCAATGATAAAATTATCATGTTCTGTAAAGGTGCTGATAATATTATAATTGATAGGTTGAAAGATTCATTCAATGTTAAATTTATTCAAAATCAGATGGCTTCGAATATTGAAGAGAGAAAGAGAGCAGAGGCTGAATTGATTTTGAACAAAAAATCAGTTGAGTTATCTAATTTCCAACAGCCTCCAAGGTTATCATTCTCTGATTCTTTGAATAGCAGAAGCAGACCATCGACAGAAATCATTGATAGTTTGATTAATATGAATGAAGATGTGAATGAAATCATGCTTGAATCAAGGAAATCTATTGACTTGAATCAAAAAGAAAAATATTCATTGCATGATGATTCGTATATACCACAAGATTCAATCTTGAAAAATGATCAGTTTATTTTGGAAAGGACACTGCAACATATCGATTTATTTTCATCTGATGGTTTGAGAACTTTGTTGTATTCATTCAAAGTTTTGGATAATGATGTTTACAAGGAATGGCAAGGTAGATATTCAAGTGCAAAATCTTCTTTAACTAATAGAAATGAGCTAATTGCAAAAGTGGGCGAAGAGTTAGAATACGGATTGGATTTATTGGGATGTACAGCTATCGAAGACAAATTACAAGATGGTGTTCCAGATGCAATTGATAAGTTGAGAAGAGCTGGCATTAAATTATGGATGTTAACAGGGGATAAAAGGGAGACTGCTATCAACATTGGTTATTCCTGTAAACTAATAAAAGATTATTCTACAGTGATTATCTTATCAAAAGAGAAGGATGATTTATTATCAATGGAAACAATTATGAATGCAGCCGAATTGGAATTAGATCAAAAGACAATTGCCCATTGTGTCTTAGTAATTGATGGATCGACTCTATCGGAGATACAAACGAGTTCAACTATCTTTTCATTATTTATTTCCCTCGGTATGAAATGTGATTCAGTGATTTGTTGTAGAGCGTCACCATCACAAAAAGCAACATGTGTAACGCGAGTTAGGGAAGTTAATAAAAATAAAGTTACATTGGCAATTGGGGATGGTGCAAACGATATTGCAATGATTCAAAGTGCGGACGTTGGTGTTGGTATAACAGGTAAAGAAGGCTTACAAGCTGCAAGAACTTCAGATTATTCAATTGCACAATTCAGATATTTGATAAAATTGTTATTGGTTCATGGAAGGTACAATTATATTAGAACTTCACAATTTGTTTTATGCACATTTTACAAAGAATTATTATTTTATTTGAGTCAATTGGTTTATCAGAGGTATACGTTATTTACAGGTTCATCACTATATGAATCCTGGTCTTTATCAATGTTTAATACGTTATTCACTTCGTTGCCAGTATTATGCATTGGTATGTTTGAAAAAGATTTGAAGCCTATGACGTTGATATCAGTTCCAGAATTATACGCCAAGGGAGTTAACAATGAATCATTTAATTTATTATTATTTATCAGTTGGGTGTTTTTAGCAGCATTGCAAACGGTTTCATTATCATTCATCATGTATAATATTTATGGGTTTCAGTCATTCATTGATAATTCGACCTATCCATTGGGTGTTGTTATGTTCACAGTATTTATTATTATCATCAATACTAAATGTAATTTGATTGAAATGCATTCCATTTCGAAGATATCAATTATTTCCTGGTGTGTTTCCGTTTGTGGATGGGGAATTTGGTGTATGATTTTAGTTGTCTTATACAGAACCAAGGACAATACTATATTTTATGTATCAGGTGGTTTATTTGAACACTTTGGCAAGGATCCAGCGTTTTGGTTAACAATTATAATCTTAACCTTTTTGGGATTGCTGATTGATCTGATTTTCAGATTGGTTAAAAGGATGATAATTTTCACCCAGAGTGAAGAATTCCAGATTTTGGAGAAGGACGACAATTTAAGAAAGAAATTTGAACTCAACTCATACAATGAAATGAAGCAAAGTTGGATGTGGCAGCACGATTCTCAATTGAAAGAAAATAATGCGAACAAATTAGAAGAATTTAAGTCTCTTTTAAGAAAAGGTACAAAGGGTCCTAGTAAGAAAACCAGAGATCGGAAACTAACAATGGTCAATCCAAACGAATTACCACCGAACTCTCCAAGTGTTGTCCGATTAAGATCCAATGATTATTGGGATGAAGAGATATTGCCGAGCGGGAAAATCATAAGAGTTACTCGAAACTCCAATAAGGAGCGCAAGACTGGGATCATGAAGCTTTTGAATAAGTCTTCGCACAATAAAAAAAATAAATATACAGATGAGGATATTGAAGATATCATTGATAGAAGAATTGAGGAAATTTGAGTGAATAATAAACATATAAGATGTTATACACATTCTACATAATGGACCAATAATAGAGTCTGAGTGTATGTAAATAAGTATATAAGAATAAAAACAATCATTTTCTATTTTTCTTTAAATAGAGGTAATTCCCAATTCCGAAAATCCCCACAAACGTGGACACTCCGGCAACAACCTCCCATGGGACATTTTTGTTTACGCAATGATTACAAGTTAGGTTTGAATTGATCAAACTCTTGTGGTAATAGTAAGCACCGGTCCCAATTAGAGCGGAAATGGAAATGTAAATTGAGTCGTAGGTCAACAGTGGGTTTTGCTTCAATGTAGTCACCACTTTGTTACTGCCCAATGAAATGGCTGCTGCCAATCTATGAATAGATTCCAAGGTCAAATTGACCGTATTGGTGGAAACTGTGATTGCCAAGTTTTTAATGCTGACTATCCCGTTCACAATGCTGTTGATAAGGCCTGAACACCAGGTTTGGGCCTTCTTTGGGGTTTCCTTGTCAGTGGTTGGTTTAGCTGATGATGCGGTTGTTGAAGTCATAGAACTGTTTGAGTGTGTTTGGAAAGAAGATGATGAAGTGATAAGGGGGGATTGGTCAACCGGCCCATTCCCCGGTGATATAATAACACTCATCTCTTGTTCTTTATCGATATCAGCCATATGGGCCAATGGAGAGAAATCAAAGTCTGTACTCAACAGCGTGTGTTCATGGGGATAATAGAGGGTTTCTGTGGCCGAGATGAGGGTATTGACCGTGTCATTATGTGCTAAGGGAATATTAGATAAGGGGGGCTCGGGGTCAGATTCGGGCTCGGAGTGAATTGAACGCGAAATTATTCTTTTTAAGCTTAACGAGCTCATGCTATTTGTAAGAGACAATTTTGAAGATGCCGAAGAGGATCGCCTTGATTTATTATGGAGCGAAGTATGTGATTTGTTATATTTGGTTCTTACTTTTTCACTGGAAAAATATTCGATTATGTATTGAAATTGACACGAGTAAGAAGAAGAAGAAGACTTACTTGTAACAATAACAATTGAAAAAGAACAAAAACGTTAGTATTTCTATTATTGGAAGTATATGCAATTAGAACAAGAAAACATACATGAGTCCCATTGTGAAAATCCAATTTAAGAGAAGAATTGGAACGAAAGAGAAAGAAGAAAATAAGCCCAAGGCCAAGGATCAGGACAAGAAGGGAAATAAATAATAATATATCGGATGTCACAATAGAGGAGATTGAAATCAAAAATGGAATGATTTTATTGTCCAGAAAACAAAGATGGTGTGAGATCAAAAGTGAGTCAATTGTAAAAGGGGATGAAATCACGCAAAAAATAGCAACCGAATTCATTGATTGTCACAATTGCCTTTGATGTTACACAGATCCCTATTTGGTATGTTAAGGGCTAAAAGACTGTTTAAATTAAATGGCAATAATAGAGACGTGATTGTCACGTGCTTTGGCCAAGGGTTTGTAAATGAGAGGAAAAATCCCAGGGTTGGTAAATGCAAAAAATTTTTCACTCATATTGGAAAGAAAAATATTGAAATTTCAACGGGTTTGAAAATCCTTTTTCTTTCTTCGTACATAAAGTAGTTAATCAAAAATGGGTGCTTACAAGTATATGCAAGAGCTTCAAAGAAAGAAGCAATCTGATGTCATGAGATTTCTTTTGAGAGTCAGATGTTGGGAATACAGACAAAAGAACGTCATCCACAGAGCCTCAAGACCATCTAGACCAGACAAGGCTAGAAAGCTTGGTTACAAGGCTAAGCAAGGTTTCGTTATCTTCAGAGTTAGAGTCAGAAGAGGTAACAGAAAGAGACCTGTTCCAAAGGGTGCTACTTACGGTAAGCCAACCAACCAAGGTGTTAACCACTTGAAGTACCAAAAGTCTTTGAGAGTTACCGCTGAAGAAAGAGTCGGTAGAAAGGCTGCTAACTTGAGAGTCTTGAACTCTTACTGGATCAACGAAGATTCTACTTACAAGTACTACGAAGTTATTCTTGTTGACCCATCTCATGCTGCTATCAGAAACGACCCAGAATACAACTGGATTGTCAACCCTGTTCACAAGCACAGAGAAAACAGAGGTCTTACTGCTGCTGGTAAGAAGTCTAGAGGTATTAACAAGGGTCACTTGTACACCAAGACTCAAAAGGGTAGAAGACACACCTGGAAGAAGCACAACACTCTTTCTTTGTGGAGATACAGATCTTAAGTTACTTAACCCTAACTTGGATATATTCAAAAACTTGTGCAAACTATTTATACTTCCTTTAGTTATATAATGTTCTCAATCACTTGTTTTCTCTTCAATACTGACTTGGATTTCCCCACAGTGCCGTCCGAAACAACATTAATATCGTTGTACAGGGCAATTTTGACTTGGCTCATAATTTTGACTTGTAGTTAAATATCTATCAATAAAATTACTTTCTTTTCATCACCAATTACACTACACTCTTTTCTCTTCATCCATTCATCTAGCCATGTCTGACTTTTCCAAGACTGCCATCATCTCTGTTTATGATAAAACAGGTCTCCTTGACCTTGCTAAGGGTCTCATTGCCGCCAATGTGCGTCTTTTGGCCTCTGGTGGGACTGCTAAATTATTGAGGGAATCAGGATTCCCAGTTGAGGATGTCGAATCCATCACTCACGCCCCAGAAATGTTAGGTGGTAGAGTTAAGACTCTTCACCCTGCTGTTCACGGTGGTATCCTTGCTAGAAACATCGAATCCGATGAAAAGGATTTGAAAGACCACGATATTCAAAAAGTTGACTTTGTCGTTTGTAACCTTTACCCATTCAAGGAAACCGTTGCTAAGATTGGTGTTACCATTCCAGAAGCCGTTGAAGAAATTGATATTGGTGGTGTGACTCTTTTGAGAGCAGCTGCTAAAAATCACTCAAGAGTCACTATTTTATCAGATCCAAATGATTATTCAACATTCCTTGAAGAATTGAAGTCTGACAGTGCAATCTCTGCTGAATTGAAGAACAAGCTTGCCCTCAAAGCTTTCGAACACACCGCTGATTACGATACTGCAATCTCTGATTTCTTCAGAAAGAAGTATTCCGAAGGTGAATCTCAGTTACCTTTGAGATACGGTGCCAACCCACACCAAAAACCTGCACAAGCATTTGTTACCCAAGGTGAATTGCCTTTCAAGGTTTTATCTGGTTCCCCAGGTTACATCAACTTGTTGGATGCGCTTAACTCATGGCCTTTAGTCAAGGAATTATCCGCTGCCTTGAACTTGCCAGCTGCTGCCTCATTCAAGCATGTTTCACCAGCAGGTGTTGCTGTTGGTTTGCCATTGAGTGAAACTGAAAAGAAAATGTACTTTGTTGATACAATTGAAAACTTATCTCCATTAGCCAATGCTTACGCTAGAGCAAGAGGTGCTGATAGAATGTCCTCATTTGGTGATTTCATTGCTCTTTCTAACATTGTTGATTTGCCAACTGCTCAAATCATTTCTAAGGAAGTTTCTGATGGTGTCATTGCTCCAGGCTACGAGCCAGAAGCTTTAGCTTTATTAAAATCAAAGAAGAAGGGTAAGTACTGTGTTTTACAAATCGACCCATCTTACACTCCACCTGCAATTGAAAATAGACAAGTCTACGGTATTAACTTAGAACAAAGAAGAAATGATGCTATCATCAATGCTAATACTTTCAAGGAATTTGTTTCAAAGAATACTGAATTGCCAAAGCAAGCTTTAATTGATTTAATTGTTGCTACTATTTCATTAAAGTACACTCAATCGAATTCTGTTTGTTACGCTAAGAATGGTATGGTTATCGGTCTTGGTGCTGGTCAACAATCTAGAATTCACTGTACTAGATTAGCTGGTGACAAGGCTGACAACTGGTGGTTCAGACAACATCCTAACGTTCTTGGTTTCAAGTGGGCAAAGGGTGTCAAGAGACCAGAGAAGTCAAATGCAATTGATTTATATGTTTCAAACCAAATTCCAAAGACCGAACCAGAAAAGTCAGAATACGAATCTAAGTTCGAAGTTATTCCAACCCCATTAACTTCAGAAGAAAGAGATGAATGGTTATCTAAGTTAACCGATGTTGCTCTTTCCTCCGACGCTTTTTTCCCATTTCCAGATAACGTTTACAGGGCTGTTAGATCTGGTGTCAAGTACATTGCTGCCGCTTCTGGTTCCGTTATGGACAGAGCTGTTTTTGATGCTGCTGATGCTCATGACATCGTTTACGTCGAAAATCCAATCAGATTATTCCATCATTGAGTTCTTCTTAACTTTGATAACATTTTTTATTTAGTTTATTTTTTTCATCTTTTAAACGATGTCTTGTGACTGGCAAGCCACAATAAAAGTGACCAGTCATAATAAAAATCAATAGTATACTTAAGAAAAAAATACAAAAACAAATAATGAATATAGACAACACACAAACTAATATAGTAGAAGAGATCGTCCCTCAAAATACACCGTATAATAACCATACTGTAGAAATTAACCCCATAATCATTTTGAAGCTTATTTCTTTGTTGAGAATGTTCTTAATGATGATGTTGTGGTCCAATGTGGATGATAGTCACCAGAAACAACGGTATCATTGTTATCTTGATGTCTTGGTTGGAATAAACCGTTAGCAAAGGATGGTAAATCGCCTTCACCAATAGTAACATTCTTCAATGATCCAACAACAGCTGGAGCTGCAATCAAGATTGCAAAAATGACCAAGACTGAATAGTATAACACAGAATACTTTCTAACCATTCTCTTTCTTAATCTAGCTTGCTTCAATGAATAAATTGGTGGTCTGATTTGCCTGTTTGGCTTCAACCAGAATAACATTAATGAATGCCATCTATCAACTGTTGGAATCAAAACAACTGGCAATTGGCAGAACAAAATGAAATGACCCAAGACAAAATCTCCTGCAAAATGAGATAATTCAATGATCTTTGCACAGAATTCTCTTGATGGTTGAGTCCATGCGGATAAACCTAAACCTGATGAATACCATTTACCAGTCCAGAAAGCAACATTTGCATGATCATTCTTAAATTCTCTTGTTAATAAGAACAAGGTCATACACTTGAAGATCAATCTTTGAACGTAAATCATTGTAGCAATACCAATCAACATTCTCGCAAAATGGAATCCTTCTAAAACCCACATAACAATAAAGAAAACTAAATGAACAACAACCGCAATACCATGTGCAATACCTGCCATGACAGCACCTGTCTTCTTACAACATAATCCAAATAATGGACCTGAACAACAAGAGAATGCCAAACAACCAAACAAAACACCAATATCAATGACAATTGGAGCTAAAGCACAAATAATCAATCTTAAAACGGAGTTCACCTTCTTGATGTCTCTAACACCGGTTTGTGCATTGATATATGTGTAAGCAACGAATAAACCAGCAGTGTAAATAGCACATGGGATTGTATCCGACATTATGATTGTAGATCTATGTGCTCTTGGAGCATCACCTGCAGCTTTTTCGGAATCATCATTGATAGTTTTTCTCTTGAAACCAGTAATTCTTGATCTGGACAATCTAACGTAACCAATCCATGAGTTTCTGTGCCATTTGGTGTTACCTCTTGAAAGCCATCTGATGTAATCTCTGTAATCAATAAAGTAATCTTCAAAAGAGAATTGATGAGGATTGAAAACAAAAGGTGAAAACATCAGAGCAACAATAATTGTCCAAAACCATAATAAGGCTGGTTGCCAGTGAGCGATAGTACCAAACAAAACCATAATAAGACATCTAGCACCAACGTAAATTGTTGAATCAGCAAATCTTGCATATAAGACAGAAAATGGAATTCTGGATGTGGCAAAACCTCTACCGGTGGCAATATATCTAGCACCACCAATACTAACATCTGTGACTAATGAAGTAGAATAAATTTGGGCAACAAAGACTTCGAACAATGGTGACAGTGAGCAAATATGTCTCATAAATCTGTAACACATCTTCCAAACACCACGTTCAATCAATTCTTGAATCAATAATGGAATGAAGGAAATGAAGAAAACAATGAAAATGGACAAAGTATAACGTCTAATCCAATCAATTGCTGGCATAACATTGTAACAACCTAATGGATACAAGATGTCAGTGATCGGCTTATTTCTGTTATAACTACAGATGATAGTTTCATGGGCAAGTGCATTCAAATTCACCACTGTTAACAAGAACAATTGCAAGGAAACTGAAATGAACAAATTGTTAATATGGAAACCCAAATGGGCATAGTAGAAACTCAAAAATCTATCCAATGGCAATTGAGTACCCAGGTAATAATATTCTCTTGATAACATTTGTTCACCCATACCAGCACCAATTTTAGTGGTGAAATTCAAAATTGAACCAAAACCTAAATCTCTACCCTTACCACATTGATAGTATTCACAATGCTTAATTCTACCACCTCTGCACATAGCAGTCATACCGGCATAAATATCTTCGTTTAAATGTAAACCTTTTTGGGCTTTAGAAACACCACCTCTTGTAGTCATGAAAATAGCATTCAAGAAATCAGGGTGACCATAATGCAACTTACCACCAATTTGAGACAACGTTCTAGCAAATAAAGTACCAAAAGTTTGTTCCTTACCAGCAGCAATATCACCAAGAATACCAGTGTTTTCAGAGAAAATGTATTCTCTGGCACCAACAATAGCCACTGGATGAGTGATCTTAGTTGGAGAACTAGTCAAAGAGGTAGCATATGGGTTAATTTGTTCAACATTGAGCTCTTCAAATTCAGCTAAAACAGATCTAATCTTCAAACATTCTTCCAAGTAGTTATCTTGGTTGGCATCAATCAATTGCAAGTATTCACCTCTGGTGAAAATCAATGCATGGTTTTGGTTATCAGATTTACCATCACCCAAAATTGGGTTACCAGAAATTTGAACTCTGAACTTTGGTCTTCTTCTTTCATTTGGCATAATTTCACAATGACCATCGATTAATGCAGAGTAAATTCTTGGTTCACCACCTTCCTCAAGAGGTGGCTCTTCGTCCAAGTAGGCAATTTGCAAATCTGGATAAGCACGTAATAAGAATTCAGCATTTTCCAATTCTTCCTTCTTAAATTTGGTTAATCTTTGCATGGAAACAACAAACTTGAATTTTCTTCTAGCCATTCTTTCCAATTCTCTTTCTAAACCTTCAGCGTTACCACCAAACATTTGAACAATTTCAGGGTTTTCGACACGGTATAACAATTTGATAGCTCTAGCATAATTCATGAAACCTGAAACAGTTCTGTATAAAGTTTGAGATCTCAATGAGGCCCAAATTCTTGTTCTCAATGTGTATTCAGGAGCAGCTGATTTGAAACCAATACAGTAGAATGGTAAATCATCAATTTCTTGTTTGACACCGTCTTCCTTCTCTTCATTTTCGAAAGCAGCAGTTTCTTCGGCTAAAATCTTGGTATCCTTGACAAAACAATCCCATTCAACAGGGTGCAATTGCTTCAAGTATTCCAATAAAGTAACTCTTGAGAATTGATCATCTTCTCTAATAATTTCTCTCAATGAAAGCAAAATCTTTTCAGAGTAATGTGGAGTCATAACAGTAAATGTTGGCATGTTATCAACAGGCAATGGTTCAGGAATTGGTGTAGCTAAGGATTGGGCAAAGAAAGAAATTCTTCTTTCGGCTTCAGAATCCTTAGGGAAGAACTCAGTTTCAAAATTATTATCATCCTGAGAAACAAAGAAAGTTGGTGCCCTCAAAGTACGCTTGCCTTCAATTTCTGATGGAACTTGGTGGTATAATAACTTTTGAACATGATCGATAGCTAACAAATGTTCTCTGTACATTGAAATAACAATGGCATTCCAAACTTGAGAAATTAAAACCTTTGGCTTGTACTTGATTTCCATATCAGTTGTTGCCAAAACCTTTGAATAAACTCTCTTAGGCAGTCTAGAGAAAATGTTTCTCCATGGAGTTAAGATTGAAATACCCAAATAGAATGACCGACCAACAGAGAAAACAGAATTTGCCAAAATGTACCACATGTAAGTATCCAAGAAGAATAAAACAAAATCAGTAGCGTACATCAAACCTAAAGTGATTCTTGCCTGTTGTTTACAGAGAACGTTACCCCACCAAATTTCACCATGACATCTAATACTCATAGTTGACAAGTTTCTGATAGGATCTCTCAAGGAAAGAGCCATAAAGAAATAAGATTCAAGGAACTTAGCAAGGAAAACAATGAACCACAAGAACCAAGAAAGATATAAATCCAATCCATCAAGTTTGTAAAATGAAGCAGTGAATGTATATTGAGCAACATACCTTCTTGATTTGCCCTTCATGTAGGAAGTAAATAAACCACCTAATGGCATAACAGTAAGGTAAACGATGGTAGCAATAGCAATGAAAAAAGCAACAATGGAAACAGCATGGGCAGAAACAGATTTGTAAACTAAACCAGCATAAGCAAAAACGAAAACAACAGGAGCCAAGTTAATTCCGAACAAAAGTAAGAGGAACATCAGTCTTCTTGTCAAATGTTGAGCACCGGCCCACTTTCTTGGAACATAAACCCATTCAAAGATTGTTGCAATAATATTGATGAAAACAGCAATGGAACCAGCTAAAGCAGCGGCAGCCCAATAAGAAGAGGCAAGAGGTTGGTTATTCAAAACTTGAACATAGTTATGAGTAAACAAAGTTGGTGAGTTGTATGCACAATACATCCAGAAAACTGAAATATGAGCAACCCAAATACGGTTGAAATTAGTGATAACGTGAAACCATGATCTGACTTCTCTATATGTCTTAAAGAAGGTATCGTTCCAAACAACTTCACCCAAAGAAAAGTATCTTTGTTCTTTAGGTAAGTCAATCAATCTATTATCACCAACTCTGATTCTCGCAATACCTTGTGGATACCAGAATAACTGATTGATATCATCATAACCAATGATCTTGTCATGATCCTTTTCACGTTTAAGGTAACGTCCATCAACAGGTTCATAAACTTGGTCTCTGATGCAACGGTACAATGGAGTGATGACTCTATTTAAGAAATCACCTTCTGGAATATAGTCAGATCTGTTTTGACATTCGTCAGATAACAAGTAATCGTGTGCACACTTGTAAATGAAACACAAACATTCAGGAGTGAATCTAACTTGATTAGCTTCACCCCAAATTAACAACCAAAGAGCAACATCTCTCACTCTTTCGATTGGAGATTGAATGTTTAATCTAGCCTTCCATCTATATTCAGATGCTTGAAGAGAATCATCACCTTGAAGTGAATTAATAATATTCTCAGAGTTAATCATATCATCTTCTTCAGCATTTTTCTTCTTTTTCTTGAATAAACCATTCTTTGAATTTTTAGATTTCTTTGAAAGTTTCCCGAGATCCATGTTAGCAAAACCAACACTGTCGTCAAGATCCATTTCAGCAGCAAAATACCATTTTTTATAATTGGCAGAATCACCACCAATATAATCCGCATGAATTGATAATAAAGCTTGAGAAGGAGACATTCTTGAAGATCTGGAATCTAACATAACCATAAAGTAATCGAACATGTTTCTCATTGAATCTCTTTGGAAACCAAATTTGTTTGTCAAATCAATGAAAACATCTTCAATTTGTTCGATTGAAACAGGTGCCTGATTATCAGCACTCCATGCAGGATACGGATCTGTTGGCAAACTGATCATACCTTGATCATACATACCACCAGCACCGTAATAAGGAGTGGAAGAGCCTGAATTTGGATCTCCATAGCTCATTTGAGAAGGTGTGTAGTTATTACCGTAACCGTAACCATCATAAGGAGTACCAGGAGCTCCTGAAAAATCTGAATAAGATTCTGGATCATAATTTTGACCTTGTTGATCGTAGTAGCCTTGTTGGCCATTTGGATCATTTGAGTACTGATCATAACCACCTTGTTGATAATAACCATCATTATATTGTTGTTGTTGATTTGGATCATAGTAACCTTGATTTTGGTCATAATAACCTTGATTTTGGTCATACTCTTGATCTTGGTAGTCTTCATGGGCACCACCTTGATCGTAGTACCCTTGATTTGCTACATTTGGGTCATATTGGTCGTTGTAGGACATCTAAATATGATAATGTTAGTATTATTTCTTGGAATGTTGAAAAAAAGAAACGCATCCATGTTCATTGATCCCATTCGGAAAAAACCAGGATTTAACTCCTTATTTCCGAATGAACCCCGTTAATTTATCATCCAAACAAATGCACTTTCTCTCTTCTGTATCTATGCCACATACCACTTTCTTCCAATAACCGAAAGCTGCCTTATTGCGACTTATGTTTGAAAAAAAAAAGCATGAAAAGAAATTGATTTTGGAAAAAAATCTTGTAGGGCAAACCGAAAAGGAGAGGGAAAGACATTAGTGTGATAATCATGACAAATGATGACTTTCTAAGCTACTTCACGCGAAGAAAGTCGATTCAATATTTGGACATGTCGAGATATTCATTGGAAATGTAACCAGTGGTTGAAATGTGATTAAATTTGATTTGAATGCTGATAAATTGGATCAGAAATGGACATGGAGCTCTGGAAGCGGAATTTCTCGCCAAATGGCTTCATTACATACAATTGGAAGAGTCTATGACAACGGTTGACACAAGTGGGATATATAAAACGAACTGGCAGCAAGGACCCAAAATCAAAGCTAGGAGAAGAAAAAGGAAGTGAAACAACAAGGAGGCGGATTTTGCACAACTTATAAATAAAAAAACGCGCTCTGGGCCTTTTCAATTGCTATGAATATAAATCGCGTATTTTAATATGTAAATGTGTATAAAGGCCAGCACGGAGCCCAACTATTGAAATGTAGCACTTGTATTATACAGTCCACTTTTTTGAGGGCTTTTATATCTTTATTTTGAAACTCACATAAAGGGATCTATTGACTTGATCTATTTCAATGATTTGACTAAACCGCGTCAATATTGATTCAGTTTAAATATAAATGACAATGATGTTTACATGAATACACAAACTCAAAACGTGTTGTTCGTCTTGTTCATTAACTTCTTCCATTAATTCCCATTTAATTGGTCGGGGTTGTAAAGTTTATCAATTTACTTTGGAAAAATGCCAAATAAATCTATTCCACAAGTAAAATTTATCTACATCATTCTCCGAATGTTCATTTTGGTAACCGGGGACCCCAACTTTCTTTTATTTCACCAAATTCATCTATAGATGACATTTTCAACCGTGTGCTAAAAATAGACTCGCATGGCATATGGCATTTTTTGAAGTTTTTTAAGGTACACAAATGCAAGATACAAGGGGAAAACAAAAGGGAAATTTTGAAGCATCAGATGTCCGAAATTAAAGTAGATAATGCGGTTGATTCAACGCCTTCAACACCTTCGAATTTCTTATACTTACTTTTAATGAATTGAACGACTGGAAGTGATGTAGAACCCATTTCCTTTATGTACTTCACGGCATTAGTAAAGTAGGCCTCCAGCAAGGCCTGTCTCTCACTCACCATATCTTCATCTAGAATGTAACGATCCAAAAATTGTTCCAACCAAATTTCCTGAACAGGAACAGGATTTCCCTCACTAACATACAACCATGCTCCATTGATAATATCGAGCGGCTCAATACCATAATGAATCAATTTACTTAAAAATAACATCCCAATTCTAGGCTCGTTAGCCCAGAGTCTTAGAACGGCTTTTGTAACCCAGATTGACTTATCTGGATTTGCAATGCTATCCATAATTGCTTTGACTTTTTCTCCAAATAAATTCTTTAATCCATCCTGTAAAACAGAAAATGACCTTGATCCAATAAGACAAACACTTTGAATAACTAAGGTGACAATATATTGATCCACATCTTGAATAACCTTTTGATCTTCAGGAGTTGAAGAAACACTTTCTCTTAGTCTATTAATCACATTCATAAAGTCTTGTATTGATAATTCAATGTTTTCTAAATTCATATAAACATCACGACAAATATCATGATAAATGTGTTCATGATGGTTGAAAAAATATTGATTGAATAATTTGTAAGCATCCGTGTTTGTCTCAATTATTCTATTGAAATCTTCTCCATTGTTGATGTTGGATTCGAGGTCTGAGTCTTCGGCTAATGGATCTTGTGTATTGGCTCTTGCAAATAATTCACCAAAAAATAAAGCATCAAAAGATTCTAGTGCTGACTTTCCATTCAATGCTAAGTTTGCAAAAGGTTTAAAATCATCCGGTAAAGTTCTCTTGATTAATTTATAATTTGTTATCAACGTTTCTTTGTGGATAGCGTTTCTAATGAATGAAACCTTTCTATTGAAAATATCGTCTGATCCAATGTGCAAAACGTCTGGAACCCATTCCAACCATTCCCACTCGAAATTATAGTTTGAGATTTGATAAACAAACCAGTCAACAAATTTGACAAAAGATTCATGCTTCAAGTTTTCAACGTTAGCGTAAAAGAAACGAAATGAATCACCTAGTAATTTGGAAAATGTCAATGGGTCAACTTCTGTAGATTCACGCTTTGCAATAGACCAATCACGCCCGGATGTGTCCATTAATAAGGATTGGAAGTAAACAATTGGGAGCTCAACTTCTGGTAACTTAAACATCAAGTTGATTATTGTTTCAAGATAAACTTCATCCATTTTCCATGTTGAAGTGAAGCCCTCATCATAATCTCTCATAATGTTTTTTGCTGATTCAATCATAGGGCCTTTGACATCATCTGAAAATTCAGTGTTGGATTCTAAATTGGCAATCAAATCGGATTGTCCATTGGATTTGTTTAAATCATTAACAATCATCAACTTTTCTAAAGATGAATATGGCAAAGCAAATAATCTACTATTAAAATACGAGGACAATGTCAATAATTGTCTTGAAACAGTGACACGATTGTATTCAACATTCAAAACTAAATCTTCAACCAAATCCCTTGTAATCAAATAAACATACGAATCAATAGGCGGAAGAGTATCAAAATCCAATGTGCTTCTCACAGATTCATTTTTGAATACCTGGATAACAGCTCTTGGACTTTGCCATAATTTATCAACATTACTTTGAGACTGACTCAAATCTTTCGACACTTCTTCAACTGATGGTAATTTTATTGAAGTCAATTGATGTTTTTGCAGATCACCTACAATAGGTTTTGATTCTGCGTTTGCATTGCCTGACATAACTAAATCTTGCTCAGCTTTCTGTTCCAACATAGACTTTGTTCCATCTGTTAAAATTCTACTGAAATCTGTAAAAAAAGTGACATTTTCAAGTGCTGAATCCACAATGTTAACCACCTTTACTAAAATTTCACTAAATGGAAGCAGACCTTGTGTAAATGGAAATGAAGATACATCTGATGTCTCGACGACTTTGAATTGTTTTGCTATTTCCAATAATTTCTTACATTTTTCTTTCAAGACTTCATTTGTACGGTCGTTTACCAAAAAATATGGAATTGAAATGGTGAATTCGTAAAAAATCATTTCTGCCAAAGGAGATCTGGATTCATTAGATTCAGATTGTAAAGAGACTGCTAAATTTAAAGCATCTTCTACCAATTGAAAAACACTATCAACATCTTCAATGATGGATGACAAAACGGCTAATGCTCTAAATAATAACTTTATTCTATCCCATCCATTGACATTAGACATTTCAGGTTCGGGAGCAGTTTCTAAATCGATCTCCATTTCATTTTCTTGATCTTTCTCAATAAAAACTTCTTCAATTCTATCTTTAATCCAGCTGATCATTGCTTGTCCAACATTTGGGTTTCTAGCGTTAGCTAAAAGAATCACAACAGAGAATTGTAATAATTTATGTGGAAATTCTGTTATTGATGCACCAATGAATTTTAAAATGTTCCCTCTGAAGGAGTCATCACTCCAAAAATATGCAATGACTCCAGCATGGTCCATGAATTCTCTATCCAAGGTATATGGGTTTTCTCCCATCCTTTGAAGATTTCTCATAACCTCATTGGCCTTTTCCAACTCAAAGCTCAATTGTGGTTCTCTTCTACCTCTTTTCGCATAATGATGGTCTCCTCCCGCACGAGGTTTCTGATTACGGTAATTCCCACCAGAGCTTCTCTCTTGACGCGGTCCCTTCGGCAATTGTGGTCTTTCTTGCTGATTTTGTTGCGCTAAATGTGGAGGAGGTGCATATGTATCATCATTTGTCCCTCTTTCTACCAGTAAATGAGGTGGCAAATCCATTGACGACTCCCCATGCATATTATCGTCCTCATCATCAGAACGTTGTCTCTTCCTATCCATTTCTCCAGACATTAATGACACCTAAACAACAATAATAAAAACTGTTGAAAATTTATTTACAGTAGGGTACATTCAAGTAATGTAAATATTATATAGCATGTTTTATAAATCGAATAGTTTTTAAATGGTGCTTCTTTTGAGAAGTAAATCTTCTAAAGTATTCACTTGAGCCTCAAGCCTTGGAATTACTTCCTTTTGTAAACGGGTATACTTCCTGGTGACATCTGCAACTTCTAAACTCAAAGTTTCCTTTTCAATTTCCAAAAGTTCTTTTCGAGTAGCCTCCAAATCCAATGAATCTTTCATACGAATATTGAGAGCATCAAGTTCTTGATTTCTCACCTTCAACTCTTTGATGTAGCTGTCCTGTTCGTTAGAAAGTCCGTTCTCAGTCTGATATCGAAGTAGAATTTCTTCTGAAGCATACCTCTTTTTTCTTTCAGTTGCCAAAAGATTGGCCAAGGAAAGAATTACCCTACTTCTCTCACCCGATGTCAATTCTCTTTCAATCTTTACTTCACCATCATCAGTTATGGTAACGCCGACATCATTAAGACATGAATATGGATCTTGTGAGCTATTGGACTTTCGTAGTGGTGAGGAGTGCGGTGATGTAATTGAGTTTCTGATAGTATCTTCCAGAGTCAACTCACGTGAAACTGCAGATGCCAATTCTGAAGTTACCAGTTCCAATTCTTTCAATAGTGCATCATTGTCATTAACTTTACCATACTGAGAAGGTGTGAATGTTGCACCGACCTTTTGTGATACAGGGGTTATTGGCAAGCCATCACTGTTGAATATGATAGAATTTCTAGTTGTTTCCGTACCAGGTAATGCAGACAGCTTTTGTTTTGGGATTTCGGATTCATTTGATTCAAAGATATTGTCTATATTTTTAGTGGGCGTTTCATCCTCAACAACAACATTAGGAATCAAATTCAATGGCTGCTCTCTGGAATATCTGTTAAAATCATGCCCATTGTCAAAATTACTTTCTGGTTGACTCATATAGGATTGTGGGGTACCAATCATTATTTTTTGTGGAATGACGGGTGTTTCAAGTGTATTCACTTGAAAAATAACTGGAGTAGGATTTTCTGATTGTTGCTCAACTATTGGTGTCATTTGACTTGGCTCAATTGTTTTATCACTGATATCATAATTTGGTGATTCAATTGATTTTGAATCGAGGGCGTCTGAAGTTGCAGAATTTTTGCTTGGTGTGTTGAATTCACGAGCAGAATAAAATGCTGTATTACCCGTAATGTTTGTATCATTGTTTTGCTTATATATAGTTTTTTGATTTTCGTTACTCATTTGAAAATCCGTGGAAGCAGTTGAAACCATGGATTCTCTATATTGTTGATTTTGTTCCAAAGTCGATGTCTCCTTTGAAGGTAGTACGTCAACATCATTGAAGTCAATTTTCTGCACTTTTTTCTTCTGAATAGGATTGACTTTTGCATCGGAATTAATTGTTTCAACATTCTGTGGAAGCTGTGCTTGATCTCTAACTGTTTTTGGCGACACCAAATTTGTGTGGGGTGAATTGTTCACAGTTTGTTGCGGAATTTGCATTTGACTTGAATGAGGATAGGATTGAAATGTCATTGGTGCATTGTTTTGCATCATTGTATTTGGTGCATAATTCATCTGTTGATGTGATTGAATATTGTTCGGTGGATTGCGGTATCTTGGATTTTGTTGTAATGACATAGCCCTTGGCATTTGTTGGCCACGAGATTGCAATGACATGGATCTAGGTGGATTTTGTCCATTTTGAGGAGGGTTAACGTAAAGTCGATTTCCTTGTTGCTGATACCCATATGGCTTAAATTCATGCTGTGGATATCCATTGTTTTGTGGCAAATGACCAACTGGCTGATATCCATTTGGCATGTAGTTATTCTGTTGTTGAGGTGAATACGGTTGACCTTTTGGATATGAATTTAAACTCATTGATCTATTATTAGGATCATTATTCATCTTAGCCATCTCCAAAGCACGCTTCTTTTTACTGGACATTTGCAACTTTCTATACTGATCATTCGAAATACCTTGATTGCTAATGTTTCCTTTGGTCAAAACTGTAGGTATATACGGAGCTGTTCCTGAAACTCCTCCACCAAATCTGTCACCACGAATATGTTGAAGATCATCAAAAGATATATCAAAATTTTCATCTCCATTAATATCTACATCTTTATCATCATCATAAGCATCAACATGTTCTTTAGATTTGTTTCCTCCACCTTTATTAAATCTATTCCACTGTTTTCTCATGAATCCATTGACCCCTGTTGTCGATGTTGATGATATCGAACTTTTTCTATTATGTTGTTGGCTTGGTACATATCCACTCATTGTATTTGATCTAAATTGATTTGGTTGCTGTACCTGAGAGTGTACTTGCCATCTATTGTTATTAAACATCTGCTGTTGCTGATGCTGATGCTGCTTTTCATTGTAATCATTCTGTTTGTTGATAGGCGTCTCGTAAGATACGTCAATATATGCAGATTGTCCAATCCCTCGAGCATACCCAACTGGGGGACGAGGTCCGTTAGATGGGCCCCTAGCGTTCATTCCTGCCTCCATTTTCCCTTGAAGAATGTGTTTCTTTGTTTAAAAGTTTGTCATTAGAAAATTCTTTTACTCCTAATTTGGTTACTACTTAAGGAAAATATAATAAAATATGAAATGTTCTGATATCACATCCTGTGAGCGGGTTAACTCTTATACAAGAAAATAGAAATTAAATAATTTCAAAAAAGGAATACACAGTACAAAACCTTGGTTTGATAATCATAATAGAGCCTTCGAATTTCAAGCAGAGATCCGGAGTTAAATCAACAAATTGAATGAATATCCATAAACCCGAACAAAATGATGTACTGTTTAGAAAACAGATGGAGAATCATTGAAACATTTGATGATGTTTATTTTGATTCCGTTTTAAGTTTCGCTTCTTTATCTGTAGATACTGGATCATTTTCTAATTCCTTAGCTCTTTGTAATGCTTTCTCCAGAACAGATTTTTTGTCAACAGTTTCCTGTACTAGTCTTCCATGTTTCAAAACAATCTGGCCATCTACTTTCGTAATAAAGTCACCATTTTCGTTGAATACCAACTCGGAGCCAACTAACTTAGACCATTCTCCAATCAACACATTTGTTTTTGTTTGGAAAAGCGGCCTTGGTTCACTCAAACCCGAGATACGCAGCTTATTAGGCAATACCGAGCTCTTAGTAGATGCTTTATATTCAATAGACTCTTGTAATGATTGTGATACATTGTTACTCTCCGCATTACCAGGTGCCATATGTAATGGTTTTGAAACTCCATTGGCAGCACTTGCAACTGAATTTATTGGAGCATGTCTGCTTTCAAAAGAGTTTGCTTGTGGTGGGAATACGACACTGACATAAACTTCTTCATATTCATCGTCATTAATATCATCATCATCTTCCACTACAATACGTTCATTTTCCGCATTACTGATATTTTCACTGGGGGTCTTTTGAGACTCCAAAATACTCAAAGCATCAGAGTCTACACTGCCTCGCATTTCTTCCATTAACTTTATCTTGTTCTGCTTGTAACTTCTTTCTGTATTCAATATCTTCTTTACTACCAGCTTCAAATTGCGAAGTTGCAAAATGCCATTCCATTTCTGCACCGTTTTTCAAAAACTTGGTTTCAGAGTTGATCACTAGGCTCCAATCTTGTCCATTAAACTGATAACCATCAACAGAACATGTGGAACCCCCAAGTCTAACGGTTTTACCGTCTCCTTTATCTTTCGGACCTAAGAAATCCCTAGTTGATTTATACCCCATCAATGACATTCCCAATGCAATTTTGGTAGCAGCATGTGTCACGATCACAATGGAACTGATGTTTGGAAATTGTTTCTCCAATTTTGGGATGAATTCATGCCAAAACGTTTTGCATCTATTGAAAATAGCTTCTTCCGATTCTCCAGCAACACTTGGAATAACTGTATCCCAATCCCAAATCATCGGATAAGGAACCCTTTCAAAAAACTCATTCATTTTCTTACTGTCCACAGGAATCGGAATTGTAGAACGATTTGGTTTGAACCATTCTCCGACACCTCTATCAATGTGAATGTTCAAGTCTAATGCATTTGCTGTTGGTGTTATTGTTTCAACACAACGATAGAACGGAGATGAAAAGATCATCTCTGGTTTTGGGTGACCTTCTGTTGCTAGATCTTCCGATAAATATTTGGCCAGTTCTTTAGATTGGTTAACCCCATGTGGTGCTAAAGGAGGATCTGAATCCACTCCAGTTAATGCTGGGACTTGTTGATCCAGTGGCAGCCAGTTAGAACGGTACCCGTGTCTCACAATGTAGATTGTTGATAATGTCATTATCAGAAATGATCTTAAAGAAACAAGTTAAAAACATCCGGATAATTTACCTTCGTCTATATAAAAGCTGTTTATAAATCGAATTATCATTTCTAATCCTTCTTTTCTTCCTTTCCGTCCTTTTCCAACTCTTTATTACTCTTAAGTTTTACTTTCTTCAACTCTGATAAAAACCAAGTAACTGCTGCCCATAAACAAGCTGCAATCACAAAAAGATTGATGAAATGGATGGACCCCGTGTGATACACCATCCAGGCCAACACAATCAACAAGAAAAAGAATGAGCCATGTGTGGCCTGAATTAAGGCAGGAGAAGTCCCCGGTTGGAACACAGAATCCCACAAATCAGTGATAAACATGTTATTATTAAAATGATTATGTTATGGAAGTGAGACACGGAAATCTGGACGGGGATGGATTGAATGTTCGTACGCGGTTTTTAATTTTTACTGGGAAAAAACTAATTACTTCGCCCTGAAATATTTTTCATGGGGAAAATAAGAATGAAAATAAATTGTTTCCCAGTAACGGTGGTTTACAGCCCCACAAGCCTTGGGGACTAAAAAAAATCCTTAGATCACAAATAACTCAATTACTATTGGTAATAAATATGGCTCAATTCGAACCAAAAGAACCAGTTGAACTAGATCCTCCTGGTAAGGAGGTATTTACCATGGAGTCATTATTCAAATGTCAAGGCCAAAACGATGCACCAAAGAACCCAAAGGGACTTCCTTGTATGTATATTGGAATAAAGTCCACAGTATTTGACGTGTCTCACAACACGAAGGCATATGGAGAAGGAAAAGGGTATCACGTTTTCGTTGGAAGAGATGCTAGTAAAGCTTTGGGTAAGAGTAGTTTGAAACCAGAAGATACAGATGTTAACGTCAGTTGGGACTACAGTGATTTGAATGAAAAGGAATTGAAGGTTTTGGATGATTGGTACACTTTCTTTTCAAAAAGATACAATATAATGGGTAAAGTGGAGTTGCCCGTGAAACCAGTGAGCAAATCATCATGGTTTTCTTGGTCTTCTTAGTATATCTATTATTTTATAAAATTACATCATTTACAAACACGCTTGACAATTTTATCGTAATCACCATCTGTCCATTCATAGGATCTTTTGTCTTTACCATTGCATTGTGATCCAATAAGTCCCAATACTAGCACTTCAGACCATTTATCAACATTACCCCTCATCTTTACATTCATGTCATTCAATACTTTTTGATTTTCAATTCCACTCAAAAGACCATAAGATCTGATTAATAAATCGGCCCCATTTTCAATTGAAATAATCTTTTCAATAAGACTTTTAATCAATTCATTAACATTAGCCTTTGAAAATGGGGATTGTGAAAGATTTAGAATGTATTCAACAATATTTGATCGTTTCAATACTTTTAAATCTTCATTACCTGTAATACATTGTAAGATAGTAGACAATAACCATTCCATTTCTTTGTAATAATCAGAATCTTCACCCTCATCGGTACCATATTGATCTTTCAATTGCTCAGTAATTGTCTTGTATAGTGGTAGATCGAATGGCTTCACCTTGGACCCTAATAGCAAATATCTGTACGCTTTTTCATAAAGAAAATGTGAAGGATTTGCTAAAATCGGAACAAGATGACTCCACATCATCAATACCATTCTAGATGTTTTGACTTCAGCTTCTTTATCTTGAACGGTAAAAAGCATATTACCCAAAAGAACTTTGAACATTGATCTCTCCTTGAACTGCGATAATTTGAACTCTGTTTCCTCAGATATGGCGGTTTGAGGAGTTGAGGTATTGTTTGGTCTTGACTTTTGCTCCTTGAATTTTTCAATCATTTCTAATTCAGTGTTGTTCCATTTATAGGCAGTTCCCAATAGCTTACAAGTAATTTGTTTAACAGTGGATGATTCATGACCCATAGCCATGATAAGTAATTGAAATAAGCCGGAATCTATCAATGCTCTTATATTCACAACAATGGATGTTGTTGAATCATCTTCAGTTTTCAAATTAAACAATTCATCATTGTTACAAATAAGAAGCAAAATAAATTCAATGTCATAAACTGGCTCGCCATTTGCAGAGCTAGCATAAAATTTATGATCTTCTTGAAATTTAACCCAGTAGTTCCATTCAGTGTGTTTATTTCTGCTCTCATAGTCTGACACGTTGACATTTTTATATGGATTGAAATATTTGATGGTATTTTGTAACATCCATTTGTTCAAACTTATGGTTAGTCCATTAGGAATACCAGGAGTATCATTGACAAGATCAGGAATGCCATTTCTCAAATTTGAATCTGCATCTTCAATGAAATCCCACGTAGTAACATATTCAGCCCAACTTGTTGTTAGATTTTCTTCTAATGAAACTAGAATCTTTTTCAAGATGCTATCACTTGCTCTAGATGTTCCCTTGTACATTTTAACAATCTTAAATAACAATTCAGTGGTTGCAACTTTTTTATTAATTTTAATAAGATACCATAATAGCAAGCATCCATGATACCTCAAAGATTCATCTGCATTGGGTAACACAATTGGGTTTTGGTTGTTGTTCAAATAAAATGCATTTTGTCTGTTAGAATCAACCATTCCTTTAGGAGAAGTCATTAATACCAAAATAGTATATTTTAAAACAGTTTCATCATTAACCCACTTATTAGATAAAATAGTTTCCAACTGGGAATCAATCATTTGCTTAGAAATATTCGACCAAAAAGTTCCGCTCAAGAACAAATCCTGTAATGATGTTAAAAATGATGTAAATTCATCAGGTAAAATTTCTGATTCTGCAAACATCTTGGTAATATAGAGAGTAGCACGATTAACCCATGAGCGAATGAAGTTTTGTGATAAGGTTTTACCTTGGCATGATATTAAAGATGTAACCTCTTTAGAAAAAATCAATAAAGCATTATTCTTAAAAGAATCTATGTTGGTTAACGATTCAATAATCGAATTGATGTTTTCTTGCTCTGAGTGTTTTAGACTAAATGCTTTCAAATATTGCAAAATAGAGCTATCGACCTCGCCTTTTTCAATTGACTGCTGAATGAAGGAAATCGATTTTTTTATTAACGGTTGGAAAAACAATTCTTCGGAAGAGGATAAAGTGTAGATTAAGTTGAAACCCTCGGAAGACTCTAAGATTTCTGATAAATTTGATTTTACCAAAGTGACAATTAATTGAGCCTGTGATTCAGAGGTAACACAAATTGAATTGAGTACTTCCCAAATGAAAGTCGATTTTGATGACAATTGGATAAGTTTCTCAATGTTCTCATTTGAAAATTTAATAGACTTAACTAATTGAGTGACAGTTTGGTCATCAATATTGAAATCAAATTTGGATATTAAATCAATGAATAACTGTTCATTAATAGAAACATTCTTTTGGATTGAAATAACCAATAACTTTTTAACAATTTTATTATCAAACTCTTTGACAACCGAAAGGTTAAGGAAATGTAAAATATCTTCCCTATTTAGGATCCATAATAAATCAACACACCTCGAAATGATTTTAGGATTGCAGTTTTGAGAGGTTGAATCTAATAACTTTGTTATTTCCACCCTCAGACTGTCAAACCTTTTTTCTTTTTCTCTGCTGTTTGAAGTATCGAAGTTCCAAAGGCTGATAAAAACCTCATTCAACAATCCTAAAACAAATGATTTTTTATTGATTACCGCTTCCGTATCTTCATTTTCAAACATTAATTTATTCCAATACCTCGAGTCCAAAATAGAGACTTTACTTCTTTCAGTTGTGGATTCATTGAATGTATGCATTGCATAATTCCCCCAAATTGATGTCATGTCAACAATCAAATTCTCCAGCTTTTCTAGCTGATACTTTTTATCATCATTAGAATAAATCAAATTATTGATACGAGAAACCAACGCAACTGAATCTAGTGTGGATTTACAAACCAAAAATGAAGAATTAATGGTTGATTTTAAAGAATCAATATTGGAAAACGAAATTAATTCAAAAAACGATGAATTTTCTTTTGAAACGCTCCACAGATCAGCATTTTCAGTGATATATTTTTCAAAAGAAGCTGAACTAAATGATAATTCAGTGTCCCAATATTTTTTCACCACGATGTTCATTAAATGTAACGGCTCGCCTAAAATATGCAAATATGAACAAATAACGTTGATAAATTTCAAAAGGACTTCTTTTTGACCGTCGGCTGCAAACTTAGACTGCTCACATAACGCAAAGAAAAAAGGTGAAATTCTTTCATGTTTTGAGATTTCACTTGCCATATCAATGTATTTATATGGAGTTTTAACACATCTACTGATTGCTTCATCAATAATTTTGCAAATTGATTCAACAATTTTTGAATCACCATTTTCGGATTTGAAAACTCTCAAAATTGATAAAACAATGGCCCAACATTGAGAATCGTGTACTTCTGTTTGAAAAATCAATTTATCCATCGTGAATGAATCCAAAACTTTCACAACTTTGGTAACTAGGTCGTGATTAATTGTTTCACCTTCCCTTAAAATCCACGGCAACTTACTAATAATTGTAAAAAGAGTATTTTTTGAACCCTTGGAAATGTTCCACCATTTATTTTTACTAGTTGAATCGTTCGGGGAACTAGAAATTAGCTCGAGATATGTGTTTAATAATAACAAATCAATATTTGTTAAATCATTAGCTTTTTGATCAATCATTTCACCATCACCTAAATCAACACCAATTAATTTACCAAAATTACCTAAAACAACAGGAACAGTGACCAAAATAGAATTTTGATATTGTTCAACTAACTTCAAAAGTGAAATGAGAAGTAATTTATCAATCTGCTTGTTCTCAGCTGGATTCAATACATCATTTACAATACCAACAATACTACTTGTTTCTGGTATTCTTTGCAAAAACATCTCTCTAACTTCTAAGCGTAATGAGCTGAAAATTTGATTATCTTCGATGAAAAGTGTTTCCATCAAGTTTTGATATTTCTTTATAGCAGCAACAATTAATTGAATTGTGGTAATTCTGATTAGCCCATCTGAAGAGTTCATTCCTTTAAGTAATGCTCCCTTTGACAACATTGGTGGAAATATACAGTTGATCAAGTGATCAGATGTAAGATACTGGGAAAGCAACCTTGAGTTGTTTGTAGTTGGATCCAAATCGTGAATTAAATCTTTTATTGAAACCTTGAACTGTGATGGCACAGGCAATAACATAATTTCAGTTATTAAAAGAGATTGTCCAATGTAAAATGCAGTTAGTCTAGGCTCATGAGTACCATGATTGAAAAATATGTGAGATGTATAAGGAGCAATCAATTCTGGAAGATGAGACAGGATTTTGATAACCAAATCCAACTGTGTTGAGTCTGACCATGGAGTTAAGTGAGTTAAAAGGATGTAAACTAATTTATTGCTTACCTTGAATGATTTTTCACCGATTATTATAGGAGCACCATTATCATTTGAAACCGAAGGGGATGTTATGAAAAAAGTTCTTAAGTCTGCAAAAGAAATACCGTGATCTTCATCAGTTGTTGCTTTCACAAGAAACTCCTTAATTTCAGTATTCAACTCATTTCTTTGGAAAACTTCAGCAATTTTGGACAACGCCCATTCGTTCAAAATTTTACCTTTGGTGGCTCTTCTATAAGCAGGCTCCATAACAATCTTTAGATCGCAAAAGTTAATGATGGATTTGATTGTTTCTGTTGAGTCATAAGTCGGCATGTATTTGAATAAATGTGACATAATTTTTTTATTATTATTTAACAAATCATTTCTGGTAATGGATGAAGCATTGGAAACCAGAGCTAACCAAAATTTGATCATCCAACGTCTGACACTTTGTTTCCCAGAACGGGCCAAATCTGTATTTATTTTTTCTGCTGCTAATGGAATCAACAAATGCGGTAAAGATTTAAGTGTAAGATCAAATACCTCAACAAAACTATCAACAAAACTCCCGCTGTTGAAATTAACAATGCTGGTCATCAATCTCAAAATTGGATTTGTAATATTTGGTCTATGAATGTTCAAACATCTATAAAGAACCTTGATATTTGAGCTTGAAATCAAATCTTCGATCAATGGTTTTATTAAAGGATGTAATTCTGGAATCTTTGATGAAATGTTGATAACATCACAAAATGCATTAGCACATGCAATAACATCAGTGTGATTATTTATAGTAGAAGCAAATGAAAATAACTGTGTTAACTGTGCAACAATAGACCTATTGGAAAAATAATTCGTCAATTGCTTAAAATCATTTATATTCTCCGCCTTCTTGTTTTCAAAACCCGCCAAAATTTCTTTCAAATCTTGCAAAATGCTTTGATCAAGATGAGACCCAGAAAACTTCGACTTCGAGTTGATATCAGCCATTTTTCAATCTCTTTTCTCTGATAATAGAAATGAAAAAATGTGCTTAAAAAAAAAATGTTGTATTGTATAAAGAATATTAACTCTTGTTTTGATTTGACATAAAAACGCGTCAAATAGGTTCAATAAATGTTTGGATTGGGGCCAAAAAGACGAAAGAGTGTTAAGAACAGCTTTCAAGTCTTGCCTAGTGACATTCCAGGATTTTCAAAGTGGATTGCCAATGAGATATACACGGGAAGTAAGCTTGTGGAGTTAACACTAAATAAAATGGCTCTCTCACTGGAAGAGAACGAAAAGGTGATGCGAATGAAATTAGAAGCAGTGACCGAAGCGATGATTAATGAAGCAACGGAAATAGACAGCATGGATGAAGATAGCATTGACACAATGGAAGAAGAAAATCAAAATCAAATAGATCAATACAAAGAAATAGTAAGAGTCAGTGACACCTTGCTTCTAAAATCACCATCTAAGAGTAACTTGTCTTCTTCACCGTTGAAAAATATACAGGAAAGACAATTAGATTTGGTCAATGCAACTGCAAATCTTTTAATACATAATGCACCAAGCGAGAACAAGATAACTGAAGGCACAAACATGCAGGATACCATTCAAGATAGATCAGCAAATGATTCATTTGAAGCAATAAGTCAACAAATCAGGAAGTCTTTTGTAGCAAAGACACAACCAAACTCTAAAAATTTAAATCATAACAGTCAATCACCCACTAATTTCAGCAATACGATAACTGGCGAAACTGAATCAACGGATCCACAAATTGGGGATCCACTAATAAATTCTGCTGTGATTGTGCCTTATTCCAAAGAAACAACCTCTCCTGAAAAGGAAGTTGAAGAAATATCCAAGCTGATAGAAAATGACAATAAAGACTCAAGGAATGATATTTCAGATTTTAGTGAATTTGAAGATGATTTAACCATTGATATTGGACCCTTGGAGAAAATTGATCTCAAAAATAGAAAGTCAGAACTGTTGTCGATTTTGCCTACGAACCCAGATATTGCAAAGTCCCCTATAAAATTTCATGAGATACCAACAAGGGAGCCAATTGTTTTGGATTCAAATCGGAAAAGCATACGAAAATCTACTGTCAGCATTGCTTCAAGAATGAATAGTCAGGCCAGTATTAAACATTTGTCTGCGGTGGCAACGAATAATAATTTGTATACAACACCGAAATCAAACATGGGACTAAAAGCCAAAAGTACAAAACAGCATATTGAAGGAGAAACTGTTTTTATCGATACATCAGGAACTAACAAGGTTGATAGAAATAATTACAAGCTTTATTTGCCGCCAGGGAGATACGTATCAAGTGGTCAGGATACATCACAAGAAGAACCTACTATTAGAATTGATCGAATTATTCGAAAACCTGTAATTACCGAAACAAAACAAAAAGAGAATGAAACACCAGACCAGAATAAAGGAGTGAAAAGGGATTTGGCTAAATCATTACCACATATTAAAATACCGTTGATGGAATCCAGTCCACGCGTTAAAACTACGCCAAAAAGATCTGATTTATTTGACAGGCTCATGAAACCAACTGAATCTAGTTTGAAAAGAAAAAGAGAATCACCTTTGAAATTGAAAGATGAGACATCAACACCTGTGCGACAAAAACCTTCAGCCATTGAAACTGAAGATTCACCTACTACAGTTTTAGTACCATTAAAAGGAGGAGGGACTCCGATCAAATCGTTATCTAACAAAATCATGAGATCAAGGTCCTTGGGTTTTGGATTGTCACCTGTCAGGTCTAAAGGAAGTATTCCTTTGACAATGAAACCATTAAAGAGTAACGAAAATTTAAGAAAGTCCAGTGGAACATCCACAATACAAGTCTCACCTTCGAGAAAATTATTGATCCATACAATGAATAAAGTGGGTGGAGGTGTGGCCGATGTGTTACATAAGAAGTATAAAAGTGAAAAGGTTGTGACGCTTAAAAAAGCATTTCCGCCAAATGCACCAGCTGAAAATACCCTGAGCCATAGTGCAAAATCCTTGATAACAAATCCAGAAGAACTTCCGGATATAGATTCTGGCGCTGAAGATGAAACTGCAGTTTGTTTGGCTGATTGGGGGACTCGGGAAAGTCTTCGTCGTCAATTGCGCGGTCAAAGTAAAACTAACCCTGTTGAGGTGTTTGGTGGACTGGAAAGTGTCAATTGCGACGCTATTTTTGGTCAAAAATATTCCCAGGGGATGAATATACGTTGGAGGGATAACGACGTCTTGTCTGCAAGAGAATTGGCCTCCTACGAGCGAGTTATGGGTTGGAGGGTTTGAGACTATGCCAAGTGTTTTCCTTCTTCCCAATTAGGAAATGAGGAACGCCAAAACTTGTCAGGAGTTTTATAATTTTCTCTTTCCAACACAGGTCTTTTTAGTATCGTGTATACTTTACATCCAAGAATACAGCCTTCACACCCTTGAAGAGCTCCACATATACCACAGTGCATTTACTAGAACTCAGCTTTAGAAACAATCAACGCCCGTCGCTTTCCAGCCCAGGAGTTTTCTAATACACGATCTACAAGCCACAAACCACGCGTCAAAGACCAATGTCCAAAGTAAGTACATTCAATTGGATTATGCAAGTCTATTTCACCTGAATAGACGCGGCATGTCGGCCCAATTATGAGATGAAGCTCAAAACCCTCATTTTATGGAGCTGACATAAGCACCCAAATCATAGGAATCACGTTTTTTTCTTCCTCAAGACATATACTAACCAAGATTTTTGTAGAGTACCGACTTATCACAAATGCAATTAGAGGATGAAAACTTGCCGAGAGTAGCCACAAGATCAAAACCGGTTGACTCTTCATCACAAGCAACAGCCGCAAGATTTTCAAGTACTGCAATGTCAACAATTGGCACTAATACAAAAAATAGATCAGCATTAACGGATTTAAATAATAATCATAGTAGAAGACAACAGCAACAGCAACAACAACAACAGCAGCAGCAGCAACAGCAGTTGCTGTCTCCAATAACTCATAATCATGGTTTAAGTGGTGCAATGTACAATCATCATCAACCATCCCAACAGAGGCCACCTCCTACACATATACAATCAATATCCGCATCATCAATGGCATCACCTTTTTTTAAACCAACAGCAAGTATACCTACTAATACGTCCGTGAAGCCAATAAGTGTTAAAATAGATGGCGCAGAACAAGGATCGATTAATGACGAAAATCAAAGACATTCTAATTCAAATAATAACCTCCCGGCTGAGGAAATTGAAGATGATGAATGTGAAGATAATTATGAATCCGTTATGTCAGTAATTGAAAGGACGGAAGAGGAGAGGCAGGATGAGAATCGCCGGATGTCACTTAAACGTCAAGCACCTTTAACCGATCCACACGATATATTAGAAGAGTTTCATATTCAAGATACCAAAAAGCCTCGTAAGGATGAGGATGAATTACAATACGGAGAAGAATTGAGAAATTGGGATGATTTAGATGAACAGGATTCAAAGGATCCAATGATGGTAACAGAATACTCGGATGAAATATTTAAATATTATCATGAATTAGAGTTACGAACTTTAGCAGATCCAAATTACCTCAATTCAGGTCAGAGCGACATTAAACCTAAAATGAGATCAATCTTGGTAGACTGGTTAGTTGAAGTTCATATGAAATTCAGACTGTTACCAGAGACCTTGTTTCTGGCAATAAATTTGATGGATAGATTTTTGTCAGTGGAAAAGGTTCAAGTTCATAGACTTCAATTGCTTGCAACTGGTGCTCTTTTTATTGCAGCCAAATATGAAGAAGTTTATTCTCCATCTATTAAAAACTATGCATACATAACTGATGGTGCTTATTCAGAAAATGATATACGTGAAGCAGAAAACTTTATGTTGAAAATATTAAATTTTGATATCAGTTATCCAAGTCCTTACAATTTTTTACGTAGGATTTCCAAGGCAGATAACTACGATATAAATGCACGTACAATTGGAAAATATCTATTGGAGATATCAGCAATTGATCACAGATTCATAGGGTATGTACCATCATTATGTACGGCTGCCGCAATGTATATTGCAAGGAAAATGGTTGGCAGAAACGAGTGGGATAATAATTTGATACATTATTCTGGTGGGTATACAGAACAAGACTTTGCAAATGTATGTGAAATGATGATGGATTATCTGGTTAGCCCCATTATTCATGAGGAATTCTTCAAAAAATACGCATCTAAAAAATATTTTAAAGTTTCAATACTGGCGAGACAGTGGTCTAAAAAGGTTGTAAAAGAGGGAAAGAGTATTATGGATCCTAATTTATGAATTACTTTATATATGTATAGATATTCATTATTTTGTTTGTATCACTATTAATATTAATATTATTAAGTGAAAAAAAATTTCAAATTCCGTTTAATAAATAATTATAAGATATACAATATGTATGACTGAGGGCTAACAATACTAAATCAAGACCTTGGAACCCAGTTGTTTTCGGTTTCGTATGGGTTCTTTTCCCTACGTGCAGAAATCATATTTAATGATTGATATTTGTATCCAACGTATGAAAGAGCAACTGGGATGGCACCAAGGAACAACAAAGCAAAACCTGCTGACTTGGCGTTCATCTTGTAATATTTAATGAGATTCTCTCTGAATTCTGCGAACTTTTCCACTTGTGGATCAGTTTTCAACACTGTAATAAATTGTTTCGTGTTAGTATATATACACTTCAAATAACATTTCCAACGATTTCCTTCAAACTCTCATGTTCATAAGATTCGCTACTCTCTAATACATACGATGTCTACCGAAATGACCAGCCATTGTGATTTTATATGTGATGAATAAATGATAATATTCAATTCAACAATCAATTTTTTTTGCCTTCTTAGAGACTCCAAACTCAAATTTCGTTTCTGGTGTACGGATGTTTCACTTTACACTATGGAATAATATAAACAATAAGGGAATGGAAATATTGCGGGCGGGATCATTTGGGCAAAATCACGAGTGGTATCAAACAATATTTGGAAATTCTTGGAAATTCTGCGGTGTATCAATAATGAAGTAAATAATATCAACAATAATTTTAATCATATATCATGAGCATGTTTTATTCAACTTTTTTCTTCAATGATTAATAGGTCAATTCGAAAGACATTGGCATTCCACAGATGGATGTCAACAAGCAAAAGTAGCGATTATTTTCAATTGTTCCCAAAGACTTTTCCAAAACAAATTTTGGAAACAGACAAGGGCTTCACATTGGACTCTAAATTATTAAGAAAGGAGTATCGGAAATTACAAGCGTTGAATCATCCGGATTTAACTAATGAACTGAACAAAACTTTGTCTACAGAAGATAATAAAATGAAATTGAGCTCTTCGTTAATTAACAAGGCATATGAAACGTTGAATGATCCTCTAAAACGTGCACAATACATAATCTTTATTCATTCTGCCATTGATTTGAATGAAGACGAGATCGGTAAAAAATATCAGTTTCAAGACAAACAGATGTTGTTAGAAATGATGGATATACATGAACGACTTGAGGAAATCATGGATATGAATGAATTAAATGAAATGAAAAAGGAGAATAATCTGAAAATTGAACAGTTAATAAACCAGATAAGTGAAGCTTTTACAAAAAATGACTGGGATACTGCAACGATGAAAACAGTTCGTTTGAAGTATTGTTACAATATCAAAGATGCACTTAAGAACTGGACTCCTGGGGAACCCGTTATTCTGACACATTAAGAATATATTATATTATGTGACAAATTCACAATATTATGTGTACATTGAACAAAATTCACAATATTATGTGTGCATTAAACAAACTTCAAAATATTATGTGTATTTTAAAGGAAGTTGACATTATTATGTTATAAAAATAAACGACACGAAACGAAATTATGGTATGAAATTGGCATTCGGTTTCTTTTTTGGTAATTAAACGAGTTTTTCAGTTTCTGCTTCTCCGACTTCTGCTTCGGTTTCCAAAGTGCTTAAGCCGATGGTATGAGGATTTGTGCTGACGAATTCAGGTTCGTCGTATCTTTGTTCGCTAACCCCAACGATTTGATCTTGAGGTGGGATATCTTTTCTTTTATACCATCCTTCTGGAACGGCACTCTTCAACTTGAATGATTCAGCAGGCTTGCACATTAATGCAGAGAAGACCCAAATGACAACGACTAGTGCTACTGTAGTCCAAAGTAAAGCCATTGCTTTGACACCAATTGATGCATGTAAACCCGCATCTCTGAAAACGTTACGACCTTTAACATAAGATGTTGTTGTTAAAGCAGCACCTGGAATGAGGAACAAAGTTGTCAATGCCAAGAACGCCCAGAATACAATGTGACAAACAAAGTGTTCAATAAACCAAAACCCGAAGAACGCCAAAAAGCCCAAAAATAAGAATCCAACTGCAACTAACTGAAACCCATACCCAATTCTACTTGTGTAATAATAGTACTTGTTATTTGTTTGAAAATCCTGTGGTAAACCATCACCTGAGCCAAAGTTTCGGGCTGGGTCCAATGGAAAAGCAGCAGTGCTAGGTGTACAGTTGGAATTGTGCCCGTCTTCAACGGAACAAATACCGTAGTTAGTCCATCTACAAAATCCATCAATATCAGCACCAGCAAAATCCGTACAGTCTGTTTCTAACCAATAGAAATTCTTGTAAATAGATTTTGTGACACCACCGGTCAAAATCGTCATTAGCAATGTAAGTAATGCACCTAAGAAGAATAGGGTTGATAATGGCCCAAATATCTTTTTGAATGGGGTCATCTTGCTATTATTAAAATTAATTTCCAGGAATGAAAGAAGAATAGGTGTTGTAAAAAGAATGTATTTTTTTCACTTGCAGGATGGTCATCCCCATATTGCATCTAAATTATGTATATTGCTCCAGTGACATATATTCATTGACACTGCCCGTATTTTGAATATACCAAAAAAGGATAACATCAATTTCCTTATTGGGAAATATACAGTGCATGTTTATGCTCATGACATAATGTTCATTTGGTTGAATTGCCGTCAATAATACCCCAATCAATGATGGAATCTTTGCTAATATTAGACTCAATCCATTGGTTGCATTTCAAAAAATGGTGGCCTTCGAAAAACCCACGACGTGCACTTAAAGGACTTGGATGTGCACTTTTTAATAGCAAGTTTCGATTCCAGTCAACTTTACCTATACTTTCGACCATTTTCAAAGCAGGGCCTCCCCAAGCGACAACTATAGTTCCATGATCTCCGGTGGATTTCTCCACCAGTTTTTTGACAATAGATTTAGTGAATTGTTCCCATCCTTTTTTAGCATGGGAATTCGCCATATGTGCTTTGACCGTCAAACATGTATTCAACAACAAAACTCCCTGTTCAGCCCATTTTGTCAAATTACCTGTTTTGGGGATCTCAAATCCCTCATAGTCAATCTTAATACCTTTATAGATGTTAACCAAAGACGGAGGAACTCTTGTTTTAGGATCCTTCACTGAAAATGCCAGACCATGTGCTTGATTAAAATTATGATATGGGTCTTGGCCAATTATAAGGACTTTAACTTCATCAAATGGTGTAAGACGAGTCCATGAATAAATATCTTCTTGAGGAGGAAAAATAGGAGTTGAAGACTCCCACTCTTTCATAAGGAACTTTTTCAGTTCAATAAAATAAGGCTTTGTGATTTCCAAATGAAGAATTTCAAACCAAGAAGGATCCATTTCTCTGATTTCCAATTCTAAAAGTTTCCTCTGTTCTTCTGTTAGACTTTCAATAAATTTTTCTCTATCAAAATCCTCTATTTTGGTATTTGTTTGACATTTTCGTGATTTGTATTCTACTTTTGTGTCTGAAATCGCACCAATTTGCTGTTTGGGTACCTCTTCTTTCTCTAACTTTGAGTCTGTACTTCCCTCTACCTTTCTTCTTTTGTTGGAGGTAAAAAACCCAGAAATGTCCCGCTTTTCGACCGTCATTGTAATATCAGTTAAGATCAGTATATGGTGTTCAAAAAAGAAAATTTAATTATACATGTCACGTTATCATTTCTTATAAATATCTACTTGAATATTTGTTAAATTGCTTCATCCTGGCAACTTATACCGGGATTTGATCATTGAAAAGTATTATAACAATAAGACATTAAAAAAGAACTATTTGAACCTCCCAATTTCATCAATTTGTTACGTTCTTATCATTAGAAAACTAATAAAGGCATTAAATCAAAGGTTTCCGAGGCCCAAAAACCAATTTAATATCATTCACTATTTGAAAATGAACAAGAAAAATGAGTCTGTGAACGATCAAAAGTCGAACTCCGCAATCGAAGATGACGATAATGAAATTATTGATAATGGAATTGAGTCTATGGTTAATAACAGCCGAAGAAAGAGCTCATGGGCTTTCTGGTCCAATGAGGATGACCATCCTCTTGATACAGCTGACAAAAGTCATATAGATACAATTGTTATTGATGGGAAAGAGATGAACGTGAAGGAAAGGTCATCATCATGGTCATTTTGGACTTCAAAGGCAACAACCTCAAATGAACAGATGCAACTGACAAACTCTATTTTAAAAGGTGGAATTAATCAAAATGAAACTTCAAAAGGCCCGGAGGTTGTAAAATCAGATGTTGTAAGATCAGAAGATTCTAATAAAAGACAAAAGTTGTCAGTAACGGCAAATTTACAAAATATTCAGAATGTCGTCACACCTACAATAGAAGAGACGTTGCCTATATATGGTACACAAGCTATGATTTATAATAGTTACAAATATCTTAAATCGATGTTTGGAAGTAACGATTTAAACGAACTTCATTTATACAGAAGGAAATCACCCAAAAAGTTTAAAAGAGTATTGATCATTGGAGTCCATGGATTTTTTCCAACAAAAATGATTAGACCAATTATTGGTCAGCCAACAGGTACCTCAATGAAGTTTTCACAAATTGGAGAAACTGCTGTTGTAGAATGGGCCAAAGAAAATGGATTTGATATTGAAATCCAAAAAATTGCTTTGGAGAAGGAAGGCAAAATCTTCGATAGGGTTGACTTTTATTTTGATGTTTTGAAGAAATCAGCTGATGCTATTAAAGAGGCGGATTTTATTTTTGTGTGTGCACATTCTCAAGGAACCCCTGTCAGTATTATGTTAATTTCAAAATTAATAGAGTATGGGATTATTGGAAAAGATAAAATCATTGGAATATTAGGAATGGCAGGTATTAATATGGGTCCATTTTATGGTATGGACAAATCATTATTTATCAGAGCCTATTCTACAATAGAGAATGCTTCATTATTAGAGTTATTTCAATTTCAAAATTTTGAATCACTGCAACATAGAAAATATATTGAATCATTAAGAAACCTTGTATTGAATGATGTCAAAATCACATTTATTGGGTCAATTGATGATCAATTAGTTCCTCTTTATTCTTCAATTGCGTCACATGTCCAACATCCAAACATATTTAAAGCTGTCTATATTGACGGTACCACAAATACCCCTGCATTTGTCAGCAGAGTGGTTAAGTTATCATGTATCTTGCAAAATATTGGTTCAAATGATCATGGTGTTATAAGAGAAATGTCACATTCACTTGCAGGACCAATTACTGGTGGTGGTCATTCAAAAATTTACAACGATATACAAGTGTACAAAACAGCATTGGATTTCACTCTTAAAACTGAACTGTCTAGTTTTAGTTCTAATCAGCCAGTGAAATTAAAACCATTCGATATCAAAAAACTCGGGGCGGCAGCAAATCCATATAATTTACCCTGGTGCGCAAGGGGTTTATTTTTCGAAGCTATAAGAAAATTACCAAATGGGAAATTAGAAGTAGAATCTGTATTTACGGAATTTGATGATTGGAAACCTGGAAGCAAAGCTTTAGAAAATGTAAAATACAGGTTGAATGGAATTAAAGCGAAGCTGTAAAACTGGAAATTTTAAGCGAGCTCCGTTATTTCAAAAAAAAAAATTTCAGTTTGTCCGTGAGTCTTGATTTAAATCTTCTTATTGGGTCGTCACCGGCAAAGTATATAAAATACGAAATGCCAGAAAAGTCGGACGCACAAAAGATTTCCACATTTGGAGGATTTATAGCCGGTGGGTTAGCAGCTTGCGGGGCTGTTACTTTCACTAATCCGTTGGAATTAGTCAAAACTAGAATGCAATTGGAAGGTGAATTAGCCAAAGCTACTAGTAAAGCTAAGATATACAAAAACCCAATCCAAGCTTTAGTACTAATTTTCAAAAATGAAGGTCTTGTTGGTGCGCAGAAAGGTCTAGTTTGTGCATATATTTATCAGCTTGGTTTGAACGGTTGCCGTTTGGGTCTTTATGAACCAATGCGTAATACGCTGAATAACCTTTGGTATGGAAAGGAAGACCAGTCACATATTCAAAACATTCCTATTAACATTTTTGCAGGTGCTATTTCAGGTATTGCAGGTGCAATTATTGGCTCTCCAATGTATTTAGTGAAGACAAGAATGCAATCTTACTCGGACCAAATCAAAATTGGTGAACAAACACACTACAAGTCAGCATTTGATGGGCTGAAACAAATTTACACAAAAGAAGGTATTAAAGGTTTATTCAGAGGGGTTGATGCAGCAATTATTAGAACAGGTGCTGGATCATCAGTTCAGTTACCAATTTACAATTTTACTAAATATGAATTAAAAAAAACTGGTTACTTTGAAGATGGGCCAGGATTGCATTTAATTTCATCTATTTCTGCTGGTGTTGGTGTAGCATTTGTCATGGGTCCTGCTGACACAATTTTGACTAGAGTTTACAATCAACATTCTTCAAATCTTTACTCAGGTCCAATTGATTGTTTCATGAAAACAGTTAGAACCGAAGGTGTGATGGCATTATACAAAGGTTTCGGTGCTCAGGTGTTGAGAATCGGACCTCATACTGTTTTAACATTAACTTTTATGGAACAGACCATGAGTTGCGTTTATAGCATTGAAAAGATGCTGTCTGCATGATTCCCTGTGTGAAAGAACAAAAAAAATGTTTATATAAAATATTTGATAAAATATACGACTGAAAGAATGATTGAGTGGGCTGACAAGTAACACAGCTCTCATTTCTATAAATTATTCCTAACTCTTCACGTTTTCCTTTATCTCTTTCTTAACTGTGGGGGGTATTGACTCTAGAAGGGTAACTGGTTGAGTTGCTAGTGTTGTTGTTTACACTTGAACCATCAGAATTGATGGGCGCTTGGACGCACCAATGTCTATGGAAAACCCAAGCCTTTGTTTGACACTCTTTTGAGCAATACTTCGCACGCTTACATCTACGGCATTTCGAAAATTGCTTTGCATGATCTTCCCATTTACCACATGAAAAATTAGCACATTGACGTCTGCCACCCATGGTTTCATCCTTTCTATTTGCATTTCGTACTACAACTGCAGCCCAATAACAAATATCATCTGAAAACCAATCTTTAACTGTAAACCTTTCAACCAATGGAAAAATATTTAACGATAAATATGGTTGGAAATCTTTGTCAATTAGATTTGACTCGTCGCTATTTTTTTCCAATTCATCCCAAGATTCATCGTAGTTCCATTTCCTCTTATAACTCTGTTTCTTGTTTTGATAAATATTTCTATTCAATAACCTAAATTTACCAAAAGTTTCGTGTTTTATTCTTGAATAGTTTAAATCAATTTTTACTTCAAATTTCGACTTCTCCAAATTATTATCTGATTCCAAATATGAAATTAAATCATTGACTAATAAATGACCATCAGGGGAATTCGGTTGCAAATTCATTAACTTCTTCACCTGATTCTTGGCATAATCATGAATAATTTCCGGCTCTTTGTATAATTCATCATCACCCTGATCAGACATGAATTCATCCATATCTAAAACGTCCATTTCTAGAGGAGGTGGAGAATTTTGACTTCTACATGATAACCCAGTTATCACGTATGTATTTGATAAAAGATGGCGAAGATATGTATATTTTGAAATGAAAGCCAATAATTGGAGACACCAGATAACATCATCTGAAGTTGGAACAATTAATCCATTTTCAAAAACCCTTGGTACATTGAAACTTTCACGTATATCAACGAATGCTTTATTGGATCCCGCATCACCGTTAAAAAGCAAATTTGAAATTTCAAGTTTAGAAGACAGTTCTCTTCCAAACAGGTCATCATTAGAAAATTGTTTGAATGAAGATGACATCATACAGTCTAAATGTAATGGATCTTCGACGGTCAAAAGCTGTTCCAATAACCTGATAAATTCTACTTTCTTCGAGAGACGCTTTGTTTCGTCATTCATTTGGTTCATCTTTGAGTTTTCATCAGTCAATAAATCTGAAGAGTGCTGTTCAGTTTTGAGTAAATCCTCGATTTCCATAATTGTATTTTGGGACCGCTCAAGCAACATGGAATGGACAGAGTAATCAAATTGAGATTGTTGCTGGTTTTGGTGTTGAACTGTTAAAGCTTCTGTGGTAGTTTCTGTAGTAGCCGTATTTGATATTGTAGAGTGTGGAGGCGTCGGATCATTAACAGACGACACTGAATGATTATTACTATTGTGAACATTTGATGAAGAATTTGAAGCGTTTAGTATTTGTTTTCTTTCCAAGAAGTGGTTATCCAAAACGGTTGCTAGTACTGGTAGGATTCCTGCATGTACTAACTTTGCCCTCATCTTCTCCGACCCTCTGGTACCAGCCAGTACAAGACATTGAAGAGATAAAACCCATTTCCAAGCGCATAATGCTTCTTCCTCCTTCGATTTGGGATTACGGCATTCATAAAGGATACTCACCAATCTTTCAATAGCACCATCCATCACCATAGCCTCTCTTACTTTAACACTAGATGAAGTTAAAAATGTCAGATGATTCAATGAATTAACAAGAGAACGATCGCAGGTCGAGTCCAGCCCTCTACGATCATACACTGAAGCAGATATAGACACCGTAGCTCTATTTGCAACAACGGACTTCCCGTTTGGTGCCTTCATTATCGATATAAACCAGACCAGGAAAAACGTTCAAGTCAATTCCTTCTTATATATAGTATAAAAAAATTATCTTACATCTTTGCCACCCTTCCAAAAATGGGTTTTTGCTCATGTGCTCAGCATCAAACATAGACTTGGGAGCCTGCATTGGCCATGTAAGAATGGACTTGAGAAGATCTCTGGCTCCAGAGAAACAACTTTTTTTTAGTAGAAGCTATTTGACTTTGGGTCATTGTACGTGGCTGAATCCAGTTGACTTGGATGGATTTCTCCACTTGACCAATGGAACCTTTGATGAGTCCAAGAGAAAGACTTTTCATGACAAGATGTTCTACTTCGGATGTGGAACCAAGTAAAGGAAGTTCCTTTATCACATCTTCATAGATTAAAGTCTTTTTGTTAGAATTGAATACCATTTCAATGAACCCCATTATGCACATCTTTTGATTCAAAAATGATAAATTTTGATTCATTACAGAGTCAGCCTTGACCTCATTGAGAACCTCATCATACATTTTGAAATCTCCTGAATTAAGTGCAAATAACAAATTTTTCAACCAAGAAACTTCAAGATACTGCATAATGTCGTGCATTAAAATCTCACCAAAATTGTAAATTTCATCACCCAAAACACCGCTGATACATATATCTTTGACAATTTGTGATTTGTTATCTAGAGTTTCTAAATCATTAATACATGCAAGGAATAAAAGGGAATTGTAATAAAAAGTGTTATAATCACCTTTAACTTTACTCAATTGAGCCTTTGCTGAGTACAATGAGGAATTGACCCTTGGGTCAATGGATCCTGTTAAATTATTGATTGCTAAATCGCATGAATCAATCATAGACGAAGACTCATCCACAAATTCCAATTGAATTTTAATTTTCGATAATTCTAATTCCACTTGAATTAATGATTGTTGAATCTCATGATCATATTTGACATTTAAATCATTCGATGATCTCTGAGAACGACGTTCTCCAAGTGATTTAATCTTATTTTTAGCTGCTTCGAGGTATTCAACGCAATCTGCTGGTTTAACTCCACCCAACGATTCAATCAAGAACTCAACGTTCTGGAGTTGATTGATTTTATCGGCAAATTCAGAAATGAATGAATTGTATAATCTCAAACGTATTGATTTGGATTCTGGCTCTTTGTAAATGTACTCGGATAATGATTCACACAATTGAAACCATAGTTTTCTCTCATATAAGTCCTCTAGCTCGTAGAAAACCGCTGAAAGTTCCGGTTGTGTTGACTCCAGTTCCTCTCTCAATTGCACTAAAATTCCTGTTTCGTCCACTTGCATATATAACTGTTGTAAAAAGGAAAACTGATCAAAAATAGGAATATCAATAAAGAGACAAGTTTTTGCCACTCAGGAAATTTTTAACATGTATAATTTTTTTTTTCATTATAATATCAAATAGAAATGGCCACAGAACAGGGGTTTGAAGACCCGGTTGCGAAGTTAGGGCCAGCTCTCAAAAACTTAGTGCGTCTTGCGAACACAATGAATCAACAAGATGTCACATTTTACAATTCTATCGATGAGGATATCCATTCACAATCTATAGAAACAAATTCTGCATTAATCGATCTAATGAATAGGTTGAGCAGTTCAGCACTATCTATAACGCCAGATTTGGAAGCAGAGGATTTTCAGGTCAAAGAAAATGCCAATGAACATAATTTTAATGTTATATCAAATGTTTTAGATGTCCTTTTTGAAAATGTAGAAATACAATTGGATAATTTCTATAACAAAAGAGAGCCTAAAAAACAACAAATTGTAAAAACAGGAAATGTTGAAGATGAAGATGGTTACACTTATTTGGATGAAAATGATGCCAAGGATGGATCAAATCAACAAAAACCTAGAGGCCAGCTACAATCATCAAATATTGAAAAACCTCAGTTAAAATTTATTGAAAAGATTAACAATTTTGAAACAGGCCCATTCAAACCACTCATCACAACAAAGCCAAATGCTGTTAAACCTTTTGATGAAGTCATGAAGTTAACTGAGGCAACAGATGAAGTCCCATCTCATTATGAAAATCCTTACTCCTATGAGATAATGAATTGTGAGTACCCTGAATGGATCTTGGAGCCACAATCAGATGAATATATTTCAACTCCTTGGAAGACTTCTAAAGAAGCAATTTGGATTAGTGAACCTTCTCAGTTGAAAGACTTGATTTTAGATTTAAAAAAATCCAAAGTTATTGCAATTGATTTAGAACATCATGATTACAGGACTTACCATGGTATAACATCATTAATGCAAATAACTAGTGAATCTAAAAATGACTACCTAATTGATCCATTATCTCCAAACTTAAGACCTCATTTACCTTTGCTGAACGAAGTATTTACTGACCCAAATATAATTAAAGTCTTACATGGTGCTTTCATGGATATCATTTGGCTTCAAAGAGATTTAGGTCTTTACATTGTTTCCCTTTTTGATACATACCATGCTTCTAAGCAATTGAATTTGGGTAAACATTCTCTTGCCTATTTATTAGAGAAATACGTCAAATTTAGAACAAGTAAGAAATGGCAATTGGCAGATTGGAGAATTAGACCTTTATCCAACGAGATGAAAGATTACGCTAAGGCTGATACACACTTTCTTATCGAAGTTTTTTACAAGATGCAAAATGAGTTATTGAAGATTCCAGAAGCTTTACAGAGAACCTTGTATGAATCACGTAAAGTTTCAAATAGGAGATTTGAGTATTCTACATTTGAGCCTCTGAACCTAAGATCCATGAAATCACCAACTGTTGTTTCAACTAATTTATCTGTACCACTATTGCCTGAAATTCAAAATAAAATATGCTCGTTAAAATTCATTGATAGAGATCTTCCATGGAATTGGTTAGTCATTAGTAATGGGGTGAGAATGGAAAGAAGGCCTTTGCTTGAAATTTTATTTAAATGGAGAGATCAAAAGGCTAGACAAGATGATGAGTCACCACGATATATCATGTCTGATTTTATTTTGATGTCACTTGTTAATGCATTTGATGTTGTTTCCAAAAGTTCCAAAATTGAAGATGTGAACAACTTGAAGGTCTTAGAGGTCATCAATAAATCTGCAAAATTTGGAGGTGGCATTTATATTAGAAAATATGTTGGAGAACTTGTTTCCGTTATTCAAAACGCCATTACTGAGTTGTCCGGATTTGATATGCAAGTATTGAATGATGTCATGAACTCTACCGATAATCAATCTGTTTCAGTCGAAAGTTATAACGGCATAGACGAAGGCTCCATTTATGAAAACGTTAAAGATGTGAATAAACTACAAAACGATTTTCAATCATTCCTTTCAAGTGTTTCATTTGGTGAAAAAAGTGATAATGGTAGAATTAAAGTGATTGAGGAAAAATCTTCCCCGTTTGCTATTGAATATGGTTCTAATGGAACTGGTAAAGCAATCAGCTCTATTGATGATAGAATTCAGGAAGTTGTGGAATATTTCCAAGAAGACCAAGCTCCAATTGTGGAACTGGATATTGAAGAAGAAGATTTTGAAGCCCAAAATGAAGAAGCTCGTGAAGCAGAACTTAAGAGAGAAGAACAAAGAAAGGCTATTGAGGATAAAGAAGAAATCGTCACTTTGCGTAAGCGTAAAGAAAAGCCAGCGGATTTCATTAATAAAAAACGTAAGTCACAAAATCAAAACCCACAGGAAGAAGGCAATTCTTCAAAGGACATGCAGCTTGATTTCTTAGATTTCAACAAATCGGTGATGGGTAATGTTGTTGAAGACAAAAGACGTAGAAAAGGAAAACAACAAAAACAGCAAAATTTTGATCCATACTCCAAAATTGACTCTGCAAACAGGTCAATTCCGCAACTCAAGAAACAAAAGAGAGTGGACAGAGGTAGAAACATCGTTATTAGAAAAAGAAAGTAGTGGTGAATATATATATAGGATACATAGTTATTTATATGATAGATTAGATTATAAAGTTCTAAGCAAAAAAGAGTTAGTATTGTTGGGTAGCTTCCTTCAAAGATTCTGGTTGACCTTGAAGTAAAGTGAAAGTTGGAGCAGGAAGCTTGTTTCTACCGTTAAGGAAATCTAATTCCATGACAAAGCAGAAACCTAAAATGTTGGCTTTGCACATCTTGACCAATTCACCTGCAGCAAAAGCTGATCCACCGGTGGCAAGAATATCATCGACAATCAAAACATTTGCTCCTTCTGGGAAGGATTCTTGTTGAATTTCAAAGAAATCCTCACCATATTCCTTAGTGTAACCAACCTTGTAAAGTTGACCTGGTAACTTGCCTGCTTTTCTAATAGGAACAAAACCTGCATTCAAAGCAAGTGCAAGAGTAGGACCAAACAAGAACCCTCTGGATTCTAAACCAACAATATAATCAATAGAACCTTCTTCAAAATTCTGTTCAATGTATTTCTTGAATGCCAAGATTAACTTATTGAACATGGCTGGAGATCTGAAAAGTGGCAAAAAATCTTCAAAAAGAATACCTTCTGTTGGGAAATTTGGGTATTGATGAAGAGCTCCTCTAAGCTCCATAGCCATCTCCTTTAATTCTGCATCTGCGTGCTCAACCATTTTAATTAAGTCTAATTACAGGAATAAAAAGGGTTTTTTGACATATGAAAATTTCTTTTTTTTTTACATGGCATTATGTCTTAGTTGGAAAATATTTTATTCACAGGCCACGGCGTAAGTTTTTAGCTTTTTTCGACATTCAGTGGGAATATTTTTTTTTTGCGCTGTAAATATTTTTTTCTGGGGGGGAAAAAAAACTTTTTACTGCGTCAAAAAAATTTCATGGGAAAAACAAGAGCAGTTTGGCGCAATCGTGGAGCGAAATAAATAATTATTGGGGAGCAGCGAGGGGACAAAAGTTACTCTCTTGTTGACACGGAGATTATCAAGTAAATGGCGTCTGTGATTGCGCTCTTAGACTTTAAGGGCCGCCAATTGCTCCATAGAGATTACAAGGGAGATGTGGATGTGTCCTTGCTAGACGACTATCCACTTCTTTTACTGAAAAACCCCGCAGGTACGCCTGTTATTCAACATAAAGGCGTTTCATTCATTTCAACACTATTCAACGATGTTTATATTGTAGCACTCACACGCGTAGACAGTGATGTTTTTGATATTCTTGTGTTTCTATCTCAACTTATTGAGGTTTTTGAAGAGCGTCTTCACCATTTGAATGAAGATGGAATAAAGGATAACTTCTCAGTGATTTATGAATTGTTGGATGAAATGATGGATTTTGGTATTCCACAATTAACAGATGGTCAGGTGTTGAAGGAATATATTACACAAGAGCCAATGACATTGAATTCTTTGATAAAGAAGGCGACTAATTTACATTCTCATGTCAAACAATCTCAACAAGAAAGAAGACAGCAAAGAGTTGCACCAGCAACACAGACAAACGTGATTTCATGGAGAAAAGAAGGTATTCAATACAATAGAAATGAAGCCTTTTTGGATGTCATTGAATCCATTGACATGTTAATAAATGGAAAGGGTCAGTTGTTAAGCAGTGAAATTTTTGGTACCATCAGATTAAAGAATTATTTGACAGGAATGGCTAAGCTACAACTTGGATTGAATGAAAAATTCGTTAAAAATGCTATAGATTCAATAAAGGGTGTAGATTCTGGCTCAAATCAAAGTGTAGAAATTGAAGATGTTAAATTCCATCAATGTGTTGGTTTATCCGAATTTGAAAATACAAAAATCATTAGTTTCATTCCTCCTGATGGAGAGTTTGACTTGGCAACATATAGAGTTCATTCAGATATACTTAAACCTTTATTTCTTGTTGATTACAAGTTTAAAAACCATTCAAACTCAAGATTGGAAATTATGGTGAAGATTAAGGCAAATTTTAAAGCAAAACTAGCTGCACATAAGGTGGAACTGAAAATCCCTGTTCCAAGTGACATCGATTCTCCTAAATTTCATTACAATAAAGGAAAACTCAAATACATGCCAACTGAAAACTACATACGCTGGAAATTCCACAAAATTGAAGGTGGAAAAGAGTATGTCATGGTCAGTGAACTCATGCTTCCAAGTATATTTGACGAGAGCTCTTTACAGCACTTCAGGAAGGTGCCTATCAATGTCAAATTTGAAATGCAAGGTTTGGTTACCAGTGGATTACAGGTTAAGTACCTTAAGATTCATGGACCTACTCCAGACTACAAATCATATGCTTATGTACGTTACATTACCAATAGTGGAGATCATTATGATATCCGTAGTGGTCAATATGGTACAATCGGGATTTAGCCCTATGTATATGTACTTGTACTTTCTTCTGTAGTGAAAAATTTTAAATATCTTGTAAACGTTTAATTATCATGTCGTGTGAAACCAGCGATACCCTCAAGGCAAAGGGTAATGCGCTCTTTGCAGAGAAGCATTATCAAGAGAGTGTGGACATGTATACAAAAGCGATTGATGCTGTCACAAAGGAAGAGGGGCCACGCGTATTGGCCATTCTTTATTCGAATAGGTCACAAGCGCAATTGAAGTTGGAGAACTATGGTTTAGTGATCCAGGATACAACAAAGTCTTTAGAAAGTGATCCGAAATTTTCAAAGTCATGGTATCGTCGTGCAGTTGCAAAATACGCCATTAGAGATTTAAATGGAGCATTGGATGATTTGAAATCGGTTAAAAAGTTGGTTTCTAATGATCCCAAAATCAATGCATTGGAAAAGGAAATTAAATTAGAAGTTAGAACTATGAAGTTTGAAATGGCCATTGACATTGTTGAAAAATCTGTTTTTTGTGGAATTGATTGGAAGTCATTTCCAATTGTTAAAAAGGACCCTGCTGAGGAGCAAAGTGAAATTGAATCACAATTAGAAGATGGAAAATATCTAGGAAAAGTAATGGAAACTAGACTTAATATTGAGATCCTTGATAGTAAAACTGGGGACGTCAAAGTTAAGGGGGTGTCCAGAGATTTTATTGAAGAGATGATTCATAGATTTAAAAGAGGTTGGAAATTATCACATAATGATGCATTTGCAATCGTTGCGGGTGCAAATACAATTTTCAAACAAGAATGCAGTTTAGTGGAAATTGGCCTTGATCCAAAAACTCCAGAGAGTTATCTTGGTGAAACTGTTAAAAAGATTACCGTTTGTGGTGATACACATGGTCAATTTTACGATGTATTAAACATATTTGAAAAATTCGGAAAAGTTGATGATACCCATGCATATCTATTCAATGGTGATTTTGTTGATAGAGGCTCATGGAGTTGTGAGGTTGCAATTTTACTTTATTCATTGAAAATCCTTTATCCAAGAAGGGTCTTCATTAATAGAGGTAATCATGAAACAAACGATATGAATCAAGTTTATGGTTTCGAAGATGAATGTAAATTGAAATATAATGAAAGGTTATTCCGCTGTTTCAGTGAATCATTCCAAGCTCTGCCATATTCAACCGTCATTGGAAATGAATACATTGTTATGCACGGAGGGTTATTCAAAGAAGAAGATGTGACATTGGAAGACATTAGAAAAATTAACAGGTTCAAGCATAAGCAGCCACCAAAGGAAGGATTAGAAATGGAAATGTTATGGACTGATCCACAGTCTGAAAATGGGTACTCGCCATCCAAGAGAGGTATTGGAATGCAATTCGGTCCTGATGTCACAAGTAAATTTTTAGAAAGAAATGGCTTAAAATGCATCATCAGATCCCATGAGGTTAGACAGAATGGTTTTGAATATGAACACGATGGGAAACTAATAACTGTGTTCAGTGCGCCAAACTATTGTGATGCCCAAGGAAACTTGGGTGCAGTTATTAATTTCGAATTTATTGATCAATCCTATAAGGTTGAGCCAACTAATTTTGGCGCCGTTTGGCACCCAAATATCCCTCCAATGAATTACACAAAGAATCAATTCGGATTCTGAATCAAGGTTTTGTACTATAAGCATTATTTAATTATTTTTCTTGTAATATATGTTATGTTGGATAGTAATACCAAACGAGATCAAAAAATCATGTTCTGAACCCCGTTAAAACGGCACTACGCATTACTTTATTCTAGGAAGTGTTGTAGAGGATGGCAATCTGGATTTGGCATTAACCGCCCTACAATATATACACTTCCGTATGAGTAAAGAAAGAAGAAGTGAAAGTGAGAGGGGAGAAAAATTTTATGCTACAAGAAACTATTTTATATGGAAGATATCAATACAAAATGATGTTCCATTGGCAATTGATTGTTAATATCATTTTTACGTTTGTCTACTGCACGAGAGCTGTTGAACAATACAACGTAGAGCTTAAGATCGTTTTTCTAGATAAAGAAGGGTTCGATATTTTGGATGATCTCTATTTGGATCCTGGGAAGAACACATTAAGCGTGATTAGCAATAATATAGAGATTGGGAAGTACCATCCTAATACATCTGGGGTCTATTCTTTTTGGTTGGAGAAAGACTTAAGTCCTTTCAAATTACATTTCTATTCCAAAGATTTAATGTTTATGACGACTTCAATGCTACAGTTAGATTTATCACAACCTATAACAATCAACTCAATATCCTTGGGCAGCCGGGTGCCAGGCTCTTCAAACGGAATTACCATTGAGCAAAAAGAAGGAAATGAATTACAAATTGAAATAGACGGGCCTTTATTTGGTATCCAAATGTCAGATTGGGATGCTAAAGTCGGTTCGGATGCTCATCTAAGTCAATCTCTCATACATTCAATACCATATCTTTCTACCATACTAGGAAACAAGCTTATTTGGGTGCCAATTTTAATTTCAATTCTCCTGGGCTTTCTACCGCAACTAATAGTGCTCCTAGACCCTTCATTTAAAGACAGAATTGTAGCTGCACAAATGGAGGCCAATAAACAAAAATAATATTTGGTCTATCTGCATCCTAAGTACGGACTTTTTATCATGTTACTATATTTAACCATAAGTGAATCTTTTTTTATTATTCGCTGGTTTATCACTATTATAGTCTTTATCAAAGATAAATGTTAACCCTACAGATACGCAGGGCAGAAGTGTTATTTTGCTGCTTGGTGTGGTATGGGGTTTCTAGTCTTACATCACAGTTGAATAAGTTGATTTTGAGCGGATTTGATTATCCGGTGTTCGTTGGAGAGTTTCAATTCATATTTAATATAATATTGGGGCTTTTAAGTATTTGGCTGATATCTTTAGAGAAATTCCGACATGTTAAGGATTGGTTCCCAGTAGGTACATTCCCAGCAAATGGAAGATTACCAGTGAACAAGGTATTGGTCAAAACCTTTTTTCCAATGGGGACTTTTCAATTTGTTGGGAAAGTATTCAGTTTAGCTGCTACATCATCATGTTCGGTGGCTACTGTTGCCTCGATAAGATCATTGAGCCCATTATTCATCATTTTGGGGTATCGAATTTATTATGGCGTGATATTTCCATTGGAAACATATATTTTACTAGTCCCATTAGTTTTAGGTGTGATAATGATCATGATATCACAATATGGTGGTATAGGAACAATCACATCAGTTTACTCACAACAATTAAGTGATTCAGAAAACGAACTTTCAAAGGGAAGTATCAATTTAGCGACATTCACATATCAATACATTTCAGGCATACTAAGAGAAGAACATGAATATTTCAAGGGAATTGCATTTGCTTTTTTGGCAACTGCAGTATTTGCTTCAGGTTCAATTTATGCTAAAAATGTTTTATCCACAAGTAAGCAATTTAATTTCAATAAAAAGAAAAACTTGGCTAAACTAGCATTATCTTCATCTCAAGTTAATTTAGTCACAACAGCTGAAAGCTCACTGGATCTAGAAGCTCAATTTAAAATGAAATTAGATCAAGAAAAGATCTCTCCGTATCATTTAATTACAAGCGAAGAATGTGATGATATTAATGAGATCCCTGATAAACTGACCACACTAATGTATTGTTCAATTTTTGGTTTATTATATTCAATTCCAACTTTCATAACATATGAATTGCCTTCATTACTATTTTCTCATATTTCACATGATTCATTGCTCACGACCATTGATGGTGATCATACCCCACATTATTTATTAATTCCATGGACCTTGTTGATTATAAATGGAATATCCTACTTTGCTCAAAGTTTATTGGCATTTCATCTTTTAGGGGCTTTATCGACTGTCAGTTATAGTATTGCAGCTATGCTGAAGAGAATTGTTATCATTGGAGTTTCAATGTTATTCTTAGGAACCAAAATTAATTTTATTGGTTTTGTTGGTTTACTTCATGTGGCATTTGGGTTATTTGTGTATGAGAAATACGGTGGAAGAAAAAATAAAGGATTCAAACAGAGTAGAATCGAATGAATTCCTTCATCCTTTATTTCCATCTTTTTCAAAATTTTCTTCAATCATTGATCCGTCCATTCACTCGTTCATTTCATTAATTGACTCAACTTTTCAATGATCAATAATGTTTGCTTCTGTCTTAATATTTACTTTTTTTTGTATATCCGTGGTGCATAATATTTTTCAAAAAGAAACCACCTTTGTAATAATAATACATAATTTTAATAATACAACTCAATTTTTTGTTGTTCCCAATATAACACTTCTAAACTCATTGAAAAATTACAAAATTTGTTTGTTGTGTAGCTGATATAAAAGGCCGATACATCGCAGTGTTTCATTCGGGTCACCTATTTTTCTGTTTCAGAATTTTTGACAATTTTCATTTTTGAAATGGCACAATCTACAATTCGATTTGTGCAAATTTTGAATTTCGTAAATTTTTCAATAATACCTAACGAGAAATCCTGTGTTATTTACACGAGGCTTTAATAGGAACAAAATCAAATATTGGGTTTTTTGTTATTTCTACAATTATATCGTGATTTCTTATAAAAGATTTTGGTGTATTTTCGTAAGTACAGTTCGTTGAAAATATTTAACTATTGCTTATTTTATTAACAATTGGAATAGAACTTTATAGAATTGGTGGAACAAATGTTTATATTTCAAAGCAAGTTATAGACTTGTGAATTGTGATTTAAACTGTGATTTTTATTAATCTGAGCTATCCAAAAATTAACATCTCTTTTTTTTTTAAAAATATGAGTAAAATGATCGACGACTCATGATTGAACTTTATATCTTTGTATGACTGTATAATATCGTTTATGAGTGTTTTGTAATATGTTTCATATAGATTTGTTAAAGCGACCGAAAATATTTAAAAAAGAATTGGTCTAAAAGGCGGTTACACAAATAAAGGAATACAGCTATTTTTTGTTTAAACTCCTGTTTAGGACTTAATAGATATGGTAAAGTAAATGCACCAATTAGTTTAGAAATTATAATGGGCTTTTGAAATAACACGAATCTGTGCTATACGAATAAATCAAAATGTAAAGATTTTTATGATACAATTTTACAAGTGCAAATTAACTGTACGTTGTTTTGGTACATTGAACATTAAACAGAAACTTACCTACTCAAAGAAGCAATCAAATCAGCTCAAAAAACTATGAAAAGACGCGTTTTGAACCAACTACAAATATTCCAAAGTCTGTTTGATTTTGAACTTTTTATGCCCTTTAATTAGCTCTAAAGCTTGTAAAAAGGGTTTTAATAGGTATCAAAAGTGTTTTAACACATGTAGCCAAGAGAATGTGAAAAAAAAGAAAGATTCTAATAGAAATTGGACACATTTAATTTACTGAGCATTAACGCCCATTGAAGAAAAGAGACGCGTAAATATTTTAAGTTTCACTTATGAAATCATTATTATTGGAGAAAGAATCATGGGTTTATCAGAAAAGGAGAGAGACATGTTGTTTCGTAATTACATTCGTATGGAACAACCAATTGGGAACAGAACATTTCGAATTGTGAAATTGCAAGGTGACAGAGATTCAAATTATTTCCGATTATTTGGAGGAGAAGAATCGGCTATAGTTGGCCAGTTTATCTTTGGTTCTTCATCATGCGTCAAATCAACAGATCCCATTCCGGATCCAAGAGACTTAAATAGAAAAGTCACCATAAATTATGTTGATTTGACACCAATAAGATTATCAAGAGTCCTTAAAATGTTTGTTTTAGAACAGGGGTATAAGGTGGAAATATTTGATAAAGATTGGAATTTAATGAAGCATGGGTCTCCAGGGAATATTGAAGAAATTGAGGATTTATTGAGTGTAAATGGTACATTGGATGATGAAAATACTAATAATAGCATCGGTAATGGGAGTACGCCAATTATTGGCTCTTTAAAAATCACATCAAATTCAAGTGACGGTAAAAAAATTGGTTTATCATTCTACGATTCGAATCTGAAATCTATTGGAATTTGTGAATTCATTGACACTGATAATTTCTCAAATTGTGGATTTATTCTAATTCAACAAGGTATAAAAGAATTAATTATTCCGGATTATTCTGCGCAGCAATTGATAGATTTGGATGTAAAGAAATTAATTGAGAAAATAAAGGACGATGTAACAATTACAAAGGTCAAACCAAGTTTGTTCAATACTCAACATGTGGAGCAAACTTTAATAACATTAACAGGGAATCAACACGTTTTATCTACAAGTGAATTTTCAAATTTATCTATCGGCCAAAGCTGTTGCAATTGTTTAATCGAATATTTACATTTGATTGGGAATAATGATGAAATTGGAAAATTCATTGTTGAAAAGTATGACCCTGAAAAGTTTGTGAAACTAGATGCTTCAGCAGTGAGAGCATTGAATTTATTCCCTGAAATTGGTTCTGGTAATGGAAATTTTGAAAATAAGAAAACCTCTCTTTATGGATTGTTAAATCATTGCAAAAGTTCAGGAGGCTCAAGATTGTTATCTCAATGGATCAAACAGCCTATTGTAGATAAAGAAGAGATTTCAAACCGTCAAATTTTAGTAGAATGGTTTTTGAATAATTCGATGACAATGGGGTTATTGCAGAGCGAATTCCTTCAGTTCACACCAGATATTATCAAATTGGTGAAAAGAATATCCAATGCGACAAGAAAGTTAGGTGGTTTGGATGAATTAGTGAGATTGTATCAGTTTACAAAGAAACTAGAGGAGGGTATATCCATTTTGAATGATGGTATTACAAATGAGGAGGATGATAATGTGGTTTCATTAATTAAACAATGGTGGTTGAATCCATTACTGGAAAAAAATTCGGGATTAGAAAACTACATTCAATTGATTGAAGAGACAATAGATATGGATAGCTTAATCAATGCTACTTCAGCATCATATTCTTCAAATTTGATTCAAGTTAATCCAGAATATGACCCAATTTTAAATAAATTAAAGATTGAGTTGAACGAAACAATGAATGAGATGGAAAGTGAATTTGAAAGAGTTGTAGATGACTTGCAAGCTGAGAAAGATAAAAATATAAAATTTGAATTCAAGGATCAGCATGGATGGGTTATGAGAGTTATGCCAAATTCTGTGAAACTAATTAGAGGGAAATCGGAATACAAGCAACTACAGCAAATTAAAGCGGGGGTAATGATGACAACATCAGAAATGTCTAAATTAAATGATTTACATGGGAGATTAACTGAAAAATATAATGTCCAACAGAGAGAAATTGTATCGAAAATTGTTGAAATTGGCTTGACATACAAACCTGCATTTATTGAATTATCCGAAATCATTTCCAATTTGGACGTGATTGTTTCATTTGCCACTGCAGCATCGTTAGCACCAGAAGTTTATACCAGACCCAAACAAATTTATGGATTAAATGAGGCAGGAAGACGTATTACAATCAAAAATGGTAGACATCCATGTTTAGAACAAATGGATAACATTATTTTTATACCAAATGATTATTTATTTAAAGCGGGCGAAGAAGAATTTGGGATCATCACAGGGCCAAATATGGGTGGTAAATCAACATATATCAGAACCATTGGTGTTATTTGCTTGATGAATCAAATTGGAAGTTTGATTCCATGCTCCGAAGGAAGTGAGATATCAATTGTCGACTCAATTTTAGCTAGAGTAGGAGCAAGTGATTCGCAATTGAAAGGAGTGTCAACATTCATGGCAGAAATGTTAGAAATGTCAAATATTTTGAAAGTTGCAAGTAAAAATAGTTTAATAATTGTTGATGAGTTGGGTAGAGGTACAAGTACATATGATGGATTTGGATTAGCTTGGTCAATTTCGTCATATTTAGTGGAAAAAATCCAATGTTTTACATTATTTGCAACTCATTTTCATGAGATAACCAAATTATCCCAACAATATTCGAGGATTTTTAATTTACATGTAATTGCACAAGTCGATTCAACTGTCGAATACATCGAAAGTGATGAGAGAAAAACAGAGAACCACATTGTTTTGTTGTACAAGGTTGAAAGAGGTATAAGTGATGAATCATTTGGTATCAATGTTGCGCAATTGGTTAAGTTTCCTCAAAAAATTATCAACCAAGCTAAACGTCGTGCTAATGAATTAGATGATGATAAAGTTAAGGAAAAAGCCAATAAAATGATCAAATTCAGCAAAGAAGAAATAGAAGCAGGAGATAAAATTATTAAAGAAATTATGGTCAAATGGAAAAAACAAATTGAATTAAACGGTGGAGTTGATTCAATGAGCAGTGATGATGTGAAGAAAGAATTGCTTAAAATTTCCATGGAATATAAAGTCGATCTTGAAAGCAATAATGTTTTGAAGGATTTATTTTTGAATTTGTAGTTATTTTATACCAATATTTGTACAAAGACAAGAAAAGATATAAAAAGATTGGGAGAAAGGCGAAGTTAAATCATTAATACATAAACAGCTATTTAATGGATTTTTTTTTAGTACCAGCAGAACCAGCACCGGTGCCGGTACCAGATGACTGGTTTGGGTAAGGGTACTTTTTCTTTTCAGCTGGTTTCAAAATTTGGAAGGAACAGAGAAGACTTTCATCGACAGACATCATGGCCCCTGCATTATCAAATTCACCACAATAATTTGGAGCTGAAAAAATAGTCACCAATTGTCTCTTTGAGAAGAACTCATATCCATCTTCAACAACTTGATGAGCTCTACAAATCAAATCCATATCATGTTTTTGAAGGAACCTTGAAACGACATCAGGACCAAAAGTGAAAGAAACCCCTCTATCATTTTCTGACCAACCAGTAATATCTTTATCAGGATCAGACCATAATAAATCACATAATAAACCAACGTCGGGTATATCAGTTGGTCTCATAACCCTTCTAATTTGTTCCATAGTGTTCAAATCAGGTGATAAACCACCATGCATAGTAAAGATTTTTTCATCAATGATTGCCGCAATAGGTAAACAATTGAAACAATCTGTAAAAGTTTTCCAAAGTTTAATATTGTAACGCCTCTTACATTCATCATAAAACCCATAAATTCTATTGATGGAAGCGCATTCATGATTACCTCTTAAAATGAAGAAATTTTCCGGGTATTTAATCTTGTAAGCTAATAAAAGACATATTGTTTCTAATGATTGTTTACCTCTATCAACATAATCACCTAAAAACAAGTAATTTGCTTCTGGAGGAAATGCACCGTATTCGAACAAACGCAACAAATCATAATATTGTCCATGGATATCCCCACAAATCTTAATAGGTGCTTCCAATTCTAAAAGGATTGGTTGTTGGATGAAGATTTCTCTGGCCTTTGTGCAAAGATATTTGATTTCTGCTTCCGCTAATGTCACCTGTTTCCCCGGCCGGGACCCACGTACATCCAAAAGTCTGTCAATGATCGAGTCAACATCCGCTTCAAGAGGTTGGTCTGCCATTTTCACCTCTAGCTTTCTTTGTTTATATGTATAAATGGGTGGCGAAAGTTTTTTCTTCTCGGGAAAGGAAGAGGCCAAAAATCTTGCAATTCGCGCCCAAAATTTTTTTGGTGGGGCGCGCGGGGCCCGCGGGGGCAAAAGAGAGTCAACAAGATCGCACCTGTAAAAGTTTTCAATAGGAACACTACGGCAAAGTTGAACAGTTTATCAAGCAAGAGAGGATGTTACGCCGGTATCTATCTACAGGGCCAATTGCCAGACCAAGATTTGAAGTTTTAGAAGCGGCAGCAAGTAGTAGTGGAGGAATCAGAGGGCTTTTTTCTGCAGAAAGTACCAGGGAAGTAGCAGAGAATCAAATACAACGTTATTCAGAAGATTTGGATTATGCAATTTCACAATCTATCAATGGGAACCTTCAAGCTATTTTGGCAGAAGCAGGGAATACTCCAACAGAACAATATTATAAAATTATGAAACAAACCGCTTTGGACCCTCGTGATTCATTGGCGTTCAATGCAGCATCAGCATTATACAACCTGACTCAGTTTTTCTCAGTGTTGAAACCAAATGCAATGACTAAGATCGAGCAGCCAGGTAGAGAAACTTTGCTTGAAACACCAAACTATTCTTCTTTGGTGGAATCCCAACCTAATGATTCAGTCTTACTCGAAAGAATTGTACGTTCTTTTGGCTCATGGGAAGAATTTATTACACTGTTCATGGCATCCGCTTTGAGTTTACAAGGAAATGGTTCTACATGGCTTGTTTTAAGAACAGTCAACACACCTACAGGATCTGACGCTTTCAAAAATACCGCTTCACTTGCTGTCGTCAATACCCATAATAATGGAACTCCAACAACATTAACTAAAGGTCAACTCTCAGCAGTTTCTTCCCATGTTGGAGGTGTATTCAGGGCGAAAGAGAACACAGACAAGATTCTTTCAGCTGAAGAAGCTCAAGCTGTCGAGCCTTTCGATTTTGTTGGCGTTCCTTTATTAGGTATTCCTTCTAATCCTTCTTATTACTTGAGAGATTATGGAGTATTTGGAAAAAGCCTCTATTTACAGAATGCTCTAAAGTGTGTAGATTGGGACGTCGTTTCTGCTCATTTCAAGGCACAGATCACTTCTGAAAGAGAAAAGAGAAAATAGACTTCTTGTAAATAATCCAATATAGATGGAGAATATTTATATATTTATATATATAATACGATGTGTAAATACATTCAAAAGAGTCACTTATTTGACTACAATTTCCAATGAACTTGTTGTGAATTAATCATTAAAAGAATAAACGGAGCAGGTGACGGTAAAAAAGAAGAGAAAAAATTTCTGTTCATATACATATATTCAAGACTCTTTTCTCTACTCTGTTTGGCCAAATGCAAAATCTTTCCATTTTGAATAAGAGCTCGATAAGTAGCTACGCTACGAGTCATCCAGATTTGGAACTAGTTGATACTTTTTTCGATGTTTTTACTGATTCAATTACTCTTCTTTTAGGGTCAACAGAATTGGCTCTTTATGAAGTTCAACAAATGGATAAAGTAGGTAATAAGTCAACTTTGGCCACAATCCCTTGTCAAATAAATGATACTTTGCTGTCTTTTGCGCATTTCACAGATACGAAACAATTAATTTTGGTTTTTGAAAAAGGGGATATTATAATGGCAACTTATGAGTCTGACCCTGAGTTAACAAACATTGAAATCGTTGGATCAATAGATTGTGGTATTAAGGGTGCCCAATGGTCAGCGGATGAAGAATGTTTAGTGTTGGTGACTAAAGAAGACAATTTACTTTTATTATCCAGATTGTTAGATCCAATTAATGAACAATTTTTGGACCCTAAAGACTTAAATACAAATACACAAGTCTCCGTAGGTTGGGGTTCCGAAGAAACCCAATTCAAAGGAAGAGGTGCTAAACAACTAGAAAGAGAAAGGCTAGCATTAAAAAACTCGGGTATGAATATCGATTCCGATAATGCTATTTTAAGAGATCCAACCGTTAAAGATTCACAGTTAGGGAAGCTTTCAAAATTTGATTCAAACAAGACATCAATTTCCTGGAGGGGTGATTGCATGTTTTTTTCGATTTCTTTAATTCAGGAACAAAGGAGAGTTATCAGAGTGTATTCAAGAGAAGGGGATTTAGTTTCCTGTTCTGAACCAATTGACGGTCACGAATGTAACCTTTCTTGGAAACCACAAGGATCGTTAATTGCCTCAACTCAACGTAGGTTTGAACCAGAAATCAATGACGATGTTTTGGATGTCATCTTTTTTGAAAAAAACGGTTTAAGACATGGTGAATTCGATTCAAGACTTGACCCTTCTGTTGAAAAAATCAATTCCATCTCTTGGTCTTCAAATTCGGAAATTTTAGCTATCCAATTACGTTCTTCTGTTCAAATTTGGTCAACCAAGAATTATCATTGGTATTTAAAGCAAGAAGTTACATTGTCTAATAAAGGTGAAATTAAATTTATGAAATTCCATCCCGAGAAACCTTTTAAATTAATGATCGGTGGATCTGAAAATGTTGAAATCATTGATATGACTTATAATACTACAAATGGCTCAACTTTACCTCCACATGATTTAGGGATGACTTTAGTCGCAGATGGCACAACTTGTCTTATCACTCCATTTTCCATTGCAAATGTTCCTCCACCTATCGCTTTCAGAGAAATTGATATTGACGAACCAATAAAGGATATGACCGTTTCTCAAAACAATAAAATTTTTGGTATCATTTCGAACGTTTCAATTTATTTTATCAAGATTGATGATTTTAAATCAGGTCCTCCAAAGATCATCTCAAAATTGGATTTATTGGAAATTTTTCCAAATGCAAACGGTGAATTAAGACAAATTTCCATACTCAATGAATTCAAAGCATACATTTTGATTGATTCAAACAACGAATCTTTTATTGTAGAATTGGATCTTTTGGAGTTGGAGTCACCTAAGATTGTTAATGAATTCAAGATCTCACCTTTCAAAATAATATCATTACAAGCCAATTTAACTCATGAATTCATGACTTTTCAAACAATGGATGGTGGAATCCATATTATTGACCCGGAGCCAACATTTATTGATCAATTACCTCAGGTTTGTAACATATATTCTATGGCAAAATTAACCAATGAAGAACAAGAACTCAATGTTACTTTTGGTTTATCTTCCAATGGAAAACTTTTTGCAAATTCCAAACTGATTGCTTCCAACGTCACTTCAATGTTGTTAACAGATTCTTTGTTGTTATTCACCACATTGAACGAGTTGAAATTTGTTCATTTAAATAACAATGCCGATCTATTATCTGGTGATAACAAAGCCGAGATCCAGTTTCAAACTTCAGATAACCAGCACGATGAACGTGTGCGTATGATTGAAAGAGGATCTATCTTAGTTTCAACGATGCCAAGTAAGTCAGCTGTTGTTTTACAAGCCGTTAGAGGGAACTTGGAGACCTTCTATCCACGTATCATGGTTTTAGGTGATGTACGTAAAGCAATCAAAAAAAGAGATTATAAATCTGCTTTTCAAACATGTCGTACTCATAGAATTGCATTGGATATTATCCATGATTATAATCCTAAGATCTTTTTTGAAAATGTTGAAAATTTCATCACTCAGTTAGATAAAGTTGAATATCTTGATTTATTCATGTCTTGTTTGTTAGAGGAAGATGTTTGTGTTACAAAGTACAATGAAACCTCATCATCAATGAACGAGTTGACTGATAAATTAGATAAAATGAAATTGAAACAATTAGGTGAAGAAAAAGTTAAAAAGATTTGTGATTCCATTCTTGAGGTTCTAATGTTAGAAAAATACAAATCAAAATATCTTCAATCAATTATCACAGCTTATGCTTGCCAAAAACCACCAAGGGCAGAAGAAGCTTTAGAGTTGATTGGATCTTTTGAAAATGATCAAGAAATCGAAAAGGCTGTTCAACATTTATGCTTTTTGTTAGATGTTAATAAGTTATATGATCAAGCATTATCCATTTACAACATTCCATTAGCATTAGTTGTTGCACAACAAAGTCAAAAGGATCCTAAAGAGTATTTACCATTCTTACAAAATCTTTATGAACAATCAGATTTAAGAAAGAAAGTTATGGTTGATACTTACTTGAAAAATTATTCAAAGGCATTGGACTCATTAATTTTAATCCCTGAGACTGAAACTTCTAATATTAAGGATGAAATCGTCGATTTCATTATTGATCACGAGCTCTATAAACATGCATTGAAATTATACAGGTATGATAACACAGGAAATTTCAATTTAATTCTTAAAAATTATGCCAACTATCTTCATGATAAAACCAAATATGTTGATGCTGCTCTAGCTTATGAAAAATTGGGAATGTACGAAGATGCTTTGGAAGACTACATAACAGGAAACAAATGGCAAGAAGCAATCTCAATTGCGTTAAAGCCAGAATTCAAAGATTCAAAATTATTGGACACTTGTCAACAGTTAGTTTCAAATTTAACATACATTCATGATTATTCCTCTGCCGGTTATATTACATACAAATATTTGAATGACGTCAAAGAATCTTTGAATTTATACTGCAAAGATTATCAATTTTCAAAATCCATTGAAATCTGCATGTTGGAAGGAGAAACCCAATTAATTGAGTCAGTCATTGATCCATTAATGGATGATGGATTTGGTACGATTGCGGAACTTTTGGCTGATTGTAAAAGTCAAATAGATTCTCAATTAAGAAGATTGAGAGAATTGAGAGATAAGAAACTTCAAGACCCATATGCATTTTATGGTGATGCTGACAATGTTGATACACCTGATAATGTTTCAATTGCTCCATCTGAGACTTCAACTAAAGAATCATTTTTCACTAGATATACCGGTAAAACTGCAGGTACCGCGCAAACTGGAGCAAGTAGAAGAACTGCAAAGAATAAAAGAAGAGAAGAAAGAAAGAAAGCTAGAGGTAAAAAGGGTACTATTTATGAAGAGGAATATTTAATTCAATCTGTTGGTCGTATGATCGAAAGAATAGAAAGAACTGAGCCTGAAGCTTTGAGATTGATTGAGGGTTTGATCCGTAGGTCTAAAATGGAACAAGGTCTATTAATCCAAAAGAATTTCAAAGAATTGATTTCTCTATTGAAAGAAAATGTTGTTGAGATCTACACAATGGATGTTAGAGATAGGGAGAGGGTCGATGACCGAGGCATTGTTTATTTGATTGATGAAATTCCTGTGCCTAAAATTAAGGACTTTGAATCCAAGGATATTATAGATTATTTCTAGTTGAATTTATATGAGATTTTAAATAGAACTTTGACATAATTAGCCAAATTAAATATCCAAATGCTGAGCAATGCTGAGCAAAAGAAATTTGTTTTGCTTCTAAAGGGTGACGCGTAAACTTTTATTATTGTTTTCTATTCTTTTCTTCTGTAGATTTAGGTCGCTATTTAGGGAGGGATGAGTGATAGTGAAAGTGACTTCGAGTTCTCAGATGGAGAATCACCTGTTAAAATGTCGAAGAAAAAGAACGGTAATGCATCCACTTCAGCATCAGATCAATACCAGAAATTGTCACAATTAGAACATATTTTAAAACGTCCAGATACTTACATTGGGTCAGTTGAAAAATATGAGAGTGAACAATGGGTGTACGATGAGGCATCTGAATGTATGGAGAGAAAAACAGTATCGATTGTTCCAGGTTTATTCAAAATTTTTGACGAAATTCTTGTAAATGCAGCAGACAATAAAATTAGAGATCCTTCCATGAAAAGAATTGACGTCAAAATTGATGCTGAAAATAACGTTATTTCAGTTAAAAATGATGGTAAAGGTATTCCAATTGAAATACATACAAAGGAAAAAATATATATTCCGGAATTGATCTTTGGGAATTTATTAACTTCTTCAAATTATGATGACGATGAAAAGAAAGTAACAGGTGGTAGAAATGGGTATGGTGCTAAATTATGTAATATTTTTTCAACAGAATTTACAGTTCGTACTGCTGATAAGACTAATGGGCTTGAGTACACTCAAACTTGGAGAAATAATATGTCTGATGTTGGCAAAGCCAAGATTCTAAAGTATAAAAAGCAGTCAGAATTTACCCAAATCATCTTTAAACCAGATTTAGCCAAGTTTGGTATGGAATCACTGGATTCTGATATACTGGGAGTGTTGAAAAGAAGAGTTTATGATATTTGCGGTTCTGTAAGAGGCATTAAAGTCACTTTAAATGATGTTCCTTTAAAAATTGGGAACTTTAAGCAATATGTGGAATTATATGTTAAAGCATTGGAAAAAGCAAAAGAAGACAGACCGGTACAAGTGAAATCTGAAGAATCTGAAGATGGAACTCCAAGCCCTTTCACACCTGAAAAGATGCCAACTATTGTTCATGAAGTTATTGATAATAGATGGGAAGTTGCATTTTCAATGTCTGATGGGAATTTTCAACAAGTCTCTTTTGTCAATTCCATTGCCACTACAAGTGGTGGTACCCATGTAGACATGGTTTCTAATTTATTGGTCAAAGAAATTATGGAAAACATAAAAAAGAAGAATAAGAAAGCAATGATTAAGCCATTTCAAATCAAAACCAACATGTTTTTATTTATCAACTGTTTAATTGAGAATCCGGCATTTACCTCACAAACGAAAGAACAATTAACTACGAGACCATCTCAGTTTGGAGGAAAAAAATTAGACTTGCCAGAGAGATTTATCAAGAGGGTTCTAAACTCTGGTATTTTAGATCAGGTTTTAGATATTGCTGCAGCTAATGCAGATAAAGCACTGAAAAAAAATGATGGTAGCAGAAAGAGTAGAATTACTGGATACCCAAAATTGGAAGACGCAAATAAAGCTGGTACGAAAGAGGGTCACAAATGTACATTAATTCTAACAGAAGGTGATTCTGCCGCTGCTTTAGCTGTTGCTGGTCTTGCTGTTGTTGGTAGAAATTACTATGGATGCTATCCATTAAGGGGTAAAATGTTGAATGTTAGAGAAGCAAGTGCTGATCAAATTATGAAGAATCAAGAAATTCAAGCCATTAAACAGATCATGGGTCTTCAGCACAAAAAACAATATACATTAGAAAATATTTCATCATTAAGATATGGCCGTATTATGATTATGGCCGATCAAGATCATGATGGTTCCCATATTAAGGGTTTAATCATCAATTTTTTGGAAACTTCGTTCCCAGGGTTATTAGAGGTTCCTAATTTCCTAATTGAATTTATCACTCCAATTGTTAAAATAACAGTTATGAGTGGACCTAATAGAAGAAAAGTACTTCCTTTCTATACCATGCCAGAATATGAAGAATGGAGAGATACAGAAGGTAAAAATTGTTCGTATAAACAAAAGTATTACAAGGGTTTGGGTACTTCATCTCCTCAAGAAATGAGAGAATACTTCAGTCAATTAGATATGCATTTGAAAAAATTTAATGCCCTCAGAGAGCAGGATAAAGAATCCCTTGATTTGGCTTTCTCTAAGAAGAAAGCCGATGCGCGTAAAGATTGGCTTAAAGGTTTTCAACCTGGTACCTTTTTGGATCCAACTTTAAATGATATTCCAATTTCCGAATTCATTGACAAGGAATTAATTTTATTTTCAATGGCTGACAATATCAGATCAATTCCGTCTGTTATGGATGGTTTCAAACCAGCTCAAAGAAAAATTCTTTATGGTTGTTACAAACGTAATTTAAGGGATGAAATCAAAGTTTCACAATTGGAAGGTTACATTGCAGAACATACTGGGTATCATCATGGTGATGCTTCATTAATGCAATCAATTATTGGGCTAGCTCAAAATTTTGTTGGATCAAATAATTTAAATATTTTAGTTCCACATGGTGGTTTTGGTTCAAGAGCTGCAGGTGGTAAGGATGCTGCTGCTGCAAGATATATTTTCACAGAGCTTTCTCCTATTACAAGAACTATCTTCAATGTATTAGACAATCCGTTATTAGATTACCTTCAAGATGATGAACAAACAGTTGAACCTGAATGGTACGCTCCTGTTTTGCCAATGCTTTTAGTTAATGGTAGTGAAGGTATTGGTTCTGGTTGGAGTACAAGTATTCCTCCATTCAATCCAACTGATATTGTTAATAATATTCGTCATTTAATGAATGAGGAGCCAATGGAAGAAATGACACCATGGTTTAAAGGATGGGATGGTGTCATCTTTAAGGATACTCAAAAGGATCGTTATAAAGTTCAAGGTAAAATTGAAGAGATCGATGATAACACTGTTGAAATTAATGAACTACCTGCTAGAATGTGGACAATAACTATGAAAGAATACCTTTTACAAGGTTTATCAGGAAATGACAAGCAAAAAGCATGGATTAAGGACATGGAAGAGGATCACGGTGTCGGAATTAAATTCATTGTGAAGTTATCAGATGAAGAAATGGAAAAGGCTGTGAAGCAAGGGTTGTTAGAAAAGTTCAAATTGGTTTCAAGTATTGCTACCTCGAATATGGTTGCATTTGATCCAAAAGGTAGAATTAAGAAGTACGCAAAAGTTAATGATATGATTGAGGATTACTATATTGTTCGTTTAGAATATTATCAAAAAAGGAAGGATTACATGGTCAAGGAATTCACAAACCAGCTTCAAAAAATTGCATCCCAAGCCAGGTTTGTTAAAATGATCATTGAAAGGGAATTAGTTGTCAGTAACAAAAAAAGAGCTGTTTTAATAGATGAATTAAGAAAATTAGATTTCCCTGCTTTTGATAAAAAATCACAAGTTGTTGATTTGGGATCTGTTAAGGTTAAGAGCGAAGAAGCTGATGAAGGTGATGATGAAGAAGAAGAAGTTGCCCCAGAAGATGAAGATTCAGGATTAATCGTTAAAAATAGCACCAATATATCACAATACTTTGACTATCTACTTGGAATGCAAATTTGGTCTTTGACTAAAGAGAGGTATGAAAAATTATTAAAACTCCAAGGCGAAAAGGAAACCGAATTGAATATACTTCTAGGTAAGACTCCAAAGGATTTATGGAATGAGGATCTTGATGCATTTCTTGAACAATGGGAGAAATTCTTAAAAGATGATGAAGAAGCAAGATTATCTATGGCAAAAGACAATGGTTCAAAGAAGCCAAACAAGAGGAAAAGAGTCACTAAAAAGGCAGAGCCGAAAACCAAGCAAAAAGAGACAATAACTGATTCAAAAATCAAAAAGCCAAAGGTGGCCGCCAAACCAAAAGAGAAAACACCGGCGAAAATTGAAGAGTTAGATCCTTTTGAAGCAGCATTGGCTGATTTTAATAAATCAGGTACAAATGAAAAGTCCACGGTCAAAAAGGTCAGTACAGCCAACGCTACTTCTCAAAAGAAGACACCACAGAAAAAGGCTCCAAAGAAAATAGTTTCTTCTGAAATTGAATTAAGTTCCGATGAAGAAGAAATTAAAGCTGTTCCTAGACCTAAAACTTCGAGGGTGAAGAAGCAGGTTGCTACATATGTTATTGATAGCGATGACGAAGAAAATAGTTCTGGTGTTGAAAGCGATGATTTTATTGTAGATGACGATGATATGAATGAAGAAGAAGATGCATCTGCTGGAAGTGATGATTATTCTGAATAGATTGAACTGAATACTTTAAATTAGTAAATATATTTTTTAGTTATAAAGGATTAAAGCTTTTTTGTAGGAGTCATAACATTCCATGATTGTTGGGATGGCTGCACCGCTAACTTAGGCTCTGTTATTGAAGGCGTATGATACCTTTCGTTTAGCTCCTTTGGTTTTTCTGGGACTATTGGTGGCAACTTTTCATGGTGTGAAGTCTTAAACTCACTGTTGATATTCTTTGGCTCAGTTATCGAGCTTCTTGGCAATGGAATATTAGTAGACCTATTAGGTAAAACAGGCACTGATAAATTGCTAATTGGTTGAACCGAATTGCCTCTTCTAGGAGGTGGTGGAGGTGGTGTATTAGTTGTAGAATTAGATGGAGATGCAGTATTTGATTTAGTTGGAACCATAACTGAATAGCTTGAATCACTCTGAATAGTAGTCGAGATCGAATTTTGTATATTGGATGGGGTCAACCCAGGTAGCAACATATTTTGGACATCATTTGCATTATATGATGGCGGTACATGACGACGTGGCAATGATGGCGCATTTTCATCAAAATCAATCAAATTCTTTGCAGGTGATGGTTTTGGCCTTTGAGGAATGGATCTCGAAGATGGGCGATTTGACATTGACGTCGATGTAACACCATTGGAATCCGTCCCTGGTGGTCCCTTTCCATCATTCAAGTCAATAAAAGAATGTTGATCATTATCTGAAGTTTTGTACGTTTGAATAATCTTATCAAGGTATTGTTCCTTCAATGGTTGGTCAATAATCTTCACCATTGATGAAAAAACTTTGTAAACAGGACGGTGATCTGAAAAGCGAATATTATATCCAATATCATAAACATGTGCTTTCAATCCATTATTTCCTGCATAAAGAATACGATCAGTCCAAGATGGGACTCTTTGTTTTTCAGATGAATCGTATTGGTCTGATTGCTTATCAAATTTGTAAGTCGGAGGAAATTCAATTGGCAATTCCTTAAACATTTTCAATTCTGGAATACGTTTCTTTTGATAATGCAATTGGTCTAGCTCCAATAAATCGTCTAAATTTCCTGATTTAATTTTAGATCTAACTGTGGAATTCTCTGAAGAAATACGGTAATTTAAATCACCCATCCAAATAATATAATCATGGTCCTTAATCATTCTGTTTCTACTAAATCTTATTCCGTTGAAGCAAGTAATGAAATCACTATTACGCTCCTCTGAGTTTGAGGTCCCCGACGCTAAATGAGAGCAAACAAAACATAATGACGTAGATCCAACATTGAGTCTGATAACAACCGAACCTTTGTTGGCGGTCATACCACCCAAACCCGTCTTTTTAGATTTCCCCTCGACTTGAGTCACTTTTGGAACTAGTGATTCTTTGACCATCAACATAATCAAAATTGATGACATATACTCAAATCTTAATAGAACATAATTGTCCTTTGAATTTCGCTCAACAGTATCTAATACCTGTTGCTTCCAATAATCACCAGCTGAAGTATCATTTTTTAAAATGTTGGATGCATTAAGCTCTACAACTTCTTGAAATCCAACAACAAAAACATCTGGGCTAAATCCTTTTCTTGGAAATAACCATTCGGTTAAACTGTCATTCTTATTTGCTCCTGCTAAATTGAATGTACCTGCCAAAATTGTAATCTTCTCAACTGTAGTAAACTTAGATTCATATTGTGGTAAATGATTTTGGACATAATCCATAATTGGGTCATAAATCAAAACTTTGCCTTGAGCTGATACCTTCCCCAATAGAGTATCTGTGACTTGCTGCTTTCCTTTATCAACAAAATTATTAATATAGATTCTACTAATGGATTTAGTAGCATCAGAAAGGGCGCCGGCAAATCCCATTTTCCCGCTTCTTGAAAAACTTGATTTAAGAGCATTAGTACCAGTATAAATTTGAGAAATCTGATCACCATGATTTGCCCAAAGAGTTCTGTGTTTATCTTCCAAAGAATTAAACCCTCTCACACCTAGAGATTCCAAATACTGACGTAAAACAGCTATTGATATAACTTGTTGCATGACATTTGTTCTATCAAGACAATCCAAACAGTTGGTTCTGAAAGTACCCTTTTGTTCCAAAATCACTCTATTTGATTCGAGATCAAATAAAAAAAACCCGAAATCCCTTAAAGAACCTTGAAGTTTTGGAATTACACGAACAGCATCAGCATATGTATTTTTAGTTTCTTGATGAAAGTCAAAATGGGTAAAGAAAACTGAATCAGGATGCAACCTTTTGTATGGTTTGAAATGTTCAACATATGCATTAGTCAATGCCAATTCAGATGATTTCGTATCTGTTAATAAGTTAACACAATGAGTCAAAGAATATTTTTCTCTCAAGTGATCAAAATGCTTTTCGAATGCTGGATGGGAACCCTCAAAACTTCCCGTAATTTGTACTTTGGGGGATATTAAGGCAGTATCTTGTTCCCAGAAAATAGGAATCGATCCTCTTATTTGGACAAAAGAAAAGACTTGATGACCATCATTGACAATTGTTTCTGTTTCCACAAAATTAGCAACATTCCCATCATCATCAACACCTCTGACATTGAATCTTGTACCGGCTCTTTTCCATGATTGTTTAGAAATAACCGTAATTCTTGCTTTTTTATGGCCAATTGTTGTATCTGAACTTTCTGCAAATCCTCTAATCACAGTAGTTAAGAAATGATCTGAATCTAGAACCCTTTTCTCCCTATCATCAAGATTATTTTTGAAATTGATTATTCCTTCCATCATGAAAGAATTCCACATATAATCCATATGGAAACTGTCCATACTCATCCCTTGGCTGATGCCAACTCCACGACCTTGGAGTGTACTCGTCAAATCGAAATCTGTTGAATAAAAAAATGATCCATCTGATAGGAACTTCCTCAATTCCCAACATGGATGTTGGGGAATTCTTGGAACATAGTTTTGATCTTGCATCTGATCTGTATCAATGTTTGGAAATCCATTGGAATTTAACTCCACAAAATCCCATATCGAATTTGTCAATGAATAAAATTCTACGCTTTGAATCTTGTGGACAACTTCTCCCTGCAATGGAGATGCTGCTTTAATACTATTCGTAATTACACACATAAATGTGTCTCCTTCAATCTCAATTAGCCCCAGAAACCCGTGAATCTTCCGTGGTGATATCCTCTGATATTCGGCACCTTTGAACTCCTTTTTGGCCACCAATTCAATCGCACATTTCTTCGTATCTTTCAGGTAACGAAGAATCAACACGTGTGTTTCTGATATCAGTGCAAATGTTCGCACGTCGTCGCCCTGCCTTACTTTTAATTCCATGATAAAGAATAATCTTATATATTTAAGTGGAAAAATACTATTTTACTTACTCTATAGACTTAATAAGTACTTCACTTCTTCATAAACCACAAATGTTACACATGTAGCAGGTAAAACTCTCCCAAGGTTTGCAGGAAGACCTTTATAAAAACCAGGAAACCCTTCAGTGGAAAAAATGGACTTGCAAAGCGTCCAGGGGCCAATTACAGTTCCGACAGATGCTTGCATTCTTGAACGGATCACCTGTAGAGGGTAAAAGACACAAGTAGCAACCATTTTGGACGTAGCACTTAGATATAAATACTCTGACGTCTCTAAACGGTCTCTTTTAGCTCCTTGATGTCCTATTTGAAGTTTATAATCTTTCAACAAATCATATATTGACAATTGAACAGCTCCTTGGGCCACATTCAAAAGTGCAGGAGTAATCCCCCTATAAAAACCAACAATGCCTTCATTGTGGTATATTTTCTTCACTCCATCCCATATGGATTGATATGCATTTTTCGCATGTCGGTCTGTTGAGATCATTCTAGTTTTAATAACCCAAATAGGGTTCGTAACAATAGAAGTTGACCAACCAGCAGCAAATGCAGATGCTAAATAATGCCATGATTTCAAATTGGTGTAGGAATCCTGGGGGAATCCGTTGATATGTAAAATCAAATTCTTATATTGACGATAAAATGTAAAATACAGACCCCATGCAGTAGTTGCACCCACAAAATTGGGTCCTAATCCTCGGTAAATGTTCTTCACAAACTTTAACTTACTTATTTCTCCATTTTGTGATGCTGAAATACTTATTAAATGATGATATATTCTGGCAAATGACTTCCATTGGGGTCCCTTGGAGGTGTCTAATTGTAATCGCAGTTTGACGAAATCCAATGGATGCGCCATTAACGTGGTCACCATCCCCGCAGTAAGCCCAGCTACCGCCTCCTGGGTACCCTTTTCCACCATTATTTGAAAATGTCCTCAATACTATATAAAGAAAATCTACAATGAAATAGAAAGGCATAGCATGGCCTTTTGTTCTTTATCTTTATCGACCAAAAACAAGCGTTGATTTTGCCACTTTGCCAGAAATTAGCTTAATATTGCTTCAGTTGCTATGATGAATACGACGGTGTTTTTATTGGGTATTTGGCCCCTCTTGGCAAATGGAATACCATTGATGGATTTATTGCCTAATTTGATTCCAGATGTTTCAACAAGTCCTTTTAATATGCTCCATGTATTGGTAGAATATAGTCCTTTTCAAGCATCTAATTGGTATGGTTATCAAGATGTTAATCAACACTCGACAAAACCATTGTCGTTATCTGGTTATTCGGAGTTTGATGCATGGCTTGAAGAACAAGGTAAAATATCATTTGAATCAATATTAAAGAACATTGGTGGTATTGGTATTGATTCTTCAAATGTTGCACTAGGTGCAGTGATTGCGTCCCCTTCCAAACACAATCCAAATTATTTTTACCAATGGACTAGAGATGCAGCTATTTCAATCCAGTCTCTAGTGGAATATTTAGATGATAATGAATTTTCAGACACTAGATATAACTTGGTTAATGCAATTGAATTATACATTTTGAATTCATACAAATTACAACGGTTGGATAACAAATCTGGGACATGGAAATCGTTGGAGGGCTTAGGTGAACCAAAATTTAAGGCTGACTCTACTATATTTGATAAACATTGGGGTAGACCACAACGTGATGGTCCTGGTCTACGTGTCATCACCATTACACACTATTTACAACTATTGGATAAATATGAAAAAAACATCACTAATAGTAATTTGGTGTCTTCACAATGGATTTATGACAATATAATTAAACCAGACTTACAATATATCATATCAAGCTGGTTTAAATCTGGGTTTGATCTTTGGGAAGAAATTGATTCATTACATTTATTTACAGCTTTGACTCAGTTGAAAGCAATACAATCTGGTTTGCAAATCATTAAAATAATTGAAGAAAAGGATAAGGATTTCATTATTAAACTTGGGTCAGCGTTTCAAGCGTTGAGATTTTTTATTGTTGTTGACTCAGGGTTCAAAGTATCAAACATTCCGTATTTAATAGAAACTCCATCAATTGTTGTCCAAGGTAAGCGCTCAGGTTTAGATATTGCTTCACTATTAGCTTCATTAAAAGCTCACGATATGTCTGCAATAGATTCACAACAAATTCCATTTCCAATTGAAGATTCTTCTGTTTTTTCAACTTTAGTTGCTCTTGTAAATGATATGAAATATAGATATCCAATAAATCATAAATTTTTAGGAACTATGAATGGAGTTGCACTTGGTAGATACCCAGAAGATTTATACGATGGGTTGAAAATAACTGAAGGAAATCCATGGTTCATCTGCACTGCGACTGCAAGTGAGTTTATTTTCAAATTGGTTTACCATTTATATAGTGTTCAAGGTGATTACAAATTCACAGAAGACCACATTGAATTTATTGAACATATATCGGGAATCAAATTAAATATAGCTTACAAGATTAATGAATTAATTATTATTCCCTTTAAAAGCAATCAATTTAATCAAATTTCAATGAGTTTATTGAGATATGGCGACTCGTTCTTAGAGATTATAAAAAGTCACGTTGATGAAAAAGGTCGAATGAGTGAGCAATTCAATAAGTACAATGGATATTTAGAAGGCGCAGAAGATTTAACATGGTCATATGGGTCCTTTTGGAGCGCATTAAGATGGCGCCAAAAGGCCCTGAAATTAGTTGGTTAATAGTTTATATAGCAATAGAAATACAAAAATACCCTTTATTATAATCTATAATCTATTCTTGAAAAGGTCTAAATGCAACTTCTTCTGGAAGTGTGAAAGAAATACAGTACATTAGTTTACAAGGAGCAACTTGTCTGACAATGTGAAAGTTGATCGTTTTGATATCAATTTCAAAATCTAGGTAGTTAGCAATCTTATCTCTCATTCTTCTTTCTAACTCAGCATGTATATCACCTTGAATTTCTTCTTCTTTATATTTTTCAAAATGGTGAACGTTTACAATTGGTAACCTATAACCTTCCATTTTTTTGATTTCATCCTTGGAACATTCTGGAAAAGCTCTGGAAAATAAAGAAATGTAATTTGGAACAAATTTAATAGCCGAGTCTGGTAGGTTCATAATATATTGTGAAAAAAAGCTTGGAGTTGGAAGACTTAGTTTTTGTTTTTTATTACCTTTTTTGATTAATGTATCCATCGTTGGATTCTTTTGGTGAAATTCTTTCAAAATTCTTGGAGAATCCTTGATAAAATCAATCCCATCCTCATTTGATGGATAAACATACTTTTCGACTTTATTTGTTTGTATATTCTTTTTCAAGTATTTGAAAGATTCAGGATTCAAGTCATTGGCAAAAATTAAGACTTCCTTTTTACCGGCTGGAACCGCAAATGGACCAACCCCTGCCATGACATCACAAATAGCTTCATTTGCGTTAAAAGAATCGATTAACCTTTCATGTTCTGTGGCCAATCTTGAATTCCAGTAAACTTTTGAAAAATCGAACGTGAAGTGACATCCTGATTCCTTCTGAGTTACAACAAAATTGTCTTCTCCTGCCAACACTTCCATTTCGAATGTCCTAAATTCACTTGTAATGTTGTTAGTTTTATTCACTACTGTTTTTATATTTGGATATTTTGAGAGGATAATTTCACCAATGATGTTCTTGTATGGCATATATTCTGATTTCAAATTCAAATGTGCTAGATGTCCTGCGATTGTAAAAGATGTTGGACAGTTATTATGTAGCTCTTTTGGTAAAACGGATTTCAGAATTTGTTCATGGGTCCAATAACTATAATCAAACGTTATTTCGTAAGGTTTGACAAAATGTTTGACTGATGCCAATTGTTCCATTATAGCGTTGGGAACAGTGGAATTTAATACAAATGGCGCATCCTTGGTAGCATTTGAAAATTCAGGATCAATCAGCAAAGCTTTAAATTTCGGGTTCTTTGGTTTTAATTCTTCAATCTCTTCTGCTGTCAATTTTGATGGAGAGTATTCAACAATAGAAGGGAAGCTTTGGATTTTTAATGATATTCCTCTTGATTTCTTATCCCCCATAAAAGTTTTAATGCATCGAAGATCCGTTAATAAGACGGCCCATACTTCTGTTTTCACAACAAAAAGACTTTTGTCCAGTTTACTCATGTTTGGGTGTGAAGGAGGTTGTAGATTCAAAACTGGCATGTTGTTAAACCTACGAATAATATTCATTCAACTGGGGAAAAATTGTATGTATACTAAAGTATATAAGGAACAAGTGAAAAATTTCACCATTTAAAGCTTAGCAGTAAGTTCTGGGATAATTTCGTAGATATCACCCACCAAAGCGACATCGGCAGTTTTGAAGATAGGAGCTTCTTCGTCCTTATTAATGGCAACAATAACTTTAGAATCCTTCATACCTGCAAGATGTTGAATGGCACCAGAAATCCCCAGTGCAAGATATAAATCTGGAGCAATGATTTTCCCGGTTTGACCAACTTGTAAAGAGTTATCACAGTAACCTTCATCAACAGCAACTCTGGAGGCACCAATAGCACCACCTAACTTTTCTGCAAGTGGGTTTAACAAGGAATCGAATGTTTCCTTGTCTTTCAAAGCTCTACCACCAGAAACAACAACCTTGGCAGAACCAAGATCTGGTTTGTCACTTTTGATGATTTCTTCACTTTGCCAAACGGAAGCGGTGGACGCTTCAACATCCGCAACCTCTTCAATTGGAGCAATCGTTTCACCTTCTACTTGAGCAGGTGGGAAAGCTGAACCTCTGACCGATGCCATGACAATTGGTTCATTAACTTTGACTTTCAAAATGGCATTACCTGCATAGGTTGGTCTAACAAAGATCTTTTCCTTGGCATCCACAACCTTAGTGATTTCTGATAATGGTTGAATGTCCAAAATGGCAGAAGCTCTTGGCAAAACGGACTTCCCCATAGCAGAAGCGGGGGTTACCACATTGGTGAAATTGTTACTTTTGATGACCTCAACCAACAAAGGAGCCAATGTTTCTGGTAAGATATGCTTGTATTTATCGTTGGATTGTGTAAGAATCTTGGACAAGTTCTTGACTCCCTGCAATTGTGAAGTGATTTCCTTTGCATTTGGTCCAAGAACCAGTGCAGTTATCGGAAAACCCATTTCTTGCGCAGCTTTCAAAGTTGAAAAGGAGCCAGGGGTAATCTGAGACCCGGATGTTTCAATCAATGCCAGGGTAGAGTTCAATCTCAATCCCAAACGGTGAATTTGTCTGTTTAACATTAATCTATGACTCAAAACTTACTCTCTCATGGAAAAGTTCAAAAAAATGCTCTTATTGTACAAAACTATGTATATCCAACAAATGAAATATAAAATAAATAAGGAATGAAGACGAGTTAGTTGTACCGCCTCCTTTTAAAATCATTCTCGTCGTCATCTTCATCTTCATCGTCATGAAAAAGAAGCTGGTGCTCTACGGTCCCATTTGGTTCATTTAGATCCAAACCCAGATCACTTCCATTAGCATCACCAACATTTGACCCATCGCCAGCGCCGGGTTGTATGAAGAGTCTATCGATGTGGTGCTTTTCTAAAATCATGTATAATTCATCTTTTGAGAAAGGCTTTGCCAAAATATCGGTCATCCCATGATTCAAATAAGTCATCAAATCTTCTCTTTGATAATTACCAGTCATTGCAATAACCGGAGTATCATTATCAAACGATCTGATAATGGAAGTAGCAGAAGCACCATCTAATGTAGGCATCACAATGTCCATCAACACCAAATCAAACTTGACACGTTTGACTTCGTTGATCGCATTTAACCCGTCTCTTGCTACAGTGACTGTACATCCATATTTCATCAAGAACTTTTGACATAAAGTAATGCAAACTTCATCATCTTCGACTAATAAAACATGTAGTACAGATCCTCTTGGTCTATTCATGATCCGCTGTTCTTGAGTGAATTTACTGTCTGATGATTGTTGATCAGTCGATCCTTGATTCTGTTGATTTTGGACACCGTGTGTCTTTTGGTGTGTTTGATTCTGATGGTGATGGTGATGGTGATGGTTATGATGATGAAATATGTCATTATTGTTATTGTCATTAATGCGCTTGCCGTTGTTACTATTATTGCTCTTGTTGTTGTTGATGTTGTTATTATCATCATTTTGATGACTATTGTGATTGTTATCACGACTCCCATTAGAAGCTAAGGATGATGAATTTTGGGATGATAAAATAGTTGGATCGAGATTTGGTAAATGCGTCCCCAGTTGATTATTCATCGTTGTGATGATCTCTTTGACCGATTTAGCAATCATTTCATCAACTGATCTCGTAGAAATTTGATCATTCAATATAGTGGAATACCTTCTGTTTTGATGATCCATCATCGACATCAAGTTCGATATTTCATCATTCAATCTCAAATTCTCACTCTCTAGTGCTTTCATTCTATCTTCAAGAGATCTGAATTGATGAATGGAAACATAATGACCATTCAAAGAAGATGTGGACCCAGATTCCATAGTGGTTCCTTCCTTCTTGATTGATATTTTCCGTTTAATGTTGTCGAGCCCCTTAATGTTGAATTTTGTGAACTCCGGATGTCGAAACTCCCAAAGGTTTGGTGTTTTCGATTTCAATTCGTTTGGAAGCTTAACTTTGTGAAAGTCGTATTTGTTCAACTGTCTTACAAATGATGAAAAGTTGGAATGTTTAAAATATTTCGGTAACACATCATTGGTGAATGCCGTCATATCCCAAATGACGAATGAATCTCCTTTCTTTGACCAGCTGACCGTGGAAATATATGTCGTGTCCTGTATCATTTGAAAGAGCTTTTTTGCAAAGTCGGACCCCGTTGATGGGGCCTCCGTCGATGAACTCATCGTGTAAGTTTAGGAAAGGAAAACAGACACAAATAAAAATACACACATAAAAATATCGAGAGAATTTTCCCATATAATAGGAAAAGAAAAAAAAGGGTTCAAAGCATGACCCATTGGAAATAATGAGATAATAATAGTATCAATGCAACAATCTAAATATTTGCTTTGTTTGAGTGCAAAAGCGCCAAGATTAGGACAAATATTGGATATTATTTTTTATCTTTGATCTGGAGCTTGAAATTTGTAAGTCCATCATCGATTTGCTTGTAAACATGGGGATTGGGTGCTGGTTTGGGGTCTTCCTTCTGGAATGTAGTCATCCAATTTTGGAACGTTTGATTCCGTTTTTGTCGAAGTTTAGTGGTTGACTTCTTCTTTGTAGGTGAAAGAGTAGAAGGTTTCAACGGGTACATAGCCTGAGCAGCCGAAACAGCGGCCATTATTGAATTGTTATTCATGATTGGGCTACATTTGGGTATTGAAGTTGCTGCTACTTGTGCAGCTTTAGTAGCCATCGATTCTATCACAATACCAGATTGCAGTTGATGATTACTTTTTGAAGTTCTGAGATGTGGGATTTTCTTGATCTTTCCTGGTAATTGCATTTCATTCAACTCCCAACTGGCATTGCTATGATTATTATGATGTATTATCGGTGTCAACGTCACTGAGGGAGAGGAAAATGAAGATAATTCAAAATGCTGGTTTTCGTTATCATTACTACTTTCCAACGTAGGAGTTTTCGGAACTGCGTAATATCCCTCGTCCAATTCTTCGTTGCAACTTTCAATCAGTCTATTCAAATCAATGAATGAGTCCATTATTTTATCTGCATTGGTGTCATTTTCCTCCTCTTCCTCTCTTTCCGCTTGCACTTGTTGTGTGAAAGCTTTACTGGAAATTCCTCCAGAGATAGATACAGACTTGGTGGATAAGCTATTTACCAAACTAAGCATGGAATCATTACTTAGAGATGGCGTACTTTTTCTCCGATGTTCTAATATAGAAATAGGGTCTCTAAATGGCATTTCTTTCGCCATTTCTCGATATTGCTTATCATTTGTATCAAAGCCAAAATTGATACTGTCCCCGTATTCCAAAATCTCCCCCTTTTTTTTCCGAGTGGGAGCTACTTGTTCGTATGTCTCCGTCCCAATTGCCATTTTTCCTTCAATGCTTGCAAATGTTGGTAATATGAAAATCTCAATAATAAACCACTACATAATATATAGTAATAATTTTTTCTCCTCTGCCTCTACTTACTGTTATAGATTAATCATCAATACAAATGTTAGCTAGGAGATTTGCCAGATTTCTTTCAACAGAAACACGCCGGGCCATTGAAGAAGCGGTTCATTCTGCACCGGTTGTTCTTTTCATGAAGGGAACACCGTCTGCACCAGCTTGTGGGTTTTCTAGAGCCACCATTCAAACTTTGGGTCAACAGGGTGTCGATCCTGCCAAATTTGCTGCTTATAATGTTTTAGAAGATGCAGAACTCCGTCAAGGGATCAAGGAGTTTTCTGAGTGGCCTACCATTCCTCAGTTGTACGTTGAAAATGAATTTGTTGGTGGATGTGACATCATTTCGAATATGGCCCAAAGTGGGGAGCTTGCCGATCTATTAGAAAAGGCCAACGCTCTTGTCCCTATTGACAACTTGTAATTAGAATAACTGGTATATATTTATATATATAAAGGTATTTAATCAGCCTTCCATGGCACTTTCATTGAAATCAGAAGGTTTCATACCGGCGGCAAAGGCCAATTTCCCCATCCACCCTGCATATGCTTCTTTCCACTCCACCCTCTTGAACATCTTGGATGAATAGCAACGCTCACATAAGTTTCTGAAGAAGTAATCGCCCAAACCCAGAAACTTGTTCAATACCCATTGGGAATCGGTTGTATGGGCTAAAGATCGAGGATCCAATTCGTAGCCGGTCACGTGCTTCACGGCAGATAACAACATGGCAGCCATGATCAAATCAATACTATAATGGGCAATGCTTCCCAACGATGGCATGGCTTTTATTAAGAAAGACAAATCCAAACGTATAGATATTAGTACGTCTTTATTGATGAAGATACGAAAGTGGTGATGATTTCCGAATCTTTCAAGAAATCGTTACTGCTTGAACGCCTGGCGGATTCTTTGGCCACCAAGCAACTTAGTGAAACAACTTCGCCCAAACAACTAGCTTTGAACGGTGTTGCAGTGATTAATTTATTGGTTTCTAATATTAAATCCAAATTGAATAGATGGGAATTGGAATTGGAATTGGATCCTGCTTTCACCAATGAAGATTCAAAAGTTAATGGAGGGGATATTAAATCTGGTGATCTTGTTGGCATTTCACCAAAATCTAGCAGGGACTTCCAAGTCACAGGTGTTATATCCACTATAACAGGTACAAAATGTATCATCGATGTTAGTGGAAATCAAGAATCTAAAAATCCAAATGAAGGAACCGTATCTCAAGCAGGCAACCGTTCGGGTAGTACTGATTCTAGTGCTAATTTTCCATTTGGTATAAACGATAAGGTTTGGATATTGAAGCTTATGAATGAAACACCATACAAAAGAATGGAACAAGCAATGAACAAACTTGAAAATGTGGAATCCAACTCTTGTGCTAGTGGAGTTGTTGATGTTTTGTTGGGAATAAGACCTCCCTCTCCGGTTACTGATAAGAAAGATTACACTTCTTCAATAAATCCTACCCTGAATAATTCCCAAATTGAAGCAATAAATTATGCAATGAACTCAGACTTGACAATTATACATGGCCCTCCAGGTACAGGAAAAACTCGAACCGTTGTTGAATTCATTATAACCTCATTGAAATTGAACCCAAATCAAAGAATTCTTGTCACTGCAGGTTCAAATGTTGCTGTGGATACTATATTAGAAAGGTTGATACCTCACAAAGATATATTGGACCCAAATGAAGTTGTTCGTGTTGGACATCCCGCAAAAATGTTAAACTCAAAGGCATCAGTCACAGCAGATGAATCTAGAAATGACACAGTTGATACAGTTGGAAAGAAGTTAAAGGCAGTCAAACTAAAGAAAGAAAGAAAGGAACGGAGAACTGCAAAGAAAGAAAAAAGAACTCCAAAGTCACAGGTAGATTTGAACGCGATGTCTCCACTAGAATATAGAGCCCATTTGCTAAACACAACACATTTACAATACATTCTTCATTCAAATTTTCAACCAATCTTGAAAACTATCAAAGAAGACATTAAATCGCTTGAAACACAATTAGACAAACCTGGTACACGCTATGCAGAGCGTAGGGCTCTTTATAGAGAAATACGAGATTTACAAAAGGAAAAAAGGATTCGGGAGCATTCAGCATTGATGGAAGTGCTCAGAAATGCAAAGGTTATAATTGGTACAGTAGTTGGGATCGGGTCAAACGATATTTTCTTTGGGGTTAAGGATCTTTTGAAGGAATTTCCAAATAATGATAGCTTCTTTAATACTTTAATCATTGATGAAGTTTCCCAGACTTTAGAGCCTGCTTGTTGGATCCCAATTTTATCATATTTGCCTCAAAAAATTGTGCTTGCAGGAGATAACAAACAATTAGCACCAACAATTCATTGCTCTGACTCTGATTTATTACCTAATCCAACAAAAGAACAGAATTTCGCAAGCGATACCCTCTCTCAAACACTATTTGATAGATTGATATCCATCCATAAAAAGGATTTGGGTTTTGTTAAATTCCTTAACATTCAATACCGTATGAATGAATGGATTCAAAAGTTCTCAAGTGATGAATTTTATGATTCCCAGTTGAAACCTGATGAAAGTGTTAAATACCATACTTTATTTGATCTATTACCAAATCACGAAAATGGAGACAATAACGATGAAAATAAAAATGAAGATGAAGACCTAAGTCCTTTGATCTGGGAAGATACATGTGAAATTTATGCTGAATCTACAGATCTTGAAACAGGATCAAAATATAACATTGGAGAATGTCATTTAGCTAAAAATCATATTTCTAAATTGGTCGAGTTAGGCATAAAAGAGGATTCGATCGGTGTGATTGCGCCATATTCAGCACAAGTTTCCAAACTAAGAGATATTATTTGGAGTAGAAATGAATTGGACGATGATGTTTCCTTCTCTAATGTTGAGATTTCAACTGTTGATGGATTTCAAGGTAGAGAAAAGGAGGTAATTATATTGACATTGGTTAGAAGTAATGATCAAAGAGAAGTTGGATTTTTGAAAGATTTCAGAAGGTTGAATGTTTCAATAACAAGATCGAAAAGACAATTGTATGTAATAGGGGATTTTACCACAATTAATGAATGCGATTGTAAGGTTTTAATAGATTGGTCGAATTTCATGACCTCAGCTGCAACTATCAAATACGTAGAAAATTAATAAATAGTGTGTAACATCAAATTTGTATCACATGTGATTAAAGTACCAAATTTAGGATTAGTTGAAACCAACCTTGGCAAATGGTCAACAGTAGGAATTGTTTTGAATGGTTTTGAAGAAAGTGATTTCAAATCCCAAATCATCAATTTCTCATCTCCAGATCCTGCAAATAACCAATTTCCATCCCATGAAAAGTCAATTGACCCTGTTGATCTCCAAATATCATTTGATGCTGATGGGAAATTCACCCTACCCGTCAATTTAGTTTTTATTTTTAATGTAAACGAATCAATAATCAGTAAATTTTGATTCACAAATCCTAACACCAATAATCCGTTGGAATTGAATTTAATTGATTCCACTCTATAATCATTTCCATTGCTGTTTGATAAATCTGACTTGTATATATCCATTTTCCCGATTATTCCCTCTGGGAAATCAAATACTGGTACTAAACTTAATGTTCCAATTAATCCTCCTTCAGATTTAGGTTCCCATATGCCCATTACTTGGCCACTTGGATCACATCCTGTAACGATTTCGCTTTTGCAATGTAAATTCAAGCATGAAATTTCTGAATCTGATCTTTGGTCCCATATTTTGATAGTCCCATCAAGAGACGAAGAACAGAATCCTTCTGACATCCATGGAGCACCCCATAAATTCAGCACTTGATCTGTATGTCCGTGGAAATATTTGCTGAACGAATTAGTGTTTAGATCCAATACTCTAATTGCGTGGTTAGATTTGACATCAGATGTTGAAGTTGGTATTGAAGATGCCACGATACATGATTGTGGGGTCGATCCATCTGACCCACGCCCTGTGAAAGTAGCAGATGTACAACCATATTTCTTTGAATATGTCGTCTTCACAAGTTTCGGCCGTGATATACCATATAAGTTTAATGTACCATTTGGTAAAGTAGTTATAAAATGATTTCCAGAGTATGTGTGGTTTATTGAAGAAGTGGGGATGTTTGTTTGTTCATTCTTCTTGGGATATACTTTAGCAGGATGAAGTGAATGGACGGTTTCAACGTTTAACGGGACGCTCACCACAGTTGACATTTAAATTCACCAAGAGGAAATAGAATAAGTGGATCGTCATTATAGAATATATAGAGATATAAAATAAATAAATAAGAGAAAGATGGGGCATAGCGGGAATGGCTATTTTACATGATAACCAAATCACCGAACTTCTCCTTGTAACCTGGGACTTCGAATCTACCCTTTGAAACCATATCTTGGACCTTTTCTTCAATGTCTGGTCTAGCCTTGACAACGTCTTCAACGGTTAATTGATCGAAAGCTCTAGCAGATTCGATGTTGTCAAGTGTCTTTTCCAACTCTTGTAATTCGGCAAGAACCAATGATTCGGTGGCCTTAGCGTTTTCAATAGCCTTGGCTTCGAAAGCTTCAATAATGTTCAATTGCTTTTGTAAGTCAACTTGGGAAGCCTTGAAAGAGGAAACATCCTTTTGAATAGTAGAAACAATGGTGGAGTTCTTTAACTTAGAAGTGTAACCTGAGAATGGAACTTCAACACTTTGTTGTTTCAAGTCGTAGAGAACCTTCTTAGCTTCATCATTTCTCTTCTTGAAAGCGGTCAAAGATGAGGCAGTTTGGCCAGCAAGACCGAGTTGTGGAACGATCTTGACCCAGTTGATCTTAGCAGCGGCTGATGATGCGACGGACATTCTTCAATGAAAAGGTTTCTCCTTCAATGTTGTTCAGAAGACGGGGCAGTTTTTTTTTTGAGGATTTTTGAGTGGCAATAATTGGAGCAGCACAACTGTCGCGCATCCCCATGCGCGACTTTTGTGCGTGTCACGTGACAAGTGGTTTTGTACATACAAATGAAAAGTTCTCCAAAGGAATTAGTTGTAAAGGGCTTTAAAGGTAATGAATCAATATGATCATTTTGGTGAATATTTAGAATCATTTATGAAGTTTAATTGAAATAAAAAATAATCATGAACAAAGCACATTTATTTCTATAGTAAAAAAATGTTGAAATTGAGAGAGAAAGGCCACTTATCTTAAAGATAATGACGACTTTTGGACATTATCATTCGAATAATCCTCCATTACAAACTGAGGATTACTCACTTCAATTTCAGCGATCGTTGGTTCATCAATGGCACTGTGATCAATCCATTTTGTGTATGGTGCCTTCACCCAAAAGGAAACTGTTGTTTTGTGGCACTCAGAATAATTCCATTATAGTCTTTGATTTAGTAACGTTTCAAAGAAAGTTCGAATTCCATGCACATCAGGGATCTGTTTTGTGTTTTTCTTTGAATAAAGATGAAGATAAGTTATTCTCTGCAGGATCTGATTCGTTAATAAATATATGGGAAATAAATGATGATGAAAACGACTTTATCCAATTGACTCATACCATTTATTCTCTTTTAGATATAGGGGATATATTTTCCCTTACTTGGGTTGAAGGAATCCAAACGTTGATTTTTGGAGCACAGAATGCATCGATATCATTTATCAAAATTCAGTTCAGTCATTCATCATCCACAACAAATCAAGAAAATTTCCATTTGATGCCTTCACAAAGATTCGACAAATTTTTTGATTCAAAGGGGTCTGGAAGATCATCTCCATCATTTCCTACAAATTTTTGCAGGTTCAGTTTTCAACCAAAATCCATCATTCAAGTTCCTTCCAAGAACATTATTCAATATGCTCATAATGGATTTGTATATTGTCTTAGGGTTCTAACAGATTTGGATCCTTTAACTTCTACTCTTGGTGATTCCATTGCAGATAAATACCAAAATGTTCTGATATCTGGTGGTGGAGACGGTAAGATTAATATTTGGGGTATTTCCTCTGATTCAATCATAAAACTGAAATCAATTGACAACGGCGGAAATTCTGTAATGTCAATGTCATTGAATTCAAAGAATTTGAATTTATTTACAGGTTTAAATGATGGTCAAGTCAATTGTTGGGATTTGACAACATTTCAATTGCTTAAATCATGGACCATTGATGATGATGATCAAGAATCGAAATTCAATCATGATGTATTTTCAATGACTCTGTCGCCTTCAATGGACTCTTTGTTTATGGGTACATCGATGGGTATAACAAAGGGGATGTTAACACGCAACAGTTTTTATAGAGTCACATTAGATGAACCTTGTTTATCTTCACGTTCATTCATGATTGGAAACGAATCATATATTGTTTCATCAAGTTCAAATAAAACAGTTTCAATGTGGATTGTTGACTCGTTGGCCTCCGAACAACACAATTACACTTCTACAGCATATCACCACCAAGGGGATACATTTTCAAACGATAAATTTTTACAAACTTTGGCCCAATTCATTTCATATAAATCGGTTTCCCAGCAGCCTGACCTTTATCAAACAGATTGCAGAGAGTGTGCCAACTATCTTGTTATTTTGTTAAGATCTTTAGGCGCGTTGAAATCCGAGCTTTGGCCCGTTGATAATGGTAATCCAATTGTAAATGGGATTTTCAAGGCCAATTCCCCATCAAATCCAAACCCACAAACATTGGTTTGGTATGCTCATTATGATGTGATTCCTGCTTCTACTTCAACCTGGGACACTCCGCCATTCCAATCAACCCCTAAAAACGGTTTCATTTACGCTAGAGGGTCGACTGATAACAAAGGACCTTTATTGGCATCAATTTTTGCGGTAGCAGAATTACACTCTAAGGGTGAATTAAAGTCAAATGTAATCTTTATTATTGAGGGTGAAGAAGAATCTGGCTCTTGGGGATTCAATGAGACAATTGAAAGAAATTTGTTCAAATTAAAAGATTTCAAAATTGATTGGATATTAATGTCAAATTCGTATTGGCTTGATGATGAAATTCCTTGTTTAAACTACGGTTTGAGAGGGGTTATAAGATCTGAAATCGAGATTTCAAGTGATTCACCAGATAGACATTCTGGTGTCCATGGTGGAGTCGTTAGTGAGCCTAGTATGGATTTGATTAAAGTCTGTTCGAATTTAGTTAGTGGAAATGAAATTAATATTGATGGCTTTAAAGGATTTGTTGATGGAAGCAACCAAACAGTGCTAGATGATGATTACGATTTCAAAAATTTAGACGAAGAAACCGTTAGCTGGATTAAAAAGTTATCACCGTGGGAAATTCCGTTGTATATAGAAATTGCACACAGGTTACCTAAAATAAAGATTGGTGACTTAATAAAAAAGTGGAGAGAGCCTGCTTTATCTTTACACAGAATTGAAATGTCCGGTCCAAACAATGGTACAGTTATTCCTCAACGAGCAAGAGCAAAAATATCGATGAGATTAGTTCCTGGTCAAGATTTAGAAAAGATTAAAACTTCAATTATTAACCACATAGGTAAAGAATTTAACAAATTAAATTCGCCTAACCACTTGAATGTTAAAATTGTTCATGAATCTGAACCTTGGTTGGGAGACGTCAACAATAAGGCATATAGAATTTTATTCGATTCAATTGAATCCGAATGGGGGGTTAAACCAATTTATATCAGAGAAGGTGGATCTGTTCCAGCAATCAGATTCTTAGAAAGAACATTCAAATGCCATGCCGCACATTTGCCAGCTGGGCAAGCCAGTGATAATGCTCATTTGAATAACGAAAGGATTAGAATTATCAATTTATTCAAAGTCAAGGATGTTATCAAGAAATTCATTGAAAACATCTGACTTCATGTTACAACATAATTAGGAGTTCAAAATTATAATTTTTTTTAATATACGTAGAAAGGTATTTTATTTATAAATCAAGGAAACAACTTCTATAAGAAACAGACATTCCCCCTTTTAATTATGTAAGATATCCTTTTAATAAAAAGCAAAATTGAAAATAAAATAAACATTAGATCAAAAATGATGATTAGTCAATAGCAAAATGTAAAAACAATCTATAATACCTGCTAAGCAAAATAAAAAAATTTGTGAGGTAGTGATGATATTGATAAAAAATTTGATTTCATAAATTCTAAATGAAAATGAAACATGTTATGTTATCCCAAACTTGACAAGTGAGAAAAAGGAAACTTAAATATTGTGAAAGGATGTTGAACTTTTAAAAACTGATCTCTTTGAAATAGACAAACTTACTTTCTTCTGAAAGCACAACCTTCAGACAACTTAGCCTTACCACCAGTTGGGGTACACAAGACATTTTGGCATGAGTCACAGGTGACAGCGGTTTGTGAGTGGGAGAAGACAGTTGTGATGAGTAAACAACCGGTACACTTAACGTCCATGAAGTAGGACTTTGGACCTTGAACGAGGGTCTTGAACTTGTGCTTTTGTTCTTCAGAAGCAGCAGATGGGTGTAAGAGATCTTGAACGAGAACCATGTTGACTTAAAACTTTATCTTAAAGAAACTCGAAGTTGAGAATTAAAGAAAGGGAGAGTGAAAAATTATTCTCAATATGATGTGCGTCGCCACCTGAACAAAAAAAAAATTGCAAACCCTCGTAACCCTTGTTTCAAGCACGTGATGTTTTTTGGCGTTACACATGCTCATATTTCATGATTTGCCTTGCAGCACATTATAACTCAATGCTTTTTTATTAGAAAGTGCTTACTGTCCAGTGACAAGGTAGAAAACCTCGGCATTATTGCTAACTATATACAAACTGTTTTCTTTGTTGTTGTAGTATTTTAGGCATTATATGACTACTGCATAAACTTACTCTTATCACACGAGTTGTATAAAAGAAAAGTATATTTGGTGATTTCCAGAGTGAATATATCGGTTGAAGAACTGGCTCTTGACATTTAGCAAGTGATCATTGTTTTGTTTATCTTCTTTTGGCTATTGGGACTTACGATGAGTTATTTGGAATTTGGTTCGAATGGTGTTTCAAATTCTGAGTTTACCATCTATAAGTAGATATAGCAACTATTAAAGAGACTAATGAGGCTCAAAGCCCAATAAAACTCAAGTTTATGGCTCAAGCCGAAAGTAGGTTCAATTACAGGCTCAGTGGATTTTATAATTCAACAAAAGGTTCCGTAAGAACACATATTGTTCCTCGAAGAAAGAATGCATGAACTAAAAATGAACTACCAAAGTCTTTTGAGAAATGGATTTTAGCAGAGTGTAGGGCTATACACAATTATTGATAAATTAACAAGGATTCAAATTTTTGAGGAACAGTTTGAAAGGTCGAATATATTACAAAAGCATATGGCCTATATCATTCTAAAACTTCATAATACTTTTTGGAGACTGAAAAATTGTTCAAAGATTATCCGTCGGTTTTCACTTGTAATTTGAAAAGTGTATTTTAACGCAACACTTTTTATTGAAGCTCTTCATGCCACAGTCAATTTGCAAGTTGAGAAAAAATCATACCATAAAGGGTTGGTGGTTTTCATTCTGGTCCTTATAAAATTCAGACAAGTTGAGCATTCTGTATTCAATAATCAATAAATTTTAAAAAAGATAGATAGGAAGTAATGCAAAAAAAATATTAGTTACACTGATTATTTTTTTTCATTAATGGCAAATAAAAGCAGGCCTAAAAAGAGTAGAGGTGCCTTTTTTAAAAAGTACAGCTATGGAAATGATTATGAAATAGAAAAAGAAGAAGATTTTGATGATCTTTACCGACCCAATGGAACTTCAATGAAGGATAAAGATGAATTATTTTTACCCTTCGAAATAATTATGAAAATTTTCCATTTCACGCCCAATCCCTACAGTTTGAACCATTTACTGGTATGTAGATCTGTATATTGGGAGTTGCTACAGCCAAAATATTCGTATCCTATTTTGAAAACGGGTAACTTAATGGGATTTTTGGATACGATTTCTGGAGATCAAGCTGCATGTGTTGGCACTGATGATAGAGGTATTATTGGTGTTGGAATGGAAGGGAATAATTTGATAAGCGAATTAGACTCTTTGAATATAAATGAAGAATCACATTCCGATCTGGAAGACTGCGTAGATGATAATGATGATGATGACTTTAATGAGCAACACGGTGCTAAAAAGAAGAAGCAGAGCTATAAGGATATAAAAAAGAAAACGGTAAAGATGAATAAAGGAAAGCGTAAGAATAAGGACCTCAAGCCTTTGGTGAAAGTTGAAGTTCATGGGAAAAAGTTTTCTCCAAAAAATTATATGAAGCATAAATTCAACCCACTTGTACATACATTAGATATGTCCCAGGTTGTTCAGAGTGGGAAAAATTCATTTATTTCAAAATTATTAAGAAGAACAAGTGAATCTCTAGAGATTTTTGTTTCATCGCAATCATCCTTTGGAACGGCTCCTTTAATAGCAATCAAAGCTTGCACCAATTTAAAGGTTTTAGATTTGCGACTTGTCAGTGAAAGTGTTAATCTTTTTGAGTTATTTAAATCAATTGAGCAATTACCGAATTTGGAGCAGTTATGCTTTCCACGAAGTTCAGTTACTTGTGAATCATTTGATTTTAAATGGCCCGAAAAATTATGGTATTTGAGATTGCAAGGAGGTATAACGGATTTATTTGCTAGACATGTTCAGTTACCTCCGACTATCACAAGATTAGAATTGGCACATTGCCCCCATTTGACTCATTCTGGTTTAGATCAAATTCTTTCAAAGATTGGGTTCAACTTAGTTAACCTTTCAATAACGTATCCAATGCCTAAATTGGGTGAAAGTGGGTGCGATAGGGCATTATGGTATTGTCCTAATTTGAAAAGTTTTGTGTTTGAGATCGCTTATGCTTCATGGGAGCTGTTTTCCGAAGATTTGTTAGTTGAGTTAGATGAATTTCCACGCCCGCTTAGGTATATAAGAATAGAAAGTACGGGATACATGGGGATGTGTGATAAATTAACTCCGAATGATATTACAGTTGCTGTGGATGAAGGAAGATTGCCATCTGTCAAGTCGATTGAGTTAGGATCAAGGTTGGGTTGGGATTTCAAAGGACAAGAAATGGAAGATATGCTGAATGAATTAGACCATCATGGTATAAGTGTTTTTAAAATCTAAATAAGGTGTAGGTTGTACATAGTTTCGTATCAGAATAAATAATGTATATTATTGATGAAAGAGTATCTGAAATTAAAAGGACTTATTCATAAACTTCTTTCTGCCAAAAGCCAACCAAAACTTGCTTGGTTTGCTTTGATCTTCAACGTACAATCTCTCAATGAGTCTCGTAGCAATTTCCTGTCTGAATTGTTGTAGATAGCCTCTCAATAGTGTTGATTCGTTTTTGTCGGCAGGAGCTAAGTAAAGTGCATTGAGTGGAAATCCGGCATCGCCAGGAATTGAGAATGAATCTAAGGCCAAATTTGTCAATTGTCTAACTGCTTCTGGTTGACTAGTAGAACCATTGATTGTATTCAGACATTGAGAAACAAATAAAATCCCATAGATTAGTGTTCTATCACTTGCACCCTTTATTTCAAAATTCTTAAAGAAGGTGTTGGCTCTGAAAAGATCAAGGACTTCATCCACAATGTCATATGGCTCCATCGATGGGTATGCAGGTCCCCTCGTTTGTGTTTTGAGAGGTAAAACGGCAAAGTTGCCCACGAGTCTCGCGTTTTGAGCTTCTTCCGCTAGGAACGTAGAGTGGTATGCCTGGTAGAATCGTTAGTATATGACTCGATATAGCAGCTGGTTCATTACTTTACATACAGGCATTTTTGGATTATTATCAACAAGAATAAGTAATTAGTATGTGAGCGACAATTTATATGTCAACCATTTCCTCATCCATATTTATGTCTCAAAGAGCTGGAAGGGACCTGCGCGACCAGTTGGGGTCCCAGCGGCCTATTGGAGAGCTACCCTCTTTGCCTGTACCAAAAACCCAGGCTTTCTCTGGTCAGATTCAGCAGATGGGGAACCACAGTGCCCTTGGTGTCTATCAGCAGTCTCCACAAAACAGAAACGCCTCCTCTGGGTCTGTCAATTCTATAGGGAGGTTGCAAGGAGAGTTTCAGCGCTCTCCACAGTACTACAGCAATCAAAACCAGGGACTTTCACACGAACAAAATATCCCAAGACAACATATACAGCATCAAACGCATTATCAATCTTCACAGCAGCAGCAGCAACAACATCATCATCATCATCACTATCAGCATCAACAGCTACAGCATGCACAACAACAACAGCTGCAGAATCATCATCAACAGCAGCAATATCATCATAATCAATTTCAACAACCAGCTCACAACTCACAGTACCAGCAGCCCCAACAACAACCATTTCAAAATCAACCATCACAGAACTCGACCCTTTCGCACCCCCGGCGGAATGTGAAGCAACAGTATCAGCATACGTATCAACAGCAAAACAATAGCGGGGATCTCCTGCATATTCCAAGACAAAGGGAACAACAAACTCCTTCCCGAGCAACCCCAACTTCTAATAATAACCACCAAGTGCAGCGTATGGTGTCTTCTTCTTCTTCTATCAGCAATAGTACCACCATCACGGCACCTTCTGGTAAAGGAATGCTCTTTATCAATACCAATGTCCATCAACAACAACAACAGGCACAGCCACCTCAACCTCGTTACAGATCAGGTTCAGAGTATTTACCTAAAACTCCTGTTTCCGCATCAAGTGATCCAAAATTAAACTCAATGCCAAGAAGATCGCCGTCACTACCTCTTCCATCCCCGAAGATTAGAGACGCCGTTCCTGCACGAAATCTCTACTCATCAAGTAATGTTCAACAATTTGCTTCTCCGGTTACTGGAAATATTCCAAATGTTGGTAATTTAAATTTGTCAAGAAAGCCGCTGCATACAGTTAATCAGGTTTCTACTCCGAACATCTCATCGCCACCACCTTCTCCTTCAAAGAAAAAAAGTCCTATTGTTGCCCAATCATTGAATTTCTTCAAGGGAAATCGAAGTTTTAGCTCATCGTCTCTTTCATTATCGAATAATGACGGACCAACATCAATAACATCAGCTACAAATTTAAACCCTTATAACAATAGGGAATTGGACAAATATCATGTTTCAAATAAGCAAACTATTGTGGGTGGTCGTATAATTCCTCAAAAAGTTCCTGAACCAAATGAATCAATCAAAAAGAATAAATCACTTGGTTCATTGACCAGAAGAGTTGCATCTAGCGCATCTTTGAGAAATTCTGGTGACAAATCGAAGTTCGGACAAAGTAGTAACGGTTCAATTAATAGATCTGTATCCCAGTCCCCATCAATGAAACAAAAGAATGATATTTTCATTTATCCTGCATTGCTGTCTGAAGTTGCAATTGCTTTCAGAGAACATATTGTTCTTGAAGATCATTATAAGAATGGAATCATGTACAGAGATTCTTTTACTGGTGCCGAGGCAATTGATGTTCTCTGTAGGATTGCAAGAACTGCGGATAGAAATTTGGGTATAATTTTGGGTAGAGCTCTTGATTCTCAAAGATTTTTTCATGATGTAACATATGAGCATAGGATAAGAGATAATATTTATGAAATATATAAATTCAACGATGCGATGTTTGATGATGATAATGAAATTTTTAAAAGGAATAATTCGGTTATAAGCACTGGTACATATTATGAGTCTATTGTTGATGACTATAACGATACCTCAAATCCAATGGATCAAATACCAAAAGGAGTTTTCACTTATTTAACTCAATGTTATTCGCCAACTTGTACAAGAGATAAAATATGTTATTCAATTTCATGTCCTAGGAGATTACAACAACAAATGAGAGTTGAGATGAAAATGTCTACTATGATAAGATCAGACTCGCATTTAAGCTTTGATGCGGATGAACAAAAGCAGTATTGGCAGTTAACTGTTCCAAAATCCATTTTGGATTCGTTAGATAAGAATGAAATCAAAAGACAAGAAGGTATTTTTGAAGTTGTTTCAAGTGAGAAGGCATTTGTTAAAGACTTGGAGTACATCCGTGAATTTTGGATTAGGCCATTGTCCGAAACTAAAATTATCAAAGACAAGGAGAGAGATAATTTCATAAGAACAGTTTTCCATAATATCAATGAAATTTGGTCCGTGAATCATAAATTTGCTGAAGCATTGATAAGAAGACAGCAGAAAAGCCCTATTGTTGAATCAATTGCTGATATCTTTTTAGAATTCATTCCCCAATTCAAGGCATTTGAAACATATGGAGCTGGTCAAGTGGTTGGAAAATATGAATTTGATAGGCAAAGAAAGGTTAATTCACTCTTAAGAAGGTTTGTTGAAGACACCTCTAAAAGGGCAGAATCTAAAAGGTTGGATTTGTCATCATTCTTATCGAAGCCCACAACTAGACCTGCGAGGTATCCGTTGTTGTTAAAAACAATTCAGAATCATACTGATCCAGAATCAGATGAATATAAAAAACTGGGGACGGCTGTTAAGCTATTGGAAAATATGTTGACAACTATCAACTTTGAGACTGGTAAGCAAGCTGATAAAATGCATTTATTCCAGTTGAGACAAAAATTATTATTCAAACCAGGAGAGTTAGTTGACTTAAAATTGAATGCTGATTCAAGAAAGTTGATTTATCAATGTGTTTTGAAGAAAAAAGGATACCAAGAAAAAGAAAACCAAGGGGAAATTCATGCATATTTATTCGATCACTGTTTATTATTCATCAAAGTTGCTTATTTGAATAAAAAGGAAGTTTTTAAAGTCTACCAAAGACCAATTCCTCTGTCCTTGCTTTTCTTTAGTCTAGGAGAATTTGCTCCATCCATGAGACAAATTAAAAAAGCTTCGAATATTACCGGCTCTTCAACTGCTCTTGTCGGTGGTGATATATCAAATACTCCGCAAACTCCAAATGCTTCAACTGCTGCAAGATTCCCAATCACCTTCAAGTATATTGGTGAACATGGTTATGAGATGACTCTATATGCTACATCGTCCGTTCAAAAACTTCTGGCCTCAAAGATCGAGGCCCAAACCAGTAAAATTATCAAAGATAATGATGTTTTTACATTGGCTTCATTGTCTTCACAATATTTCAACAGGGATAACAGAATAAATTGTGTAGTACCATTTGATGGTGGTCGAAAGCTTATGTTTGGTACTGATTCAGGTATTTACATAAGTGATAGAACGGGACCAAATTCTAAACCAATTAAAGTCATTTCGAAAGTTAATATAATACAAGCTGATATTCTTGAAGAGTACCAAATACTATTGGCTTTAAATGACAAAAGGCTAATTTATTGGTCATTGGATATTCTTAATGGCGGTGGTGATCCACAAAAGAATGCCAAATTAGGAAAAGAACTTATGGGTCATGTTTCCTTTTTCAAAATTGGGGTTTGTGATGGACGCAAGCTAGTTTGTGCTGCTAAATCTTCATCCAACATAGTTAGAATATTTGAACCTGTGGACCCTATCACTCAGAGGAAAACAAAGAAAAAATTCATCAATACACGAGATGATTTATCATTCACTTCTGAACCTGTAAGTGTGAGTTTCCTTAAAACGAAATTATGTATTGGGTGTTCCAAGGGTTTTGAAATTGTATCACTATCAAATGGTACCAAAGAAGTTTTGTTGGATCCTGCAGATACTTCATTAGAATTTGCTACAAATAAAGAAGGTCTCAAACCATTGGAAATCGATAGGATTAACTCAGATTTCCTTTTATCGTATTCCTCATTCTCATTTTTTATCAATCACAACGGTTGGAGGGTCAAGCCGAAATGGATGATTCAATGGGAAGGTGAGCCTCATGCATTCGCACTTTGGTATCCTTATTTACTTGCTTTTGGTACTAATTTCATTGAAATTCGTAATGTATCAAATGCAGAACTGCTAAGGGTTATTGTCGCAGAAAACATCAGGTTTCTTCATGCCTCTTCGCAAGAAATTCTATATGTCTACGAAAACGAAAATGGATATGACGTTGTTGCAAGTCTTGATTTTTGGGATAAAAGCATGAAAAATAGGAGTCGTTCTGGTACAGAATCCAGTTTTATAACAGTCAATGGAGCTGTAGTACCATAGTATTTACCTTTTTATATCTTTCTTATATTTAACATTTGCTTATGTAATATCAACATATTTTCAACCTCACTCTATTTTCATCAATAGTGTTAGTCTTGAGATAAAAATGACATTGGAACTTCGGCACGGTTTGCTGAACGACAAGTCCTTTTTGGATAACTTAACAGTTCACTACTTCTCGCATTATGATCTCAAGAGAAATATTACATCGTCCAACCCCACGCCAGAGGATCCCAAATATAAGATATCAGATTGGAAATTACCACCAAACAAAAAGAAAACTACGCACGCTGCACTGGTCATGTGTCTAAACTTGGGTATTCCACCTCCCGATATTCCTCGACCTCAAAAATGCCCACAATTAGAGGCATTTGTTGATCCTAATGCATATCCAGATTTTAAAGTGGCATTGCAAGCAATTGGTAAGAAATTGCAAGCTAATTATGAAACAATAAGCTCGAGAGTTAAGTATAAACAGATTTTAGATCCATTTTCAGAGGACCTCAGAAGGATGTGCTCGAATTTAAGAAGAAATGCCAAGGATGATAGAGTCTTATTACATTATAATGGACATGGTGTACCACAACCAACTCAGAGCGGTGAAATCTGGGTATTCAATAGGGCATACACTCAATATATTCCTGTTTCTCTTTATGATCTGCAGAATTGGATAGGAGCGCCATGTATAATGGTAATTGATACAAGCGCAGCTGGAAATGTGATCGAAAATAATAAGAGATTTATTCAAAAGAGAATTGACGATGAAGCAAATCATAAAGGAGATGCTGCTGCCCCGAGCTCTATTAGCTCTTATTTGGAAACTATTCAATTAGGTGCATGTCAAAGTAATGAAAGTTTACCTATGAATCCAGATTTACCAGCCGACTTATTCACATGTTGTTTGACAACTCCAATCGATATGAGTGTGAGATGGTACTTACAGTTCAGTCCATTGAGGGAGCATGGATACTATGATTCCTTAAAAAACAAGGATGGCAATATCGAAATTCCTGGGAAACTGACTGACAGAAAAACGCCGTTGGGTGAATTAAATTGGATCTTTATTGCTATTACCGATACTATTGCATGGACATCGTTATCGAGGCCACTATTTATGAAGTTATTCAGACAAGATCTGGTAACGGCTGCATTATTCAGAAACTTTCTATTGGCCAAAAAGATAATGCCAGAAGTTGGTTGTCATCCAATATCTGATCCACCATTGCCAGAGGTTGCTGGAAATCCAATGTGGGATTCTTGGGAGCTAGCAATTGATGAAGTTTTGGGGCAGTTGCTGAAGAAAAAGCAGAGTGAACCGCCCCAAGAAGATCTGACTGATATTCCCCAACTTCAAGTTGCCATTCCACCACAATCGCCATCAAATCAAGCTAGTACAAATACTGCTGCATTTTCCAATAATGGATTTGCTTCCAACTCTTCTTCAATGCCAATGAATGGGTCAACAGTTAACAGCAGAAGAACAAGTGGAGATTCAAGAGCAAACGGAAAATGGGTTTATCAAAGTTGCTCCTTTTTCCAACAGCATTTAACGGCATTTGATGTGTGGCTTCAATATGGTTCTTCTAAAAAAGAAGCTCCAGAGCAATTGCCGATTGTTTTACAAGTTCTTTTATCGCAAGCCCATAGACTTCGTGCTTTGCAGCTGTTGGCCAAATTTCTTGATTTAGGACCATGGGCAGTATATTTGTCATTGAGTATTGGCATGTGCCCATACATTCAAAAACTTCTTCAGTCTCCATCGCCTGAATTGAAACCGATTTTGATTTTTATTTGGGCAAGGATTATGTCTGTCGATCACAAAAACACACAGCAGGAATTGGTGAGAGGTGGATACAATTATTTCATTCAAATGTTCACTTATCAACCTCGTCAAGTTCAGCACTTAACTTCAGATGGCTCTGCTACAATGGTTGATGATGTGACAATTGAAAATCAAATGACCTTTGCTGATCAAAAAGCCACTTCTGCATTTGTTTTGTCAATGTTTGTTAGAGAAAATCCACAGGGTCAAAAATTAGCATTTTCTATTGATTTGATTCAAACATGCTTCTTTTACATTGAAACAAGTGAGTCGCCATTATTAAGACAATGGAGTGCCTTGTTGGTTGGGGAATTAATCAAGGATAACGTTGATGCAGTTTTTTCTATTTTAAAATCAGGAGTAGTGGATAAAATACTGAAATTTATGAGCGATCCCATTCCTGAGGTTGGTGGTTCTATTGTTTCAACTTTGTCAAATTTTATTCTTTTTCATTTTGAGGACGATTACGACAAAATACAGAATATTGAATTAAATCAACAGGACATTAAAATTGCCACAGAAGTACTGGCCATGTACATTGATGGATCACCATTGATCAGAAAGGAAGTTGTTTGTTTCTTCAGTAAATTTGTTTTAAAATACATTTCATTTTTCTTGGTTTGTGCGTATTCCCAACTTATCGAGGAAGTGACGCTAGTTGATGATCCTTCACTAATTGATGAAGTAAGAAGAAAATCACCTGCTTATGGATCTATTTTTGCAACCGTATGGAAAGCTATTTTGATTTTAAGTGAAGACCCTCATGATGAAGTTAAAGATTATGCTCAGCAGGTTGTGGACTACGTTTTCATAAAATTGAATGAATCTCAATTAAGTGAGTCTGTGAATGAGTTAGAAATGTACCTTTTACAAAAGAGAAATGGGCTGAGTCAATCATCTGACTTTTATGAAACGAGGGGTATGCCTTTACCCAGAATGGAAACATCCAAAAGAATCCAATCATTGAACAACGAATCACACAAAATGATGAACAGTAATATGTCTCCGAAAAAGCAAAGATCTTTATCAAATGTCTCTGAGACCAGTTCAATTGCAAGTAGAGTAGAGGGATTTAAGAATTGGTTCAAAATGCTAAATGGAGATTCAAATAATCCAAATGGTGAAAACATCAAAGGCATTGGTAGCTTGTTGAGTCATCCACCAATGACACTTCCATTTGGTACTATGCATAAACCACGAACTTTTGGGTTTAAACCACGCGAAAGAGATAATGGTAAACCGATTTTACCTGTTGTTAGTGGGTTTTTTGATTATTCCAGGGAGTATTTTCAAGAACCTCAATTAGGCCCAGGAGAATCAGACGAACCGGGATCTGAAGAATATATCAAACGAATTTGGAGAAGAAATAGAAATGAACAGATCATTGCAATTACGCAACAGGAAAAAGAATCATCTTTGACTGATACTTGGAGAGACGTTGTATGTAAATTAAACAACAAGACGCAACCTAAACTAATACAATTTACTCAATTTGAAAAATGGCTGGTAACTACAGATGAGAGGGATAACATAACGACATTAGATTGGAGTACTCAAAAGGAAGTTAGTAAATTTTCCAATGGTAATCCTATTGGTACAAAAATTACAGATATCAAGTTTCTCAATGAAGATCATGTGCCGTTATTGATGACAGGTTCAAGTGATGGTATAGTTAACATTTATAAGAATTTTGAGAATTCTGATGAGTGTACGTTGTTAACTTCATGGAGAGCATTAACTGATATCATTTTGACACCAAGATCGGTTGGATTAATAAATGAGTGGCAACAAAGTAGAGGTTCACTTTTGGTTACGGGAGATGTTAAGGTTATTAAAGTATGGGATGCTCCAAGAGAAAAGTGCGTGATGGATATTCCAATTAGATCAACATCTCAAGTGTTAACTATGACATCAGATTTGGTGAGTGGAAATATAATAGCTACTGGTTTCCAAGATGGTAGTTTGCGTATTTATGATAGGAGATTAGACTCTAGGGATTCAATGATAAAAGTATATAAACCAAAGTCAGGATTAGAGATTTCTCCGCTAAAGAATGTCCATATGCAAAGAGGCGGTCTGAGAGAGTTAGTTAGTGCCTCAGCAAATGGATTGGTGAGACTTTGGGACATTAGACAGGACGAACCAATAGAGAGTTTCAGACCATTTAATAAAACTATGACCACTGCTTATATTCATGAACACGCTCCAGTTATTGCATGTGCTGATAAAGAAGTTAAGATGTACTCTACTAATGGGGAGTTGATCACGAATGTTAGTAATACTGGGTTTATCAATACTTTGAATGGTAACGCCAGAAATAATTCATATGTCAACAACATTGCATTACATCCTCATAGGATGATGTTAGCTACAAATTACAATCACAGCTCTGAGATCGTTGTTACTGGCCTTTGGAATGGTGACACCATGGCTTTTTAAGGCACATTTGGACATGGAATTTCTTACTCTGTGTCGGACTTAGCGGCACGGCATCAAATTGTATAAATAAAAAGACGTTGCTTACTTCAAAACCCTTATCAGGGTCTATTTCTTGTCCAATAGCAATAGCACTCTTTAAAGAGAGATTACAAGATGAATTTGAAATTCGACTCTTATATAGACAACTCTAAGCGACTAAGCATTTTTCTTCATACATATACAGACAATTTCTTTAACGATAATACATTTGATTTCACGATGCCCATGTCCTCTGAGATAGCTGGGGCCATTGAAGAGGAGAAGAATGTGTTTGAGTCGGCGAAACCACAGTCAGAATTATCGCTCTCACAGCGAATGCTTTCTGCATGTACAGGATCGGTATTGACTTCGATGGTAGTAACGCCGTTTGATGTTGTAAGAATCCGATTACAGCAGCAAGAATTGATATACCCAGTTGGTAACGCAACTGATTGTTGTAGAAAGGTATTTTGGGAGTCCGGAAGTGTTAACTTCTGTGAAACCGGATCCTGTTCAAAACAAGAGATTTCATCTGCACGAATTAATGGAACATTTTCGGGAATATCTAAAATTGCGAGTCAGGAGGGGTTTTGTACTCTATATAGAGGACTAAGCATTACACTGTTAATGGCTATACCCTCTAATGTTGTCTATTTTTCAGGGTATGAATTTCTTAGAGATTCATCTCCGCTTGCACAGTCTTATCCAATTCTGAATCCATTATTATGTGGTTCGTTGGCCAGAACTATGGCCGGTGCAGTTGTTGCACCTTTAGAGTTAATTAAGACAAGAGTTCAAGCTGTCCCAACGTCTTTGAACAAATCGTCACGTGATATATTAAAAATGGTGGTTAATAATTGTTATCAAGATTTGAAACAAAATGGTGCTTCTTCTCTTTTTAAAGGATTTGGACTTACTCTTTGGAGAGATGTACCATTTAGTGGGATATATTGGTCAACCTATGAATATTTAACACACAGTTTAAAATCATTAGAATTTTTTGATGATGGAGAGTCAAATGATCCATCCAAATTATTTATGAGATCATTTTTAGGCGGTTCATTGTCAGGTATAACTGCTGCTATTTTTACGAACCCGTTTGATGTTGGTAAAACTAGATTGCAAGTCTCATTTGAAAGCAATGATTTGGGCACATTGGGGAAACACATTGAAAAAGAAAACATGTTCAAATTCATGATGAACATTTATAGAAAAGAGGGACTTGGATCTTTGTACGTTGGATTGATACCACGTTGCATGAAAGTAGCTCCTGCGTGTGCTATTATGATCTCGACGTATGAGCTCAGCAAACGCTTATTTATTCAGCAATTATAATGATCATATTGCTGTTTTATTCCACTATATAAAGATTTTAAGGTTGGCGCTGTATATATTAAACACATTTCTTTATATGTATATTCATAGATCATAGAAATTGTTTCTCCTGTGCTTGATAGCAACCTTAATCTGTTGGAGAATTCCATAATAACACAGGGTCAAGAAAAACATATGTATCATATTGGGGATCCCCATAATGACACTGGGTCGATAGAAACATCGTTATTATATTGATTAGTCCTTTTTTTGTAATTTTCAATCTTTTCATTCTTGTAAATGTTACTCGAGCTCTGCTTCCGAGGTGAGAGCTGAATAGTCGTAGATGTTGTTTTATCAATTTCATTCAAGTTGTCATTAATTACAAAGCGGGAAATATCATGGTCAATGTTATTTTCATTTTCTTCTGTGTTAACACCGGTGTCATAGTTATAATCTTCACTATTATCTGCACTGTCGATATGATTTTTATTTTTATTTGATGTATGATCTAGTGAAATTTGTTGAAATGAATGAATCGGATTCTGATTTTTAGTTTTGAGCATGGATTCCTTTAGAGGAGAACCATCTTTTTGTTGCTGATTTCTGATCATTGAAACAGATTCATTAATTTGAGAGGAGTAGCTTTTGTGAGGAGATCTGGGGTTTTCTTTCGAGGGATTGTGCATCATTTTCAATCTTTGCTGATGTTGTTGTAATGATTGATTAGAACAACTTTGTAATTGATCATCGAATTCAATTTGGCTTGCATTAGTGAAAAACATGTCACAAGAATCTCGGATTGCCTTAGACGACTTTTCTAAAGTGGATACATAATTCATATAGTGCTTTCTTAGCTCATAATTGGCATTTTGTCTCAATCTATAGTTTTGACGTTGTAATGTACTATCTGCATCAATTAAATCTTTTTGAACTGTTTTATATTCCTCTGAAATATTATGCTTTTTACGTATTTGCTCCATATTTTTTGTCAATTTATTGATCTTATATAGCGTAGCAGCCTTTGCCTTTTCTTCGTGGCTGCAACTTTTGAATCCCATTGAAATAAATTCCATTTGAACTCGCAACGCTTCAAATTGTGCCGATTGATCACGTAGCAATTTGACCATATCGTCTGAAAACTTTTCAAACTCTGGTGCGTTCATTTCTTTGGGCCATTTAACTAAAGAATCCGCAACTTTTGACATTGCTGTTTCGGTTGATTTGAACGCCTTTGTCAATTTATCTATTTTCATTCTTACCAGTTTCGCCGAATCTTCTGCGGGCTTAATTGCTCCTATATTCTCCAACCGGTCGACCACTGGCCAGAACAATTTGCCTTCCGGGTTGATGGAGGACTTTGCTTTCTGCTGTGTTATCTTTGAAATCAATTCCAATTCCATGTTTTGCTCAGCGCCAACAGATATTGTAGTCGATGTTGTCGACCCGCTAAAATTGAGCCCGTGTTGGGCATTAATATCTGTATAGTTATTTTTGCTTCTAGGGCTATCATTTGCTTTCATTATTCACTATACCTGCCAAATACTCTAAAAAGAACCCATTTCATGTTGCAATAAAAAGTTCTTCTTGTTGCCCTCCTAAGAAATTGCCCTTTTCCTCATCACATTTTTTTCTTTCTTATATGTTGTATAAAGAACAAGTCTATTTAGACATATCGTATTATTAAAATGTGTAGCATTATATAGCAACGTTTGTGCTCGAATACGAGTCCTGTGAAAGAAATAAACGGTTGGACGGAGAAATAAGCGTTATTAAGTATTAATTGTGTAAAAAACCAGGTTTTAGTCTCATTATTTATACATGACGTGGTCACTGGTTGTAAGCTGGAATTATAACATCTTAAAAAAACTAGTGATGAATTCAAAGAAGCAAACCATTATGAGGATGAGTGAGATATTGATGTTTGGAAACAAAATATTTTTTTAAGATGAGAGTATTCTATTAGATCTCAAGTGCTTCTTGACAGCAAACAGCATGTTAAAATCGTACTTTGAGCTGCAAACCTCGTTCAAGGTGTCGTATGCACCTGCAGTGGTCAAGAAATGGAGGTCCAGTAGAACAGGGTTACAGATTACTCTGGTTGATCAAGCTTCTCCTATTGTCAATGGATATTTTGCAGTGGCAACGGAGATCTTGAATGACAGTGGTTGTCCTCATACGCTTGAACATTTAGTGTTTATGGGCTCAAAAAAATATCCCTACAAAGGTCTGTTGGACATCTTGGGTAATTTAGCATTTTCTTCTACAAATGCATGGACTGCAACCGATCAAACGGTTTATACTTTGACAACTGCAGGTTGGGAAGGTTTTAAAATGCTTTTGCCAATTTATTTAGATCACGTTTTCAATCCAACATTAACTGATGCTTCCTGTTATACAGAAGTTCATCATATTGATGGAAACGGTGAAGACAAAGGTGTCGTTTATTCAGAAATGCAAGGTATTGAAAACCAATCCTGGTTTATTCAAAACTTGGAAGGTCAAAGGTCGATGTTCAAAAACAGTGGCTATAAGAGTGAAACAGGCGGGTTAACCAAAAATTTGAGATCACTTGATGCTCAAACAATTAGGGATTATCACAGTGATAATTATAGGCCTGATAATTTATGTGTTATCATCACAGGTTCCGTAGATGAAGAGGAACTTCTGCACATTATGACAATTTTGGATTCTGAATTGGATCCATTGCCTGAAACTCCTTTACCTCGCCCATTCGTAGAGACGCCAAAGGATTTACCATTAACTGAAACTATTATCAAACGTGTTGAATTCCCTGATGAAGATGAATCAGCAAGTGAAATCTCCTTTTCTTGGATTGGTCCAAGTGGTACGGACCTTATTTTAGATCAGGCTATTGATACAATTGGGAAGTATTTAACATCTTCATCTGTTTCTTTGTTAAATCAAGAATTCATAGAAATTGAACAACCTTTGGCAACAAGTGCTGAATTCTATACAGAGAGTTATGTTAACACATGTATGACCATGAGTCTTTCAAATATCCCAACTGAAAAACTAGATTCAATGCCAAAATTAGTTTTAGATTTATTGAAATCTCATTGCACCAAGGAAAAATTAGATTTGAAGAGATTGAGGGATATAACAGAACAAACCATGTGGAAGTTTATTTACCAAACTGAACAATCTCCTGAAAATATTGCAACTTTATCCATTTTTGAATTTGAATATGGGAATGTTAATGGGCAAGATTTAAAGGAATGGGCAAGTGGATTGAATGAATATGAAACCATTCTGAAATGGGATCTTGATCAATGGTTAGAAGTTTTCCAGAAGTACTTTGTGGATAATCATTCATGTATTATTATGGCGAAGCCATCGAAGGCTCTTTACAAGCAAACCAAGAAAGAAAACAAAGAATTTTTGAAAGCACGAAAGAAAGAATTGGGAGAAGAAGGTTTGGAGAAATTGAAGAATGATTTGAAAAGGGCTCAAGAACAAAATGAAAAACCAATTCCAAATGAAATTTTGGAATCATTTGGTAAGCCAGACCCTTCAAAAATTAATTTCATTAAAACAGAATCCATTGCTGTGGGTTTGAACAAGGATATTGAAAATGATCAAAACTCCGATATTTTCAAATTAATCCAAAGAGATACGCCAAATAAATTCCCACTTTACTTACATTTAGAGAATACCGAAACAAACTTTGTTAACATTCAATTATTATTTTCCAGTTTTGAAATTGATACAGAGTTATTGCCATTATTGAATATTTTCCAAACTCTTACATCTCTGCCAGTAGAAAACGATGACGGTAGTTTAACTCCATACGATGAGGTTGTTAAAGAGTTGAAGAGAGACACCATTTCATATTCATTTTCAAATGGAATTGGTGGTTCTTATGAAGAGTTGTTAAATTTGAAAATTGTTGTTAAAGCCAAGGAATATAAAAAGGCAATCAAGTGGTTTAACAAATTGATGTTTAAAACCAAATTTACTAAAGAAAGAGTTTTGGTGTCATTGAAGAAGATTATTAAATCATTACCAGAGATGAAAAGATCAGGGACATCAATGCTAAGGTCATTAATCAATAGAAAGATGTTTACTGAAAGATCATATTTGAATTCCTGTGATTCATTTGGTAATGAACAGTTTTACAGAAATTTGTTGAAAGATGTTGAAGACTCAGATGCAGAAACTTTCAAGAAAATTGAATTTAAATTAGAGAAAATCAGAAAACAATTATTCAAACTTGCAAACACAAAAGTTGTGATGGTAGGTGATGTTTCGAAAATTGATTCTCCAATTTCATCTTGGTGCTCATTAATTGAAAATATGAATGCTTCACCAGCACCGCTAGTAGGTTTCCCAGATCAAAATGAAACCCTATCGCAAATTGGTAAGGACAAATCAAATAATTGTTATATTGTCACTACACCGGGATCTGATTCATCTTACATGAATTTAGTTACAACTATTCCAACGAACGATTATACATCAAAGGATGCGTTTAAAATTGGGTTAGGTATTTCATATTTACAATGTGTTGAAGGTCCCTTCTGGCGTGGTATTAGAGGTGCGGGCTTAGCATATGGTGCTAATAGTTACAGAAATGGTGAAATTGGTGAATTAATTTTCTCTATTTATAGGGGTGCAGATATTGAAAAATGCTTTGAAGTTGGTAAGAAATTGGTTGAAGGTTATGCCAGCGGTGAGACTGCGATTGATGAAAAGATGATGCAGGGAGCGATAAGTTCAATTGTTAGCAGTTTAGCAGAAGGTCAATCTAACTCATTCTCAAGTGCAATTACCAAATATGTTAATGATGTTCTTTATAAAAGAGGGCCAAATTATAATGAAAAATTTATGAATGAATTGATGGCTATTACAACTGATGACTTGAAGGAGATCTATTCTAAATATTTTATTCAAATGTTTGATTCAAAGACGTCAGTTTGTTTTATTGGTTGTAATCCATCCAAATCAGAGTCTATCGCTAAATACTTCCAAAATGTTGGATATGAGATGATTGTTGAAAAGATTGAAAGCTCTAATAATGATGAGGAATTTTCTGCTAGTGAAGAAGAATCTGGGTCTGAATCTGAATCTGAATCTGGGTCTGAATCTGAATCTGAATCTGAATCTGAATCTGAATCTGAATCCGAATCTACAACTGATGATGAGTGAGTAACCAAAGACATTTTATATGCCATTAATAAACAAATAAATAAATAAAAACAGATATCTAACTAGTAATATAATAAACGAATCTCTTATTTCTTTTTGTCAGTTACAATCTGGTCAACTTTTAAACCGGTCCATTCACCAATTGTTTTTTTAGTACATTCAAAGAATGAATCAACTGATTTTTGTTGAGATTCTGCTAATTCTGATGTTTGTTTGATCAATTCATCTGCTTTGTTGATCAATTCGGTTTGTTGGTGATAAACCGAAGGAAGTTGTTTTTTTTCCACTTCTGATGCAAAATTGAAGGTCCTTTCAAATGTTAATGGCATGAAGTATTTAAACGATCCAATACCAAATGCTAATGGTGTAATTAATCTAAAAAACATGTTAGATCTTTTTGTAATAATAGATCCAAGTATCCCTCCGGTTAAGATGTAAATAGCATTGGGTAAAAGTTCTTCTCTTCTATCATGTAATGATGAAATGGTGGAGTTAATTTCTCTTTCTTTTTCGAAGTACTTCTGTGACTGATTGATATACAAATCCTTTGATGCTTCCAAGTATTTAATCAATTCAAGTCTAGCTGACTTGATTCCTGACTCCAAAACAGACTCAACTTGTGTCTCTTTGGCCAGAATTTTAGCCACTTGGTCCTTTTCTCCTTTAATTTCTGGCTGTGTAGTTGCCTCACTATAAAACGTTCTCCCTTGTGCCATCTAGTCAAATTTGAGAGAAAGAATCCAGTTTAAATAGTTAGAGAAAAAATTGATTATATACTCACCTTAGAAGATACTATTATTATTATAATGTTTGATAAATTGAAGGAAAAAATGGGGATTTTCCGGGTCGAAAGATCCTCATTTTGTGCTCCAATTGGAGCTAAACCAACTGTAAGGTCAATGTATCAAAGCCGGGAAATTTTCGGGGTCAATTTTGGTTCATTATTTGTGTTAGAAAAGTATATTTATGGAGATTTGTTTATTGATAACAGTGAAGTTGAATTGGACGCCATTAAGGCCCAAGTAAACCAATTTGGACTGGAGGCGACTAGGGAAAAGTTGGAATCTCATTGGCGTGGATATTGTAAAGAAGAAGATTGGGAATGGTTAAAATCAAAAGGTGTTAATTCTATCAGAGTCCCCATTGGCTATTGGCATGTATGTGAGAAATTTAGCAGACATACGAATTTTAAAAGTATCAAAGATGTATACGCTAACGCCTGGGCAATTTTGAAGAGCGACATCATTGAAAAAGCACAACAATACGGAATTTCAGTTTTGATTGATTTCCATGCGTTACCATTTGGAGCAAATACAGGAGATCATTCGGGAGAAAAACTTTCTAAACCGGGGTTTTGGGATAACTCAGCTGCTCAAAAATTGGCATTGGAAGTGTGTTGTTTCATAGCACAAGATCTGAAGCATTTTGACAATATTAGTGGGTTTCAAATTGTCAATGAATGTGTTTTTGATAACGAAGCCAAATATCAAAAAAGATATTATTTTGAGGCAATCAATGCTATCCGATCATCAGGGTGGACAGATATTCCAATTATTATTAGCGATGGTTGGTGGACCGATCAATGGGTTCAAATATTAGATGAGGTATCTCATGGAGATATTGCATCACTGGGTGTTGTACTTGATAATCATGTTTATCGATGTTTTTCGGATGAAGATAAATCTAAAGATGTTGACAGGATCATTGGAGAACTTGAATCAAATGTTCTTGTGGGTTTATCTAAGCCTATAGATTGTATCATTGGGGAATATTCGTGTGTGTTGGATGGGTCATCCTGGCAAAAATCGAACGTCGATAGAAATCAAAAGGTGATTGAATATGGGCAAGCTCAAAGTAGATTATTCAAGGAAAGATCGATGGGATCTTACTTCTGGACTTTCAAATTTCAATATGGTGATGGTGGTGAATGGGGGTTCAGACCAATGGTGGAAAATTGTGCAATTCCCTCTAGATCAAGATCAATTAAAAGAGTACCCGATGAAAATGAATTCAACCAGGTTCTAGAATCATCGTTTAACAATCACTGTAATTACTGGCGTGGATCGCAGTATGAACATTGGAGATTTAAAGAGGGATTCACTACTGGGTGGTTCGATTCCTTGGAATTTCTTCAATTTGATAATTCCTCAATTGGACGACTTGTAAGTTGGAGAGCTTCTCGTTTGAAAGAGCATACTAATTCTAGAGGCTCATCCTCTTATTTATGGCAATGGGAACATGGCTTCAATGAAGCTGTGGGGTATTTTAAAAGTATTTAATGCTAAGCATATTTTCATTGTGAAATAAACACTTTTTATACATTAAAATTATATTATGGAATTTTTCAATATTATTGTAAAGAAGATAAGAAATGTCAAAGAACTCGAATGAAGTGTGTACTGTTTACATACGAAATTTAAATGAAGGAGTTTCGGTTAACAAATTGAACGTCAAATTGATGGATTTATTCAACGAGAGAGGATTCCAAGTGTTGGGCATTACCACAATTGGGAATTTAAGGCTAAAAGGACAAGCTTTCATAACTTTAGCCGATCATCGACAGGCTAAGCTGGCAGTCCAGGTTCTCAATATGTTGATGTTTTTAGGAAAGATGATGGATGTCAAATTGGCCAAAAGTAACAGTGATAAAGCCAGAGAAATCATGGATGCAGGAACAGATTTGGGGTCTTTAAGAGAAGAAAGGCTAACCAGAAGGAAACAGAGGATATCACAGCAAGGCGCGCTAATCAATACCAAGAAGAGAAAAAGAGGAAAAGACGGAGATGACGAAGGAGCAGAGCCAGGACAAAGTTCATCTGTTAAAAAGCCAAAGAATCATGCTGTTGAACCTAACAAGATTCTGCTACTGACAGGATTACCAAGCGATATAATAGAAGATGAATTAATGGATGTTTTTAAATCTTACAAGGGATTCATGAATTTAACTCACGTATCAGTACGTAATTTGGCCTTAATTGAGTTTGAAAACGAACCTGAGGCGGTTCAATGTATTAACAAAATTGGGAGGCGAGTCGTATTGAAAGGGGCCAGCTGTGATTTGGAGTTTGCCAAAAAATAGTTAGTCTTTATAATAATATATACACAGATACATACATAACATATGAATTAAAACTTACCAGTTAGAATAGTTTTAAAAGCAGAAAATAAACTTTCCCTCTTCTGTCCACCTTGGTCGACATCATTCACAAGTCTAGTGTAGTAATTCGGATTTCCCTTAGGAGTCAACATCTTGTCGCTGATGGTATAGAAGTCCATCCATTTGCTGGAATGAATATTTTTAACAGATTTATATTGTTGAGAGATAATTTCCGAACTGAAAAGATCTTTTTGATAGTCCAGCTTCTCTTCTTCCGGTGCAAAGATCATTCTCTTGAGTTTCTTGGTGTCGATTTGGATCAACTGTTGCTTCTTTTGCTGTTCTTGTGACATTTCTTTCTTAACATCTTCTGGAACTGGAATCCCTCCGATGGCACAGTAACGTTCGATTTGAGAGAACTTGAAACTGGCATAGTGCTTGACCTTGTCTCCAGGAAGAGTCTTAAGCAAAGCCACCATCTTCACGGCAGACTCTTTCAATGACATTTCGACTTTAATATAGAAGAAGAGAGAAGAAGGAAATACCCCGTTAATAAAAATGCTCATCATGCGCCAAAAGAAAAGGCAACTATGAAATTTAGGACACGACCAAATCTTATGTTGTATTTCAATAAACTTCAACCCGACAACCAAATGGAGGATATGTGTATTAGAGAATTAGGAAATTTAATAAGTAATATTATTCATTGATGAGAAACCATTAAATCGGTGGGAATATTGAATATGTGCAATTTTACAGAACCACACGAAGATCCGATAACATTTCTAATGCTAAAGTAAGACTATGGTTGAAATCATTTTGCCCTGCCAATTCAATGACTGCTGCTCTTTTTTTCAATGTAGTAGACATGGCTTTGATCATATTGACATTGTATATTCCACCATCAACGTTTTGAAATTTGGACTTCATTTCACCGAGCAGTTTCCCATATCTGGTCAAACAATCTACGATAAGAACCCTTTTAAATGAATCAAGTCTTGGTTGAAACGTCATGTCGTGATTAGGAGCACCCATAGTATCCAATATTGATCTTGTAATTAGCCATACAAAATCATTAGCCATTTCAACTTTCTTATTTTCAGGTAAGTGTGTAAAATATATGGCACCTGATCCAGGAAAATCAACAGATTGACTTCCTCCCATTGAATCATAAAATTTCTCGCCATTCAATGTAATTTCCTGAATTTTCTCACCTGCTTCAATATATGGATAAAAAACAATCTTGATATCATAGTCATTAAGTTTAGGTGATTCCATTATATATGATACCCATGGCAATTTGTTTAAATCATTGGTTGGAATTTGGGCCAAATCTCCTTCATCCTGGGTATCTTTTAATGACTGTAAATGATGGACAAGGAATTTGAAGTTGAATAATTCATCCAATCCTTTGAACCATGGTGAAATATTGAAATCGATAATATCGTTTATTTCGAAATCATAATTATCTGCGCCAACTAAATATATGTTAATGGTTATTTCCTGGCCTGTAGATCCATCTAGGAGCTTTTTAATCAAGTCATTTTTATAACTATTGTGAGACTCTAAATAATATGAATTATTCACGTCAACCTTAAAAAAGCTGCCAGGATAGTATAATCGAAATTCTTCAACAAACAAATTATCAACCAACAGTTGAGTTGCAAAATATGGAATGTCATTTGCATCGACTGATGAGATTGTGTAAAATAATTCGCAGAATGGGGTTTTGTCGTCATTGTAAAGTGCAACAGATTCATAAATTTGATTATTCATAAAAATAATATTTTCTGGGTATTCCTTATCATAGTATTTCTTTAATTGGCCCTTTTCCATATCAAACACAATATTAACTAACGAATTTTCATATAATTCTAATCTGCCATGGGTTTGGATGTTTATCGATTCGTTAAAATCTGGAAATCTCAAATCACTATCATATATTATGGGTATTCTAAATGTCAAATCTTCCAATGGGTGCTCACAATAATGACTTGTAATGTCCATAATTTCATATCTATAATTTAAATAGAAATTCATCATTTTATTTTGAAACCCTTCAAAAAACACCGCTACCAACACAACGACCATCCCAATTGCCCCAATTCTTTTACTAGACCAATTCCCTTTCCCTCTCCCTTCGTTTTCTTCTTTTTCATTCATTTGTCCCTTTTCGATAACAAAAAATTATTGTTTATTCAATATATCAATGGATAATAGATATTTTATTTCCATATTATATGGAGAGAAAAGTGAAAAATTCAAATCCTCTTGTTTTCTTCTGTTTCATTAAATGTCTGGAAAGGTTCAGCCAACAGAGGAGGAGATTCAAACGGAAACTAAGCGGTTCCATTCATTAGGAGATGAGAAATTAAAGGAGAATGAGTATGTCCATGACGTTTATAATCAAATTGCACAACATTTTTCAAAAACCAGATATAAACCATGGCCAATAGTTGAAAAATTTTTGACAAATATGAAGGAACACTCAGTTGGGATTGATGTGGGATGCGGTAATGGGAAATACTTAAATATCAATCCTAAATTATTTATAATTGGATCTGATTTCTCAACTGGATTAATAGATCAAGCGAAACTACTTCATCAAAAAGAAAACTTTTGTGATATTGTTGTAGCTGATGGCTTGAACCTACCACATTCTAATGATACGTTTGACTTTGCTATAAGTATTGCGGTGATTCATCATTTTAGCTCAAAAGAGAGAAGAGTTGAGGCGATCGTTGAAATATTAAGAACATTAAAAAAAGGTGGCAGAGCTTTAATTTATTGCTGGGCTTTAGAACAAGAAAATTCTAGAAGAGGTTATCATGAAGGTATGGATCAAGATGTACTTGTTCCTTGGGTTTTACCAGTCAATCAACCAAAAAAAAAAAAGAATAAAAAGAATAAAAAGAATAAAAAGAACGATGATAACGAGGAAGAACAAATTATTCAAGAGCCTGAACAAGTGATTAAACCCGAAACGAAAATGAGATTTTATCATCTCTACAGAAAGGGGGAACTATCAGGGGATTGTGAGTCAGCAGGTGGGCGTTTAATTGAAGAAGGATACGAAAGAGATAACTGGTGGTCAATTGTGGAAAAGATATAATTGATAGATTTCAATATACGTATATTATATAAATATGCATTATATATTGATGTGTATAATTTAAGGATATAGACAAAGATAAAATGGTGTAATCACAATGATATAATTCTAATAGTGAGGTAGAGGGAAGTTTAATTGGTAAGTAATATAATGATAACAATTTGAAGCCATCTTCAAAAAAATATCAACTAAAATGATTGACGACTTGAATCTTGATTTGCTATTAACATAGCATTTCTCCTTTCAATTCTCCCTTTTTTCATTAAATTTTTTAATGCAACTGAATCTAAAGGATCGAGCAATTCAAAAGAACAAAGTAACTCCTCACTAACTGACATCACAGCTCCCCAATTATCAAACTCTCCACAATAATTTGGAGCTGAAAAAACTGTAACCAATGATCTATCATTGAAGAATTCATAACCATCTTCAACCACCATATGGGCCCGAACAACCAAATCAAATTGGAATTTGGCCAAAAATTTATTGATCGCAACTTGATTAAAACAATATGAAACACCTCGCTCATTATCTTCCCATTCATTCGGTGAATCTGTAGGATCAGACCAAAGTAGATCATTCAAAAGACCAAAATCTGGTACATCTGTTGGTCTTCTGATGTTTCTCACCTCATCCATTGAATTTAACACCGGCGAAAGTCCACCATGGACACAAAAGATTTTCTGTGCAATTATTGCAGCGATTGGCAACGTATTGAATGTGTCAATGAAAATTTTCCATGTTTTCAAGGTTGTCCTCCTTTTACATTCATCATAGAATCCATATTGTCTCGTAATTTGGGCACATTCATGGTTTCCCCTTAGTAAAAAAAAATTCTCTGGGTATTTAATCTTGTAACATAATAAAAGTAGAATTGTTTCTAATGATTGTTTTCCTCTATCGACATAATCACCAAGAAATAAATAATTTGCTGCTGGAGGGAATCCACATTTTGAAAATATTCTGATCAAATCAGTGTATTGACCATGCACATCACCAACAATTTTGACAGGTGCACTTAATTCCAATAAAGGAGGCTGAGATAGAAATATCTCCCTTGCAGTCGAGCAGATCATTGCTATCTCCTGGTTTTTTAAACACACTGATTTTGTCCTTTTACCTGAATAACCTGCATCTAATAACCTTTGAATTAAATCTTCGATGTTTAAATCGTATCTTTTATTTGAAGTAGGTGAATCTAAAGCAACTCCGCTTGAAGGATATAATGGTTCATCGATTTCTAAATGAGGAGTTTTGACTCTACTAGAAATTGATGAGCTTCTAGAATGATGAATTTGTGATTGATTCGCTTGGTCATCAATACTTAGAGAATTACTATTTGAATTGCTACCATTCGTATTAGTTGAATTTCGTCTTGATATTATACTGTGATTTTCTGGTGCTGATGTAGAAACATGATCTGAGTTTGATGATAAATGTTGAACTTCATGAACTGATGTTGATGAATTCATTCTCAATATTGGAGATTTCGGTTTAATTTGGACCATTGATGCGGGTAATTTGATATCCGAGTTTCGGTGAATTAGATGAGAGTTCTGGTCAACGTTGATGGAAGGTTCATTTATTTGAGGAATTGCCATTTCATTTGCATTTTGTACTGTATAATTAGCACTTGGATCAAGTAATGTCATATCCTGTATGCCACTAATTAAATCTTGATTTTTAAATGACCCCCTCCTGCTAATGTTTGGTGTTGATTTTTGACTTGTAGTATCATCCTTGCTTGATTTTCTGCTACGTAGTGATCTGTTAGATCTTTGGGAGGCTCCTGTATCCGACCTCGGGAGACCTGAACCTGATTTCAGTTTTGAGGTTTCATTACCCATTATAACCTATATATAGAAGTGTGTGAAGAAACGTTTGTGTGGTATGGGCAATGGGTGTATATGAGGATATTCGCGTAAAGTATAGTTTGGGGATTTTCACCGATCCTTAAGGGCCTAACAGCTGATTTTTAGGTGGAGAAAGACCAAGTGGCAAAATGGAGAAAAATCAAATTAACTCCTTCTAGGTGAAGATGTTGATAAGAACTCAATAATCGTAAATTTTGGTTTTCTACATAGAAATACAATTGCCTTGACCTTTACAGCTTCTCTACCGCCCTTGGCTCCTTATTATGAGCTTTTCTTGGAACGATTTGGAGTTGAAACTACCTTTAGAAACCAATCAACACATTTTGCACATGACCTCAACATTATCTGCAAATCTACAATAATAGCTATAATTGTATAAATTTTGTAATACTTCACCAATTGAGTGGCCAACAATGTATCTTTGTCTTGATTCATATGTTTAGCCTCAATTATATTAATTTTCACTGTACGAAATATTGCATTGCCCTAATAGCAGTTCAATTTTTTCATAGCTACGTTTTGCAAAAGCAAAGTGAAAAGAACAAGAACATCCAAATAATAGTTGGTTAATACTGTTGATTCGAATGTGATATTTAAAAAAAAACGAAATTAATCATTTTTGGGAGTCGTAGTTGAACACCCAAAAGAAAATCAGTTTAATCATAAAGATAATCAGAGACACAAATTTTAAAAATAATCTAAAAAATTAAAAAAAAGTCTGGAAAGACGGATTCAAGTAGTTCTTTAATCAATTTTATTAAAAGAAGTTGTTTTTACAAACTTACAGAGGTTTCTTTGTTGACCGGGGCACCTGCTAGTAGCCCAATTGCTGGTTTATGAAGAGTTGACTGGGGATTTTATAGATGTCATAGGAATGTTAATTCAAAACTTGATATCGAAATGGTGCATTAGCTCAGAGGTCCAGAGCATCGTGCTTATAGTCGTATTCCTGACGTCTATGCCTACGTCACAACCCGTTTTAAGAAACGCGAGGGTCGCGGGTTCAAACCCCGCATGCACCAATTCAATATTTTTTTTTGAATTCTTTGCTTCTGAAATTTTTAGCAAGAAATCACATAGACCCAGGATCTATTAACATAGGCAATAGACAATTGCTACCACATTCTTGTAGCGAACAAAGTTTAGTTAGTTAAGGTTCATGACGAATTAATTTAATTTTTAGACGTTTTGTACGTAGAAAGACTTGTTTATATTATATAATTAAATACACAGAAACTTATTTAAGCTTCAGCAAGTTCTCTCAATCTTCTGATGGTAGATCTAACAGTGGCAGCAGCAGAGGTTGAGACAGTGTAAGCACCACCTGCAACGGACTTCTTACAAGCCTTACATGACCAGATACCAGTGGATTCTCTCTTGACAGTCTTCTTACCACAGAATGAACAATCGTATCTAGCGTGTTGTTGGATTTCCATCTTCTTGGTTTGTCTTCTTAATGAAGAACCGTATCTGATACCGTACTTACCTGTAATTCCAACCTTCTTAGTTCTCTTGGACCTATAGAAAAAATTGTTAGTAAATTGTTCATTTTTCATAATTTATATTCTGGAGAAGGGTCTTAAAACGGTTGCCATTGGACATTAATTCAGTAGGAATAGAGATTATTGTATTTCTTTTAAATTCATAATTGTTCTGATTTTTTTCTTGAATTACTTATAAAGTGCAGTTCCAAATTGAAATCCTAGTTGACCTACATTTTGGTTTAATGGTTCATATCCACTTGAATAGTGCTTCGTTTGATGTCTCTCATTCCATATTGTTTAACTAATCCAATTTTCAACGTAGTATACCCCCTTTAAACACATACATTTTGTTCTGCTGATTTTCTATATAGGAACTTAGTGAATTTTCAAGATTGAAAAGTTTTTGGTATTTTGCGTCGGGCTTGAAAAAAATTGTGACTGCGAAAGAAAATTTCCAAAAATGGAAAGTAACCCTTTATTAAAGCACGTGATTAACGAGGGTTTGCTTAAGTGTTATAGATATTAAATATGACCAATATGATCGGTAAAGAAGAACAAAAAATTTGCAGATCTATTAAATGATGCCTATAAACATATAGATGTTACTATTACCGAGTAAGCAAGGTTCTGATTAAGTAAGCATGAATTAGAAATTTTCCGGAATTTTAACTTTGCGATTAATGATGCTAGAGCAATTTTTATTTTTGCTATGGGACTAACAAAATTACAGATATGACTAGTAATGTGTTTAATAAGAAGGAGTAATTGTATTCATGACTAAAATGTAAATTGAAAATAGGACAGATGTTAGTGTATGATGAGCAAAAAACTTCAACACTTTTCTTTCCCTTTTATTGTAACATAATAAATAGATTATACATTAAAATGGACGAGGATGACGCGTTTTTGTACGGGAATGAAGAAGGGAAAGGAGATAATAAGAATCAGGATAACAAACAAATGACTCCTACGAAACAAAATCAGAATGACGGAGCTGCTCTAGAAAATTCACAAACTCCAGAACAAAGCAACAATAATGATGGTGATGATTCAATGGACGACTCTGACTTTGATTCGGATTCAGATGTTGAATTTATAATTGGTGGATCAAACAATGGATCTTCTAGCACCTCAGCAGCGGCAGGGCCAACTTTGGAATCAAATGCAACAGCCGAGGGCAGTACTGGTGTCCAGGGGGGAAAAGGTTCAACAGTAGGTGGAATAACGATTGTTCCTGCTATGACTGAGCCAATTGGAATGGACATTAATAAAGTTGGTACATTCAATGATATTCCAGTTGATCAATTATCATTAGAAGAATTAGTTGATAAACCATGGAGATTACCAGGTGCAGATCTATCAGACTACTTTAATTTTGGTTTTGATGAAGTCTCATGGACTTTATATTGCTCAAAACAAGAAAAGCTTAGAAAGGAATTTGATCCAAATACTTTAATACCAAGATTAATTTCTTCTGGCGTTATTCCACCTTCAATTGCTGCTGTTATGAAAGGTGACGCTAATCAAGGTAAGAATACACAAATCAATGCAAATCCAATGCCTTTCATGATGCCAGGTATGATGCCAATGAATATGTTTAATAATAATCAAATGAATCCAATGATGGGAATGATGAATAATATGAATAACATGAATAACATGAACAATATGAACAATATGAACAATATGAACAACATGAACAACATGAACATGAACAACATGAACAACATGAACATGGCAAATAAGCAACGACAATCAAATACACCGGAAATTCAAAATGCAAAGATGCCTGCTGGCCCAAGAGATCCTAGGGATTCTGTTGATAGGGATTTAGAGAAGGGTGGTAATCAACAGCAAAATTACAGAGATAGAGGAGATAGAAGAAGAAGAAGGTAGCACCTATAAAATTCAACAGAAACTAACACCAGAAAAACATATTGTAACTTTATATAACTTAAATAGTCGTACTTGTACTCTTTTGAACCATCATTTTCAGCCATGGCTGTCTTTGGAACTTGCTAAAAATAACCAATTGATTCAAAATTTCAATCCATGTATCCATTTGCTCCTTAGAATCACAACCAAATTGAATTGTTTCATCATTTCCAAAAACCACTTTGAATTCATTATTTAATTTCAAAGATTCGCTGAATCGCCTATCGGTTGTAGCAGATCCACTAATTATTTCATTAATTTTCCTCAAGTTTATTTTGGCCTTAAGTTTTCCATTTTGATCACTGAAAGCTAAAAGATCAAACCCATCCAATTTATAATATCTTCTAGTCCATGCATCTAAATCGCCACCCTCTTGGTACATAAATCCTTCATTTTTAATATCGTTTACCATATTAAATTCTTTAATTTGATCAAGAGCATTTGATATTGAAACAGGCAAAATTTCATTTTGAGTTGATCTTGGAATAAAGAGCATTTTAAAATCAATGGAGCAAACCTCTATCGGAGTTTTAATTTGAATTATTTTCCCATCAGAATTTTTTTGCAGCTTCCATTCATTGAAGCATTTCAATTTGAAGTCATCTGGTCTACATGACACATCATTTTCAAAATCTTCAAAATCAATTTTCAATTTTGCAAATGAACCATCATTAGAAATCCAATCAGCTAATGAATCATTTTTAGGCTCTTTAATAACTTCCTTATTTACAATCTTCACTTCCTTCCTTCCAAACAGTCTCCCTAGTTTAGATTTAGATTTTACAGTTTTCTTTTCTGCAATCGTATACCTTTGAGGTTGTGGCTTATCATATTTCAGTTTCAACGTTATTATAATATCCAGTTTTTCTGCAACAATCAACTCGAATTCCTTATCGATATTGATATATTTATCAGACTTAAGGTCAATGAAATCAGTCACCAATCTATGGATTCCATTATCCAAAATCATTTGAACTTTACAGTTTCTATTAGCAACTTGTGGCAACTTGATATCTAATAATCCATTAATCTTAAAGAAAAGTCGCCCTCTTTCACCATCGATTAACTTGGATCTTAACTCGAATATTTGTTTATCAACATAACCTTGCTCAGTATAAGGTGATTTAAAAGGATTATCATTTTCCTCATCAGCTTTATTCTGCTTTAGAGGAGTTGAATATTGTTCAAACATTTCTTCGCCATGCTTTTCCGTGTCTTTCAGTTCTGAAGTCGATTCTCTTTGAATTAATTTGATGGAATTTTCCCTCTTAGGATACATCTCAGCTAAAATCTTCGCCTCTTCTCTGATGCTTTTTTGCAATTGTGATTGAAGCTTTTGATGCTTAACTTGTTCCTTTTTCATCTCCATTTGCTGTTTCATTTTATCTTGCATCTTTTTATGAGCCGGCGATAAATTTATTTCATTGGACACTTTTTGTGGTGATAACTGAGGTCTCATAGAGCTAGCCATTGTTGCTGTTTGCTGTTTTTTAGGAGTTAGAAGCAAATTGGAATTTGCTGTTTTAAAGGAATCTACTGAAACATCAGCTTTTTCAACAACCGCACTAGATGATGGAAATGGCTGTTGTGTAATACCCAATTCGGGAATCAAATCCTCTAAATGACAGATAACGCCGTTTTGTTCAATTGGTTGTGGTGCATGGTTGGTATGATAATCGATTCTCCCAACTAATGCTGATTTCACTTTGAAATCATCGTTAGATATTATTCTCTTTTGTTGGATATAGCTTTCGAAATCTTCAGATAAATGATTAGAATGTGTTTTTATCTTTTTGTTTTGGGTATCATTCCATACTTCATTCAAGATATTTTTGTTAGATTTATGACTGTTGACTTTTTTCATATTTTCGTTATAGGAATTATCTATTGGATCCCAACTGTTAATACATTTCAATAATGAATCATCCATGTCACTTAAACCTGTTGTTAATTCAGCATTCAAGAAAGCTGATTTGTCATTCAGTAAAGAATCATTACAGTCTTCAAATTTGATTGCTAAATGATCGTCATAGTCATTACTGCCATTATGAATAATTGTTCCATTTGAAATATCAAGATCATCTAGTTTCATATGATGCTCAAGACCTTCATTTGAATTGAATAATGGATTAACAATTAATTTTTCACTGGTATGAATTGAACTAAAAGATTTAGATTTGTTATGAACTGGAATAACTTCCAATTTTTTCAAAATCCATTTTGATGGAATTAATTCATCAGACGGACTTCTCGAGTCTTTACGGGTTGATATATCTTTCTTTTTCCTTATTTCCCTTGCTCTTTGAGGTGAAATGATTGAAGATCTGATTGGTGATTTCATTGGATCAAATTCGGCTTCTTCAGGTTTTGATGCTTGGAAAGAAATTGGAGAATGTGACTGAGTATTCCAAATATTTAAAATTTCGTTTCTTCCTGATTCAAAGCTTTCAATTCTCTTTGGATTAGAGGAGGTTGCCGTTGTTGAGGTTGAGGAAATTCTTGATTTGAGAGATTTGTTGAATTCATCAAATTCATTTGAATAGATCTCATCATCAAATGACGTTTTCAAAATGAACTTATCAGAATTGAAACTTGAATTAGGGGATGATTTAGTCACTTGAAGTTTATTCAAATCAACCCTATCAATTTTGGATAAAGAATTGTCACTAGTTTGACTTGAATCAACTGCAAAACATGGGGTCTCTTCTTCAGATTTCACATCACCTATCACTGTTAAATCAGCATCCTCATCATCAGCGTTTTCATCATTATCACTCTTATTAGTTTTATCTTCCACAATATGAGAATTGCTCAATTCGTTCTCGGTCATGTAGGTGAGATCCACATTATTTGGTCCCACATCCAAATCTTCCTGAGCAGAAACAAATCCTTCAGTAGTTGTAGTAGCAACACTTACACCAGAAACAATTCTAGAAGGTGCAATAGGAGTGAAATCAGTTTTAGTTTTCGATGAGATAGATTTGGAAGAAATTGAACGTATGAAACCACCAACCATATCTGATAAGGAAGAAGATCTTTCATGCTGATGTTTTGCAATGACCAATTTTGGTTCGCTATCATTCTCATTCTCATTATCAGAAACATCCAAATCATTAAACGTGTTTTCAATTATTTGATCGTTGTTTTGAAATTTCAAGTTATCAACCTCAATTGATACTTGTGGCTTTTTTATTGATTTAGTTTCCAACTGAGTTTCTTTTATTGATATGATTGATTTTATGGAAGTTGATCTTTGAACTTCAGAGCCTTGATTTTGAAATCCGTCAATCAATTCCTTTTTCTTTTGTTCATCTATTGGCTTCAAATTTGGAAGATGGGAAATATCATTTTTAAGTTTATCCAATTCATGCTTTTCATTGGAGTACTTAGGATAAATAGAGTCTTCAATGTTTTGAATATAATGAGAGTGATCATAAGTCACTTTATTAATAATAGGTTCTGAAATCTTCGGTTTGGATCCAATATTAGGCATAGATTCTGAATTAGTTAGCATTGGTGAAGATGGTAATGGGTTAGATTTTGAATCGTCCCAAATTGGAACCTTTTTCCAGACGGATTGTATTTGATCCGATGATGTATCATCAGGACCACTATCTTCTATATCACCATCATCTGCAACATCGTATTCAATGGTGGAACTAATTGGGTTGGAATCAATTTGAACTGTTTTCTTCTTTTTCTCTGGAGAGTCTACAAATTCTCGTGGCCCATTCAAATTCACAGCAGGTATATGACAAGAATTATCAACTTTTAATGGTAATGTAACAGGTGAACTAGGTTGATTAGAAAGATCCGGTAATGATGATATGTCAAACTGGGATTCATCATTTTCCATTCCTTTTAAAAAATCATCAACTGATTGATTAGCTTTTTGAAACACTATAGATGCCATTGTGTCATCAACTGCATTATGTATTTGAATATCTTCCATTCTCGTGACCAGATAAACACTCACAAAAAGAGGATATTAAGATAAAGAAGTTTTGTTTACAAATGCATCATGGAAGACGTTTTTTCTATATGTATAAAATTGCCTAATTGGGACTAAAAGGTAAACAAACAAATTAACCCTTTTTAAATAAGGATTTGAGGTAAGAAAGGATATTATATGGTTTAGGGTGATCATCATTGTCATCATTTTGTGATTTAGAAGGAAAAATTAATTCCAACGACCTTCTATCGAGTTCTTTGAAAACGCTGGAGGTTAAAGAATCGAGCTGATCAATAACTTGATGTTTTTTCTGGGACATTTCAGATAACAATTCCTGCGATTTCTGTTGGAGAATTTGTATAATATCCTCATCAGCGGTCGATTCTTTCAACCAAATGTGAGTTTTTTCATTAAGTTCCTTTATGACTTGGTGCGTTTTATCATTTAATTCTGCTAATATCGTATTGGTATTTTTATTCATTTCCTTTATGAGATCAAAAGTGGATGTATTTATTTCATTAATGACTTTTGAGTCTTTTATTTCGTTTATTACTGATTTTGTTGTATCTGTCAAATCCTCTAAAATATCTTTTGTTTTAGAATCAATTTCATTTAGTAATTGGCCTGAAACGTGATTGATTTCAAACAGGAGCTTATCAGATAATCTGTCAAGCACATCAGTCACAACACTTTTCCAACCTATTTGTAAAACAGATTCGAATCCCAATTTTCCCTTCGATGCGTTTTGGGAAAATCTTTCAACGGCCCATTGTTCAACTTTGGATCTGATGTTCATCCAGCCATAGTTGGATTCTATTTGCGCATTTTGTATAAACCTTGTCAAATTCTCAGGATCTGCCTGGTCCGGTTGATAAGTTACTGTTTCTCGGACTTTCAGAAGCGAAGTCATGGTCAAATTTACACTTCTCATCACTAATGTCTTCTTTAACGGGTCAATAATTGATATTTCTCTCACATATGATTTGTCTTCAACTCCAACCAGGTATTGCAACCACGAAGGGATCGGTTGTTTGCAAGTAATCAGCCTTTCAGTTATTAAATTTCCGTTTTGTGCGATTTCTCTTCTTAGAACATCCACTCCAACCACATGTGAGGATTGATCATTGGGGTATTTTCTCCAGTTTGCCGCCGAAACATAATCCCATGGATATGGAAATACTTGCACGGAGTTAAATTCTTTCATCTTTAGAAAAAGAAAGCCACGAAAAAAACAGTGAAAATATCGATCGTTATCGCATCGATTAGATCAGCATCAGGATCAAGATTGAGATTCGATTATTTCTCTTGCACGCCAAAGAGGCCAACCTCTTGACCTAAACCACTGTTTGAACATCAGACGAATGCCGCAAGTTTCCTCCGAGTAGAAGGGGATTTTTAGAGCATCGTTGAAAGGGTTTCCGGTGATGATTTCCATGTTAAGATACTCACGTGTGGTGATTCCCAAAACTCCAATGTACATGTGGAAAACCAACAATAACATGACATATGGAAGGGGAATTGCTGCATATATCCCTAGGAACAATCCCCAATGATTACCCACTAGTGACCCCATTTTTCCTATTTTGTAGAATTGTATGGTTATAAGATATACCATAGTGGCCATCAGAAGGAGCAGAAACACAATGAAGTAAGTATAGTTACGCTGGCCAACACAGTTCCCCAACCAGGGGCAATGATGGTCTAGAAAAGCCACACAGACCCCACAGCGTGAACAATGACTTGCCCTCTGAGGACGCCAGACACAGCAAGTTTCACAGTATTTGATGGCACTCAAATGTTGGTTGGGCCCCGTGGGTGGGTTTGCTGGGGGATTCGCTGCGAATTGCTCAGGGAATTGTGCAGGGGATTGCGAAGATGGTTCCAAATTTCTTGGGATAACACCCGGATCACACAGCCCAGCGCGAAGAAATGCTATCACGCACCCCAACCAGCATACGCAAAAGAACACCACCAGGGCCGGGGAGACGTTGTGCCAAAACCAGCGCGCTTCAAACACTAAGAAAAGACACAATGGTAGAATAAGCGCGACCAGGGTCGAGGGGAGAGCGTATATTTTGAGTTTCGCATTGCACAGTGGGAAACCAATTACCATGGGGGATTTACTGGTGCGCAGTTTACCACCACATAGATAAATGTAGTTGGATGAAGAATGGAGCATGTATGCCCTGACAACATTTTGATCGGGAGAAGGCCGGTCTACTGCAGGGTCATACCAAACCACACGACGCGCCTCAGTGAGAATTGTGCCCATGGATTACTAAAACAACAACAGCGGAATGGGTCAAGGGGGGCGAGAGCGCGTTCTTTTTTGCGTTTTTCCTTCTTTATGGGGCCAAATTCGCGGGTATGAGTGGGAGACAGTGAGGGAAGAGGGGAAGCAAAAAATTCGTTCGCATTAGTTTTATTTGAGCGTGGGGGGAGCCTCTTTCTTTTCTCCCGCCTCTAGCAAATCCCCCAGAAATGACTGCAACCCCCCCACAAGATCTCAAAGCTTCAAAGGACGCATTAGTTGCATCGCTATTTGAACTGTCTAAGGCAGCTAACGAGGTGTCTAAGAATGCCATCGACTTCTACAACGCCATCCATTTTGCAGCCGGCGCAGCTGTCGACGACGCCCTCTCCACCACCACATCTGCTATCAACAACATTGACAATGAAGCCGAGTCCACTGCAGGTCTTGCTGCTTTAGCTGCAGAAGCTGCTGCTGATGACAAGAAGAAGAAGGCCAAGGACCCTAACGCTCCAAAGAAGCCATTGACTACTTATATCCTTTACTCCAACGACGTCCGTGCTGAAATTCAAGATCAACATAAGGATTGGCCCCAAACCGAGATTGCAAGGGAAATCTCCAAGATGTGGACTACTCTTGATCAAGAGTCTAAGGATCAATACAAAGAAACCTACGAAAAGGACAAGTCAAGATACCTTGACGAAATGGAAAAGTACACCCAAGCCAAGAGAACAGGTGTCGAATACATTCCTCCTTCTGTTATTGAATACAAAGAAGCTGCTAAGTTAAAGAAAGAGTCTGCTGCCAAGGTGAAGGCTGCCGCTGCTGCCGCTGCTGCCGAAGACAAAAAGAGATCTCTTCAAGAAGCAAGTGAATCTTCTGAAGACGAGGAGGAAGAAGAAGCTATTGTTGTTGTTGACGAACCTGCTCCAAAGAAATCTAAAAAAAAATCCTCTGAAGATGGGGAAAAGAAGAAGAAGAAGAAGTCCAAGAAGACTTCCTCCCAAACCATTAGCATTGAATGAGCTGTTTCTCCCAATTTTGCCTTTTATCTTTTGTTATTACTTTTTTTATTGTATTATGTTTAAAGCTTGTTTAGCGCTCATTCTATTTTCATAACGCGTCAGTCCCTCAAAAACGCTCAGCAGTTCAGGATCGCCTTCTATTAAAGGCACTATTTTAGCCGATGGTTGGCCTTTTTGTTCGAAGAAGTTGCGGTTCATTGCCTCAAAGCTTGGCAGACCCACACATTCCTTCCAATTTGCCGGAGGGGATCCAAAAACCCGTAAAATTTGTGATAACAAAACCAAATCACTGTGCGACGCGTCTTCTTCAAATGGAACCTTTCCATTTGCAGAAGCCATCTGTGCAATGATAATACCTAAAGCCCACATATCAACCTCTGATGAATAGTCTCGTTTAGAAAGTAAAAGTTCCGGTGCCTTGTAAAACCCTGTGGCAATATCAGTATATTTCAAAGAATCCTCTTCTAATCCATTATTACCTGGCGTTTGATAACTAATTCCAAAATCAATAATACAAGGATGCTCATAGTCATCTTCTGATAAAAACATGATATTATTGGGGTTGATATCTCTATGTATGATTCCATTCAAATGAATCCATTCCAATCCTTTTAAAATACCTAAAATAATGGATTTGATCTTGGGGATTTCAATTTGATTTACATATTTAAACTCCAAGCAACCACCGTCCAAATTGAATTTAGATTTTTTCCTAACCTGGCTTTTCAACACGCCATTGAGATCAATTTCGAATTTAGGCATGAGAATCCCAATTTCTCCATTAAATTCCAATTCTTCAATCATTTTACATATGAACTCAATGTTTCTTTTGCTGTCATCGTTTCCATCATTGGAATCTCTCTTATTCAACAATTTCATTATCTTTATCTCATTTTTGACATTGTGTGGTGCTCTTTGATCGTCCAAATCAACAATTTTTAATGCGAATATCTCGCTCTCTTCCGGTTTTGAAGCTTCAACCAAGTATACATCAGAACAGAAACCTCCTCCTATTCTCTTCTGTAAAGTATATCCACACCATACTCGTGGCATTCCTAAAAATAATGCCAAAAAGACACCAATAGATTAAAAAATGTAAATTTTCCTTTATTTACTATAAAGGTGTATAGTAGAAATATTTGTTTCTTCCTTTATCAATGACCAATCTCAAAGTGGATGACATTTTAGACGCAAATGACATTCAGATGCTGCGACAGTTTTTTAAAACAAACACTCATATATCAATGACCCCAGCTTTGAGGAAGAAAATATGGCCACTATTGGTTCCTCAACCATCAAATATCACAATGAATTTCAAAATGCCCAGTGAATGGGAGATAATGAATCATAGAGATTACGACCAAGTTTTAAAGGATGTGAAAAGATCTTTTACATCCAATCAAAAAGATTATGCTGAACGTTTGAAGTCACGATTACTCAAAATAATTATTTCATGTCTTTGTTCTATCCCGGATCTATACTACTATCAAGGATTTCATGATGTTGCAGCAATTGTAGTCTGTGTTTTTCCCGAAGAAGAGGATGATGAGTTGGCAGTTAAATTTCTTTGTTCCGTAAGTGTCAGATATTTGAGAGACCATTGTTTGAAAAATATTGATGAATCTTTGATTCATTTGGGTATAATTCCAGATATAATAAAATCCATCGATTCGAAATTATATAAAAATATCAATATACCAGCACCAATTTATTCTTTGAGTGCAATTATTTCCATATTCAGCCATGATTTAAACAATTTTGATACCCTTGTTCAAATTTGGGATTTCATCTTCATTAACGATGATCCAACGTTGGTCATCTTCATTTACTCAGCAATAGTTCTATTTTTTAAGGATGCTATTTTACTAGAATTAGAACAAAATGGAGGAGGAGAAGATATGGTGATGTTTATATTGTCAAAGCTAATTCAGACCAATCTGAATAACTCAAGTGATATTCAAGTTGAATTGAGTACTATTCTAAAATTATCTTCAGACTTGAAAAACTTGATCAAATTGTCCAAATTGAACTCCTTCAAAAAAATAGGGAAATATTCTGTTTTAAGAACTACAACATCCTCACTGACGATATTGAAATTGCAGTCAATGGAACTTGTTAATACAAAAAATTCACCAATTCCTGTTCAACATTACAATCTTTTAAATCCCAATTTTATAAAGTTATCATCGTTAGTTATAGTATTAGCTATGATTTACAAATCAATAAGATGAAAGCGCTATCACTCATTCTAAGCGAAACGAACTGACTTTCTTCTTGAAGAAAAGCTCAAAACTCTCATTTTTTGAACCAATTCCTCTTCCTCTTCACTGATATCATCTTCAAATGCCACCTCATCACTGCTATGCTCCTCAATAAGACTGGTTTGCAACATTTCTCTAATTTGGTCCCTATTGTATTTAATAATCCCCTCACCAAAACTTGCACCAGATGAAGTTAAACTTGCCCTTCTTTTAACTTTCAACGGATTATGTGGTACTAAAAGTTTAGGGACATCAAACTCATTTACATAAATCATCCCTAAATCATCATCATCTTTAGGATTAGAATAATTTGAGTTTGGTATACAGATTTTTTCTTGTTTGGTTAAAGCCTTAGTTGACTTACACTGAATTAGTTTTTTGGGATTATTACTGGATTTCCCATTGGTATAAATTGGTTTTATTTTGATTGAGTTGTTTGCATTATTGAGATGTTTTACCAAATTAGTATTCATATCAATTTCATCAAATGAGTCGAATGAGTCTTGATCATTATTGAACGATTCAATTTTACAGTTTGTCGAAAGTTTATTTTCATTATCACCTCCTTGTTTTAAGCTGGAAAAGATTAAATAAATTGACCCGTCATAATTATTTGACATGTAAATGTTCGAGAACTTGATGATGGTTTTTATATCGTAATTGAAATTCTTGAACGTTTTATTGATTAAATCAGTAAACTTTCCCCAATCATCCCCATCATCATCATCATCAGTGGCACCAACAGGCTGTTTATATTCAATACTCTGAAATAATTGCTTGACATTGGAATCAGTTTCACATTCCAAGATACATTTAAAGACTCCATACTTCACTGGATCATTCAATTCAAATTTCAGATCTGGCCAAATATCCCAATATACAACCTCCTTGTTCAAAACCATTTGACAAGTATTTGATTTATTACTAGGCCTATGGTTTAGGCATTCATGCCAAATATCCCCATCTTTACAATCTTTACAGCACCATTTAATATCACATTGATCACAGTCTAACCCATTCAAAAACCTGGCATGTTTCAATTCATCCAAGTTTTTCTTTTGCTCTTTGATAATCCCCATATCGTAAACTTTGATGACCTCTCCACAATTGGAACATGCTCTACCAGATTTTATTAATGATCTTAGCTCGAATTTCGGTACCAAGATCAATGGAGCTTCAATGAAAATTACATCAAATGCATTTAAATCTTTCTTTGACACAATGGAATTGCCCTCTCCAAGACTGACCCAATTATAGGATTTACTCAAATTCAATATATCCGCAAGGCCCATATGTATAAGTTATTTGTAATTTGCAAGTAAACAGCTAAATCAACTAAAACACCGAAATCCGTCAATCTATAAAAAGAGAAACGCACCGTTAAAGTTTTGAAAAATCGAATTCGATGTTTTAATCTATAAAATTATACCTATCATTCGCTTCCCGTATTCAAACAAGCAATCAGTCCACTGGGCGTAACAACCCACTCCTGTAATTTTCTTTGAAATTTATGTACATATTGGGGACCAACCCCAGAAAGATGAATCACAATATCTGGACATTTGAAATGATGCTGTACAACAGAGGGGTTCTGGGGCGTATAGTTTGGATTGAAATCAATGACGATAAACTTATTGGCCCATCTTTCATTTTCTATCATCGGCGGAATGCATCTAATGGCATCTCTTAAAATCTTTCTCTGTAATCTGTAAGAGTAAGTTTCCAGATCGCAACTATGATGACGAGAATGATCAGGATCGTTAATATCATGTCCTTTAGCGATATATGATTCATATTTTCTCAATTGAGTATCAGTAGAAGAAAACAACTCAGTTGAAGTATTTGAGGTAGCGTTTGAATGAAACCCTAAGCGAGAAGACCCATTTGTTGATCTTGATGATACCGACATTCTCTGCTGTAAATCATGTGGGCGCAATACATTTTCATGGCCTTTGTTTGAGATTGGATTGTAATTGATAGTGTTGATTTCTCCATCCTTTACAAAATGATTGATTTCATTTTCGATCTCCTCTTCTCCATCGTAATCATCATCATCATCATCATCATCATCATCGTCGTCATCATCATCATCATCATCATCCTCATCATCATCATCATCATCATCATCATCATCATCCTCATCGACTTCTATATCATTATTCATTATGGCACTATTTCGGCTTTGGAAATGATTTTTATCATCATTAATATCAATTGATTTCAATGCATTTCTAACATCTTCAACTGAAACCCCACTGCTTTTTCGGTTATGATCTATAGAGCTTTTTCTCCCAGGGCTTTTAGTTAATTTAAGTCCATTAACTAACTTTCCAACAATGCTGTTGGTATTCCGTTCGGTTTTCAGGTTTGTAATGGTAAAGGACGACTTCCTGTTGAACAATGAATCAAAACTTGTATTTCGAGGAAGACTTCTATGACTATTGGTTTTCAAGAATCCACTACCACCAACAGCGCCAGTGCTGAACCGCCTAGGATATTTTTTGACTCTTCTTCTACGTCTTCTTGGTACAGATCGAAAATTTGGCAATTCCCTTCTTGACAAATCTAAAGAGTTATCGATACCCAAAGTGATTGCATTGTACCATTCAACAATGGCTTCTGAGCATGGAAATTCCAACATGAATTGTTCACATTCTAGTCTTAGTCTTAGAACAAATTGCTTTTTTTTATAATCTATAGCTAGGCCGACTCGTCCATACTGAAGGGAGTATGACCTAACAATATTTGCCGAATCTAATAAGTGTAAACTTTTGAAAGTCTTTAATGCTTGTAAATCTGTCTTGGTGGTGTAATTGGATATATATTGAGATTCTCTATATGGCATATGCTCTAAGTTTGAAAATGCAGATATATTAGTATTTCTTATGGCTAATTGTTGATAGTGATAGGGATGCAAAAGTGAATGAGAATTTTGTGATGAATATGAACTTTGAACTTTGACTTTCTGTAACAGAGGGTCATCAAGTGATAATGGGCAATCATAAATATTTAATTGGGTATTATTCAACTCCACAATACAACAATCCCAGTGGCGTAGGTGCGCCATCTCATATGGCGAGGTCCATTCCAGTTTCCTTTGAAATACACTAAGCTTGTAAACTGTTGATGAATAATCTGGAAGCTTGTCCTGAAAACTTGTGGTCTCGACGTCATCAAACGCGGGATTTCCATTGAATGGTGCCACGGCACTATACAAAGGAGGCTCCACTGGAAATGGCTCTATTAATTCCAATACATCAGCCATTATTCACTGGTATTTCAAGCCCAATATGAATTAAAGAAAAGAATCAATTAGATAGCGAGGATGAATCGGAGTTGCGGACAGAATTGTCATGCTATTATTGGATTTTTAAATTTAGGCCTTCAAAAGTTACCGGAAAAACTCAGGACTATCATCAATGAAAACTTACAATTACTAGAAGGATGCTGCAAATTTTCCCGAGTCTTTTGAACCCCAATGAACGTACAACAATTAAGTTTTAATAGTGAAATTCTTTAAAATCTGGACCCTTAATTGTCTTGGCTTGAGAAAACTAGATAAAAATGCATGAAAGCCTAAGAATCTTTTTGAATGAAGCAGCTGTAAAGGTGATACCCAAAAGGTATATTAATATATTCATGGGCCAGCAAAAATGAAAATTTTCAAACTATCACCACTTTCTTATATGATATCTTTCTCTAATTGATGCACCTTTTTTCTTAGCTTTTAGCAATGATTTCGACGGGAGAACGGGAATATAACGTTTCCGAAACTTCATCACTGTTAGAAAACTCATCTAGCAGTGCATATAGGACAGTAAATCACATAGTAGTGGACAAACCATATGCACCTTGGTATAAGCTGATCAAAAAATATATACCTTGTTATAATTGGATGTCAGAATACAAGATTTCAATGTTGCCGTTGGACTTCATTGCAGGAGTGTCATTGGCGTCGTATCAAATTCCGCTATCAATATCGTTTGCAACAGCTCTTGCACATGTTCCGACTTCTGCTGGCTTGTTGGGGTTAACTTTAGGACCTATGGTTTATACATTAATGGGGTCTGTTCCTCAAATGATCGTTGGGCCAGAAGCTGCTGTTTCAATGATTATTGGCCAAAAGATTGAACTGACTTCAAAACATCATCCCAATGTTGATGTACTGGATTTACTATCAGCAATTGTTTTCTTATCAGGAGCCATTTTGGTAATCTTCAGTATTTTAAGGTTTGGATTCATCGCTAATGTTTTATCGGCAACACTTTTGAAAGGATTTATTACCGCAATTGGAATTTCCATGATCATAAATTCAGTGATATCAATGTGTGGATTGACGCAGGTACTCAAGAATTTACCGAGTGATATCCATGTTCATACAACTATTGAAAAATTAATGTTTTTGATTGAATACATTTGCAAGTTGCATAGAAGCACCGCAATTGTTGGGTTCACATCTTTGGGAACTCTGATATCTCTAAGAATATTAAAACACTCGTTGCTTTCGAGATATAGATCTATTCAATACTTGCCGGAAATTTTGATTGTTGTCTTAGCTTCAACATTTCTTTCATATACACTGGATTTCAGTGCTCATGAAATTGAGGTTGTTGGTCATGTTTCTTTATCAGGATTTGAATTTAAGAATCCATTTTCTCACAATGTCAGACAATGGTGGGGTGAAATGTTTCCAATTGCATTTGTGTGTTCAATCTTAGGGTTTTTTGAAACTTCAACAGCTGCTAATTCAATTGGGTCAAATCTAGAAATGCCTGTTTCCAATAACAGAGAATTGCTTTCTATTGGCACTTGCGGTATTGTCGTTTCTTTCTTCGGTGCGCTCACTTCATTTGGAGGCTTTGCAAGATCAAAATTGAATGCAATGATTGGAGGAAAATCTCCTCTTTCTGGGTTTTTCATGGGATTAACAACGTTGTTGGTAACCTGGAAATTTTTAGGTTATATTTATTTCTTGCCACTATCTGTATTGAATGCAGTTATTTGCATAGTTGGATTTAGTATGGTTGAAGAAACACCAAAAGAGCTCATATTTCATTGGAGATTAGGCGGATGGAATGAGATCATTACCTTTTTTGTCACATTGTTAGCATCACTGTTTTATTCAATTGAGATTGGTGTTGGAATGGGATGCTTTTATTCACTCATGAGAGTCCTCAGACATTCCACCCAATCAAGAATTCAAATCCTCTCAAGAGTTGCTGGGACAGATACATTTGTAAATGCAGATATTGATAATAATTTAGAAACTGTGTCATTATTCAAATTGCCAGAAAGCTTTATTGTTCCTGGGTATAAAGAATTCAGACAACAGTCAATGGTTAGCAATTCAGCTCCAATCAATTTATCTTCAACTCGAGATGCACAATTTGATGGAAATCAAGTTTTTACAGATTTAGAAGACAGGGAAGGGTGTATAATAGTTAAAATACCCGAGCCTTTAACGTTTTTCAATGCAAATGATATGAAAAGTAGATTAAAAAGAATTGAATTGTATGGTTCAACACACGGAGATCCAAATTCACCAAAAAGGGATCCAAAATCAATTAGGCATGTTGCTTTTGATTTACATGGAATGACATCGATCGATACATGTGCAACTGAACTATTATTCCAAATTATACAAAAGTTTCAAAAAAGAGGAATAAATGTCTTTTTTTGCAGATTGAATAAATCACGACCATTAATAAATAGACTAAGAGATGCAGGGATTCATGATTTATTGATGTTAACTGAAGGTTCCGGATTTGGTGTGCATCAATCTGTTAAACCTTATTATGACGAAATTCTTGATGCTTTGAAAGCAATTGATGCAATTGATTCTAGCTGTGAATGGGAGGCAAGAAGTTTTGTATCTAGAATGGACTACGATGTTTAAAGATTTTCTATATTTATTTTTATTGTTTCTGTTTCTTTGAAGGTGGTTGATCATCGTCACTCACATCACCATCACCATCATCACTCAAATCTAATTCTTCACCAGTTTCAATTTCTTCATCATCACCATTTTCTTCCTCTAAACCAGGCATTGCTAAAACATAATAGTCAAGTGCAGCAGGGAAAATGTCCTCTGATATACATAAAGCTAACTCCTCACCATTTCTAAATTCCTTACCTTCCTTTTTACCAGTCCAAAAGAAGAATGCCCAAAATGATCTCATTCCCAATCTATAAGATTTCTTTTCACTACTTGAGATTGGCCTTGACTCATCTTTAGCCTTTTTCTTGATATTTTTTGGATCTATATTGTTTAATTTGGAAGGCCATTTAACATCTACAGCTTCACTAGTCAACTTTTTACTACCATCTGGCTGTAGCTCCCATTCGAAATTTTTCTCGATAGTCTGTGCTTCTAAGTCACTCGTTTCTCCAAATTCAATTGTTATTGTAAATCCCTTTTTTTTGATATCCACTTCTTCACCTTGAATATTAACTTTACCATCAAACTTAACCCATTCCTTCACGAAAATATCTCTAATATTCTCCAAGTACGGCATGTCTTCAACTCTAACAAATTCTTGGAAGTCTTCATGCTGTGCCAATACAACATACCAAAATTTAGGAACTTTCATCATGAGATTACGACGTTTGTCATAAATAGGTGCAAACACTTTATTTTTATATTGCTCTACTTTAGCATCCGCCTCTTGAATTTCAACCTCCAAACCTTGAAGTTGCTCCAATGCACTTTCTAATTCGTCTACCATTTGACCGTGTGTCTGTTTAGAATACAATAAAGAATCTGTAGTGAATTTTTTTTTCTGGCGTAATCAAAATGTTAAAACATAAAGTTCAAATACTCCGTACGTATAAACAACTTCGGGTGTATTTGATCAGCTCATTGCATTAGAGTAAATTTGAAGACTTTTATCCAAATTTAAGCAAGTCATTTGGTGCATTTTGAAGAAACGTTAATATTCTATAAATCTATTTAGTTAATCATCTTCATTGTCAGTAAGAATGTACTCAGCTAAAATTTCAGCATCAGTCTGCTGTCTAGGCCACATAATTCTAGATGTATTCGAGGCTCCCAATGTAACAAGACACCCGTAGCAAAGTTTGGACTCAATACCCTTGTCTAATGCTTTTTCTTCTGGTTTTCCCTGGATGGAAGCTTTGTATCTTTCCAAATTTGCTAAATCTTCATCATTCTGCACAGGAGCAAATCCCTTGACAGTAATTTGCTCTAGCCATTTCTTTGCATCATCATGAATCGATTTATTACATACTGGACATATTTGACGGTCTAATCCAGATGGGGTATTCAGTTTTGACCCAATTTTTTCAACCGTACTAACGACTTCAGGGTATTCCAACTCAATTGTCATGAAATATTCGGAAACCAATTCATGAACAGTTTTATGTTTTGCAGATTTAGCTTCTGGTTTGATTATTTCTCTTTTTGATTCCGGTAACATTTGATCGAGTGATTCCAATTGCGCATAAACTCTTAATTCTGAATGCAAAACATCTCGGAGAGGATGGAATAGGAGTTCTGTATCTGTCAGGCTATTTGCTATCTCATTTCCTCGTCCTTGAATGGTCAATGAAAGAATGTTTATAGCCAATGTTGTCATTGAATCACTTTCAACTAATATTTGATCTTTGGCAAATCTTTTGATTAATTCTTTATGAATGGAAGAGGCTAAGTCCTCTCTTGTTGATAAATCACCAGCTTGATCTAGCAATTCCGAGTATGTAAGCTTTTCTTCACTGCCACTAGATTCAACGATATCAACACAATAATTTTCAGTCAAATTTATAACGTCAATTTGACTATGACAGAATGAGTCTGGATTTATAATTTGGAATGTAACGTTCAAATCTTTTAAAGTGTTGGTATCGTATTTGATTTTCAATTGACGAACAACGTCATGGGCTTTCATTAACTTTGAATCGTCAATTATAGCCACAGTTAAAAGAAATCCAACTCTAGCTCGAGGGCCCATTCCTTTTTGCTCTTTCAACAATTCCACAAGAATATCAAATAATACCAGCGAAGAAAACTCTTCAAGTTTGAAATCAAAGATAACCGGAGTCTGGATCGCATTCTCATGGAATTTCACCTTGAATCTGTCATCAACCATCTGTTTTCTCTGTTTACCTCTTATGAATCTAACAAAACATCCCCTGCAAAATGCATCATTTCTTGAATAAACCACACTTTGAACTTCTCCACATCTCTTACATAAAGACCCAACTGATTCATGCGTGGTAGACATTTTTAACTATCTGTTAAAAGAAAGTCGTTCTAAAAGAAAAGTGAAAAATTGGTGATAATACAGATCATTTATGCAAATCATTTGAAAATGCCCTTTGGAATCCCTGATAGGACAGATACATCCAATGATCCCGATAATAAGACCGTGAGAAAATTAGAAGCGGAACAAGGAGATAAAAACGTGGAATTTGTGACCAAAAATGCCGATGGGAAGAAAGAACTTCATTTTTATCCAGATAGACCAACACAAAGGGTGCATAAGGATCGTTTCATCACAAAGGAGCCTTCTAGGTATTACGACCCATGTAAGGAATCCTCTCAAATGGCAGTGAAGTGTATGTCAGAACATGATGAAGACTACAAAGAAATTTGTGGTCCATTATTTGAAGCATATAGAGAATGCAAAAAGGAATGGATGGAACAAAGACGGAAAGATCTACGTAACGGAGGTATCTGGTAAGCGCTACTTCCTAAATTCATCATATTAAATGTGCTCGAACAGATGCACATTTATCACCATTTATATTTGATATAAATTAAATCATCAGCAATTATGAAAATTCAACACTATATGGAACATATCCATTATTAGGTACTAAAGTAACGACCCTATTGGTATTAATTACATTTGAATATGCCAATTTGGAGACTAGCTCGTTTTCTTGTTTTCTTTCGTTCCCCTTATTGATATCCACGAGCCCATTTACAATTGATCCATTTGTCAATCCATGCAATAACATCAATTTTTCAATTCTTTTATATCGATTATTATTATTAACGTAATCCTTCATTTCTCTAAGACCGCCGTATTCAATGGGAACATTTTTAGAAAACACGCTCCAAATATGTTTAAAAGTTTCAATATCTTTGAATACTTCCCCATTGTTTTGCTCAATACTCCAGTTATTAGCATCCAAATTAGCGGGAATATAACTCAATTCTCCAGTTGAACGATTGATAGACATGAATAAATATAACTTCAAATGGTGATCATATTCTAGTTTTCGCTCTTCTGCACTTAGTAGTTGATTGCAATCGTTACCCGCAGTAAAAATACAATGATTCAAAGTTTTCCGGTAGTCCCTTGGTCTTTTTCTGCTCAACTCTATTTCTCTTCTTAAGCCAAAACATCTCCGGCGTGGAATACTTGTCACATCATTTTTATATAAGCTTCTTGCAAATACTGATGCATTTCTTTGAGTAATATTTCCACCTCTACTAAAATTGTAAAGTAGTTCAGATACAGTTGTATTAGGAACGCTTGATACTGAAGCCGATCTTCTTTCTCTAGAAACCGGCTCCCAATCAGAAAATGATGTATCTGAATCAAGCGAATCTTCAATTTCATTATCTTGAAAGTTTCTATGTAACGAGCCTTCATCACCTTCAGAAAATGAATAAGAATCTAGCAAATATTCGTCGCCAACTGGTCTACTAATTTCTATGGACTCACTATTATTCCAAGTTATACTGTTATCACTTGCATCTTCATCACACTCTGAATCTGCTATGTTAGCTTGATACATTCGCATTCGCATACCTGTGCTCTGAGTTGTTTGACCAATCATGAAGTGGGGCTGAGAATGTGTCCTTCCAGGACAATGTTCATTTCCTACGCGTAAAAGTCTGCGACGTCTTTTGAAAACCAGATCCGATTTTATTTTTAATTCTCTCTTGTACTTAAACTTCACATCTTTTTTTGGAAGACTAAATTCAACATGCTTGACCTTGCCAATAGGGACTTTCCGCTTACATATTTGAATTTCACTATTCGAATCATAAATATCCTCCCAAAGAATATCTTCAATATCAATACACGCCTTGATAAATATGAATTTACCCAGAATACCAGAGCCAACATCTGATTCCATTTGATCCAACTTGTCTTCATTCAAATTATCACCAATAAGACAATTCTCACAAATGAGTAAATTTTCTGGATTCATGCCACTCCTAAATTTTGAACTTGTGCAAAATTCTGAATGCTGCGATTTTGGAGGAGTGGGAGGTGATGGAGTTTGAAGATAGTCCGCAAAAGGAGGCAATAAAAACCAATTGGATAAAATTTTAGAATGCAAATGATTAACAGCGGTACTAGAATTATGATGATGAAATATTGATGTAGAAGGAAATTTTGGAGGTTTTAAGGGAATCACAGGATGACATGAAGCCAAATAGTTTTTTCCTTCATAATGATCATTTTTGATTAAATTTGAATATTCTATCGGAGGAGATGATGGTGTTGATAATGTTCTTGCTGGAGTAATAGTATCATGAAAATTTCCATCTTCAACTGGTCGATAGCGATGTTCTGCAACAGCATAAGCATTATCATTATCATCATCGCTATTATCTAATTTTTCGCATGCTGAAACCTCCGACTCAGAAAATTCACTCTGGGTTAACCTTGGAGTCAGAATGATAGGCAAAGATAAGAATGATTCAGAGACATTTGTTTCATTCAATCTTAAGTAACCAATCTTGTCCATGAAAAAAGGCTTCGAAGTGCTAAATATTCGCGTGGCCATTGTGTGCCTTCCAATGAATCTTCTTAAATGATCGTCATAACATAAAGCATTCCTTAGTAGGTTACTGAATATGCTTGCTTCTATCAAGGGGTTTTTCTTTTTATTTGCATCTAAAATCCTAAAATCCTCGTCGATTAAATCAACAACTTTACCATCAAAGTTCAAACTTGTGGCACATCCATTCACTGAAATTCTTCCCTGAATTTCATTGGTAGTTGTGCATACATCATCAAATTTTATTATTGGAGCAAAGTCTGCATGAGCATGATTAGTTGAGAAACTAGAACCCGGTTTCAGATAGCTGGTTTTCATAATATCTTGAGTATTGAAAGTGTTAACAAATAGAGGGGATCGCGTGTCAAGTTTCCGTTTGATTCCTCTGGATGGCAAATGATTTGATTTAAACATATTTCGCTTGATTTCATACCTGTTTTCAATTCTTCTTCTCCTTTTTATCAGAATGCCATTGAGTGAATTAATTAATCCATTCTTATATATATGATCGGCTAAATTTAACTCGCTCTCATGTTCAGAATGGCGTCCAAATGTTCCTGCATCTTCTTTAAATGATTTTCCTGTTCTGGGAACAACCAGGTACTTATTTGACTCAGCAAATCTCAATTTATTTCTCCCATCTTGCATGCATGCACTTTCTACCCCATCATCCATTTCCGCCATTTCATTTTCGTTATCTGTCATATTTAATGTTTCATGAGGTAATTGCCACCTTGGGGTTAAAATAGATGTGCTTCTTCGCCTTCTGCTAGTCAATCCTTCCCTCCTCATAATAGAAGGTCTTCTCCGAAGGTTGTTTTGCCCACTGGTGCGGCCCCGATCCATATTTAAGGGTATTTTTATAAGGAATAATTATCTTTTTCTATATAAGGGACTTGAGATGCACTTTTTCCCTTATCATCAAACTAATTTTGTCTTGCAGCCGTCTTGAATTATGTTCATTGCTTGAAAACCTTCATCGCCTTCGAAGAATACCACAATATAAAGCTGATCTGATCTGGTCTGTTCAAACCTCCACGAATATGACAGAAATCTTGTTTTAAATTGCATTTCATTTGTTTCAGATATATTAAACTTACGTCATAACGCTACATACCATTGAAAGAATGGATATTTGAGATCGGTTGGGTATTTTCAAATGCTACTCTTTCAAACCATTTTGCAATCGTTTTCGCTTTGTTTATCACACGAAAAGAACAATTTTTCAACTAATTATAATAGAAGTTTCACTATACAAACATTAAATGGAGGGGAAAAAATTTCCTTCCCTTTAATGAACACATGTTTTTTTTGAGAATAAAAACAACCTGATGGTGTACGTGAAGAAATCATCGACCTAAGAGGCTGAAACCATTACCAAAATAATAGTTGAAATAGGAAGACGAGCCTTTTGGTATCAAAGTGATGTATTTAACGCGTTCAGTGGATGAAACATGGCCAAAGGATTTGGAAAATGAAATTTTGGAGCCAAAATCGAAACAAATGATCATTGCTAGGGATCTGTTGGATTTACTGAATGCATTTTCAAAGTTATAGTGCTTGCTGGGCATTCAGATGAGCTGATGTCCAAAATTTGAAAAAATGAATCATAGATTTCTCCATAATCAGATATAGAGAAGCAAAACCTGAGAATTCATTAACCATCAGAGTAATATGATATAAATATATGTTTGTGGACAAGTAGAAATATTACAATTGAACGAGGACATGCGTTGAACCATTAATTGAAGTCCAATTGAAATAACTCGATCTACCATTATCTTCACAGGGTCATTTATAATGGTTGGATTGGAAATCCATAAAATTCTAAATTTCAATCATAGAATGATTGAAATTTGGATATGTTCATTCTTGTTCTTTTTATTTTTGGAAGGGAGCAAACAATCGACTCTGAATGAAACTTTCACATCGAAATTCCATCGATCGATATCTCAGATATAAAACAATAGAATCGTTTAATTTTTTTTGGAAAAGCATTTGGAGAGCTCAATGGTAGCGTTTTGGACTTTCCAACCATTATTTGAAGTACATAAACGTATTACTTGTCAACATTTGAAAAGCATTTGCACAAAACTTGAATTGAATCACTCTGAGTCTCATTATTAGTGCAAATTTATTCTTAAAAATTGATGAACTGCAGCAAAATTGGACAAGGTTCGAATTAAACAATGTTTCTACATACAAATTCATTCAAGGACCCTTATGATAATTCTTTGGGTCTATATCTGAAGTCGTCTAGCTGTAAAAAAATCCACAGATTTATTCAGGGAATTCAGGTGAATCTATAAAACAACTACTCCTTTTTATAACACGTATTAACCATACAGCTGACGCATTTGTGATGATTGCAACAGCGATTCTGCCATTTCATTGGCTTGTTTTTAATTTTCGTCCATTTACAAATTTTTTTCTTTTATTTGTTTGGTTTCTTTTCTTGTTAAGTTATTACAGTTTCTTTATCAATTAGCGTGTTTTTCTGTTGGACTTTTATTGATTCAATCACCTAAACCTCCGTTTATTATATTACCACGCTTTAAGACACGTAATTTGCACATTTTTTAATTTATAACAATGGCAATTGATCAAGAAATTGAAAATAATCCTGAATTATACGGTTTGCGTAGATCAGGTCGTGCATCAGCCAAATCATACGGAGATTCAACTGATGAAGAAGATTTCAATAAGAAAAGATCATATGAGTCAGATGCTTCACAATCTGAACAAGAAGATGACCCACAGGATGCGGCAGAAGATGAAATGATGGACTCTGATGAGGAAGAAGATGATGATGACGATTATTTCGTAGGTAATAAGAAACCAAAGAAAAAGAAGAAGCTAGCAAAGGTAACCAAGAAGCAGAAAAGCAATGTTAAAGGTGTTCCAAAATATTCTTCATCTGCTGAAATTAGATTTTCAAGTCGTAACAACAACAGATCAATCAACTATGTCGTTGATAAGAATGATGATGCTGATCTCTTAGAAAGTGATGTCGAGTCTGAAGAATTGGATGGTGAAGTTTATGGGGATTATTATTATGACTACGACGCGGAGCCAGAGGCTCCTGTTCCTGGGATTGACATTGTTATTGATCATAGAGTTATTGGTGACAATGAAGATTCTTCGGATGAAAATGAATCAGAACAGAAGAGATTGCAAGATATATATGAAAATGGTGACCCTAAAACACAATTTGAGTACTTGATCAAATGGACTGATACATCCCATATCCATAACACTTGGAATACTTATGCTAACTTGAAATCAAGAAGTTTGAAGGGTATTAAAAAAGTTGATAATTACATTCAAATCTACGTTCTTCAAGACAGAGAGATTAGAAAGGATCCTTACGTCACTAGAGAAGATATTGAACAAATGGACATTGAAGCTGAAACTAGAAGAGAAAATTTTGAAGAGTATAAGAAAGTTGAAAGAATTGTGGATAGTGAAAGAATTACATTGGACAATGGTGAAACTGAAATCAAATACTTGGTTAAATGGAAGAGATTAAACTATGATGAGTGTACATGGGAGTCAGCAAATGAAGTCGCTCCTCAATCCCCACAGCAGGTTAAAAATTTTCAAAACAGACAAAACTCAAAGATTTTACCAACAAATTCTGCTTCATACGGTGCAAATAGACCAAGATTTGAAAAGTTGACAGCTCAGCCTGCATTTATTAAAGGGGGCGAGTTGAGAGATTTCCAGTTAACAGGTTTAAATTGGATGGCTTTCTTGTGGTCAAGAAATGAAAATGGTATTCTTGCAGATGAAATGGGTTTGGGTAAAACTGTTCAAACTGTTTCATTTATTTCATGGTTGATTTATGCAAGAAGACAAAACGGACCTCATCTGGTCGTGGTTCCTTTATCAACAGTTCCTGCATGGCAAGAAACTTTTGAAAAGTGGGCTCCTGATGTTAATGTAATTTATTACATGGGAAACACCAAGGCAAGAAAGACAATTAGAGATTATGAATTATATGTTGGTGGAAATGAAAAGAAACCAAAGTTGAATGTTTTATTAACAACTTATGAATATATCTTGAAAGATAAGGCTGAGCTTGGATCATTTAGATGGCAATACTTGGCTGTTGATGAAGCTCATAGACTTAAGAACGCAGAATCTTCTCTTTATGAAGCCTTATTTGATTTCAAAATTGCGAACAGACTTTTAATTACTGGTACACCACTTCAAAATAATTTGAAAGAATTGGCGGCCCTTTGTAACTTTTTGATGCCAGGTAGATTCAGTATTGATCAAGAAATTGATTTTGATACTCCAAATGAAGAGGCAGAAAGCTATATCAAGGATCTTCAAACAAAGATTAAGCCATATATTTTAAGAAGGTTGAAAAAAGATGTTGAAACCTCACTTCCAGGTAAAACTGAAAGAATTTTAAGAGTTGAATTGTCTGACTTGCAAACTGACTATTACAAGAACATTTTAACAAAAAACTATGGTGCTTTAAACAAAGGATCAAAGGGTTCGACCATTTCACTTTTGAATGTTGTCACTGAATTAAAGAAGGCGTCAAATCATCCATATTTATTTGATGGGGCAGAATCAAATGTTTTAAGTAATTTTGGGAACACCAGAGAAAATATCATTAGAGGTATGGTTATGTCCAGTGGTAAAATGGTTTTGTTGGATCAATTATTAACGAAATTACGCCGTGATGGTCATAGAGTTTTAATTTTTTCTCAGATGGTGAGAATGTTAGATATTATTGGTGACTACTTGCAATTGAAAGGATTAAATTTTCAAAGGTTGGATGGTACCATTTCTTCTCATCGTAGAAGAGTTGCAATTGACCATTTCAATGCACCTGACTCAAAAGATTTTGTCTTTTTATTATCTACCAGAGCTGGTGGGTTAGGTATTAATTTAATGACAGCTGATACAGTTATTATTTTTGATTCCGATTGGAATCCTCAAGCTGATTTGCAGGCGATGGCCAGAGCTCATAGAATTGGGCAAAAGAATCATGTTATGGTCTACAGATTTGTTTCCAAGGATACTATTGAAGAACAAGTTTTAGAAAAGGCCCGTCGTAAGATGATTTTAGAATATGCCATTATTTCTCTTGGTATTACTGACCAAAGAGCAAAAAATAGTAAAAATGAACCAAGTACAGGCGAATTAAGTGAAATTTTGAAATTTGGTGCTAGTGCAATGTTCCAGAAGAAGGATAATCAAAAGAAATTAGAGAACTTGGATTTGGAAGATGTTCTTAATCATGCTGAAGATAATAATACAACACCAGATTTAGGTGAATCAAACTTGGGTTCCGAAGAATTTTTGAAACAGTTTGAAGTTACTGATTATAAGGCCGATGTCGAATGGGATGATATCATCCCAGAAGAGGAATTGAAGAAAATTAAGGAAGAAGAGCAAAAGCGTGCTGAGGATTCATTTTTGCAGGAGCAAATTGAAATGTCTAGTAGAAAAAGAAAGGCTGCTGTCAAATCTGAATATGATCACGATGCAGATGATGCAGATGAAGATGAATTTGAAGACGGTAGAAGACGTAGCGGCCGTAAATTGGATATGAACAAATTAACCGAGTCCCAAGTCAGAGCTGTTTATAAGGCAATTTTGAAGGTTGGTAATATAAGTGATAAAGTTGATGAGTTAATTGCTGATGGTACATTACCAAATAAAAATCCTGCTGTTTTGAACAAGATTTATGATGACCTCCAGGCCAAATCCAAAGAATTGGTCGATGAGTCTGAGAGGATTAGATCAAAGGAACTTGCCAAATTGGAAGCTCTTGCTAATGACGAACGTGAGAAAAATTTGAAGTTACCAAAAGATCAAGCGAAGACCGTTGCTGCTGAAAGGTTGAATGCTAGAAGAAGAGATAAAAAGGCTGTTTTGTTTGAGTATGGTGGGTGCCGTAACTTGAACGCCGAAACTGTTTTAAATAGGCCAATTGAATTGGAAATTTTGAGAAATTCCATCCCAACAGATGATCCAAATAAATTCAAATTCACTAAAGATCCAAAAACAGTTCATGGTTGGAGTGTTGATTGGACAGTTGAAGATGATAAGCATTTGTTAATTGGTGTTAATAAATTTGGATATGGTTCATGGCTTCAAATTAGAGATGACCCATTGTTAAACTTGCAAAATAAGGTTTTTCTTGAGAATGCACCTCAAGGTGCTAGTAAAGAAGAGAAAGAAAAATTCAGTAAGAAAACTCCTGGGTCAATTCATTTAGTGAGGAGAACAGATTATCTTTTAGGGTTCTTGAAGGAAATGGGGTCGTCATCAAATAACTCTGCTGCTGAAACAAAAGATTCCACACCAAAGCCTGCCAAAAAGAGGAGGCAAATAAAAAGAAAGGAGCCAACTCAAACCCCAGAGGTATCAACACCGCCAGCTTCAACACCAACGGGTGGAGCTTCTCTTGCTCAGAGAAAATTACCATTTAAATCTGTTAAGGTTCATCCTATGTTAACAAAGGTGGAAGAGGATTTAAAAGTTTGGCAATCTGGTGGTAAAGGTTATGAAAAATCAGAATGGGCAGGTAAGTTGAAACAAGCTTTGCTACACATTGGTGAAGAAATTGAGAAGAAATCAAAGAATAATGCATCTTTGAACAAAGAACTTTGGAATGAAGCTTGTAAAAGCTGGCCAAAGGAAGGTGTTTCTTCTTCTCAAATTAAGGGTATGTATATCAAAAAGTCCCAAAAATAGTTTAATTTAATTTAATTTAATTTAATTTAATAGTTGTTTATTTATGTGTTTTTATTATACTAGTGTTTTTTACAAAAAGAAAATTGCTGAGCGTATTACTCGTGGGCACGTGTTATTAAAACTGTGGCGTCGTTATTGGTATTTCCCATTAGATTCGACTTCGGGGTTCCAAATGAAAGGATGTGTTGAGGAAGGATGATTTGGCCTAACACTTTTTTACACAAGGAAACATAAAATGGCAACTAATATTACCTGGCATCACAATTTAACTCACGACGAAAGAAAGGCAATTATTAAGCAAAATGGTGCTACTCTTTGGTTCACTGGTTTGAGTGCATCTGGTAAATCAACCATTGCTTGTGGTTTGGAACGTACTTTACTAGAAAAGGGTATTCAAGCTTACAGATTGGATGGTGACAACGTTAGATTCGGTTTGAACAAGGATTTAGGTTTTAGTGAAGCGGACAGAAATGAGAACATCAGAAGAATCGGAGAAGTGTCAAAGTTGTTTGCTGACTCATGTGTTCTTTCATTGGCTTCTTTCATCTCTCCTTACAAGAAAGACAGAGACTCCGTCAGAGCCATTCATGAAGCTTCCAACTTACCATTCATTGAAGTTTACGTTGATGTCCCATTAGAAGTTGCTGAACAAAGAGATCCAAAGGGTCTTTACAAAAAGGCAAGAGAAGGAATTATTAAGAATTTCACCGGGATCGATGATCCATACGAGGCTCCAGAAAAGCCAGAAATTCACCTCAATACTGCTGAAAAGTCAGTTGAACAATGTGTTGATCAAATCATTGAATACCTCCAGAAGGAAAAAATTTTGTAATTAGCAACCAAGTATATAATAATATAATTATAATATATTGTAATAATTCGTTCAATAAAGTAAAAAGCATTAATTAACCAGTACATATCTATAAAAACGTACATTAGTTTGAAGGGAAATCCAGTTCTCTTTTAAACCTAATTTCTTTCGTTTAATTCAACATCATGAGAAGCACCAACATTTTCATCGTCCTTTGTAAGGATTTCTTGGTGCTTGACCTTTTCATTCAAATCGTAATCTTCTTCCAAGTTGGTTTCGAAAGTGTGGTTTCTGTGTTCTGGACCAACAAGAGTGATCAAGATAACGTATGCAAAAACACAACCAACGAAAATAGCCATAACCTTGGCATAATCGTAAATAGGTTCACCTTCCTTGGAAATGATTGGGAAAGAAGCACCAATGGTAGTTTCAATTGTTGAAGAAGCAGAAGAAGCTAAATTACCCAATTGGTAAGAAATACCAACGACGAAAGATCTGAAATCAGGTGGAGCTAATTCTGATAAATGAATTGGAATAACACCCCATGCACCTTGGACCATAAATTGCAAGAAGAAAGCACCTGCATTGATGCTTGAGTTATCAATGAAAGCCCATGGGTAAATAAGGGCACCACCAATGATACAGCAAACAACAATAGAGAATCTTCTACCAACAACGTTGGAAAAGTGACCAACAAAAATACCACCAATAATAGCACCAATGTTAGCAACACAGTTTGTGACGGTTTGAGCATCTTGAGAGAAACCGTATCTAACAGAAAGTAAAGTTGGATAAAGATCTTGAGAACCGTGAGACATGAAGTTGAAACCAGCCATTAATAAAACCATGTAGATGATCATCAACCAGTAAACATTCAAAGCCTTCTTAACCTTAGTCTTGAATGGCATTTGGTAAACACCGTTTTCAATATTATATCTTTCAATTTCTTTTTGTCTTTGGAAAGCCTTAGTTTCTGGCAACAAAGCTCTGGAAATGATGATAAGGAAGCAAACACCAGCACCAAACCAGAACATAGCTCTCCAACCCTTTGGTGAGTTATCAGCAATGGCTCTCTTGAAAACAACAGCTAAAAGATAACCAAATGCGTAACCTTGTTGAAGGAAACCAGAAATAAAACCTCTTGCTTCAGTTGGACAATCATCAAGTGCAGTTGCAGCAGCATTACCATAAACACCACCAAGCATGATACCAAAAAGAGCTCTAACACCAAGGAATTGTTGGTAAGTTTTGATGAAACCAGTACCAATTTCTAAAATACAAACCAATGACAAATTCAAAATAAGTGGCCATTTTCTACCGTATCTATCACCAAGGTAACCGAAAAAGAAACCTCCGACAGATCTTAACATAAGAACAACGGTGATACCCCAAGTGATATCCTTGACGGTCTTGTCAAAATCTCTAGCAAGATCAACAACGTTAAGAGAAACAGAGAAGAAATCGTAAGCATCCCAAGTCCATGCCATGAAAGCGGAAAAAATCATCAACCATTGTTTACCACCAATCATTCTCAAACCTGGAAGTGGATTGATCATGTGCTTGTTGGCATTGTACATAGCCTTTGTTGGGAAAAGTTCAGTGACTCTAGTTTTGGAGTATTCTTTAATAGCAGACCAAGAGAAGTCCGGCTTTTGCATTTCTGTGGTATCCTCAATATTGTGGGGATCCATTTGAGATTTGTAAGACTTAAAAGTCTGAACTGATTGTTGAGACTCAAGTGAGTTGAGATCGGCTTCGATAGCTCCCTCTGTGTGTTTTGGGTTCATGTCTCGATGAAAAGATAGAAAAGTTTGTAGATGTAAAAAAAGACGGAATCTTATTGCTTTAAATAACTTAAAATTTCTAACGGTTGAAAAAAGGAATGACTCTCATAAGGCGGGCGAGTGGAGAATCTACATTTTTGATTCTACTACTCCTCTTGTTGTAGATAACAGCTCGTAGTAAAGCTCAATGCACACAGAAACGTTGTGACATCGTATACACGCTTTTTGGGGCTCTGTAGCTCAATTACAGCTTAAGAAACCCCCCGCTTTTGGAAATCTTCTTGGCTGAAACAGCACGCCAAGGCTGAAACGGTTAATACTTGGCAACGTTTTGATTGTCTGGCTCATACTTGACTGTATGGGCCAAGTTTCTGTAGAAAACGAGCGCTGTTACATCACAGAGCATGTTCAAACTTCCCGGGACACTCGAAGCCGTTTGGTGAATCCCTCCTCTCTATTTAGAACTTCGAACAGAAACCAGGGTTTAATATAGACAGCCGAGCCATGTGTCAAAAGCTTGTAACTGTTGATTAAATACCCATCTTTTGATACAAATGTAACTTCTCACACACTAAGCAACTTTCCTATCAATAGACCGGAGATTCTGTGTATTGACTCATAGGCTTACGTAACCTCCAGTGAAGTAAAGGCCGGGAAAAGTCTTCAGACTGCGCATCAACACACAGATAAGCTCAGAACAAGTGTTCAATCGGCTTGGTATATACCATGCATTGCTTGCTGCAACTATCCAAGATCTGTCCTTCTATCCCAACCCTTTTGGTAACCCTCTTCTACCCCACAATTGTATGAAAACCTCCTTTCAGTCGTCTGAACCCTTTTTCTACGGAAACCTACGAAATTCCGTGAAATTGTCCATATATAGCGGGGTGAGCTCCTCTTTGATGCGGAGACGCTCTTAAGCCTTAATTTGAAAATTATTGTAACCCCGTTTCGTTCCTTGCCCTTTGAATGTCAATATATTTCACTGTATAGTTCCAAATAGCCGAAATTTTTGATAGATTTTTTCCCTCAACTGACGGAAAAATCTACGAGCCTAAGTGAGAAATAGCACGCTTAACACATTCCGCACATGATATCATTTGTATCATAATCGATACAATCTCATGAATAGCAAGTGGCAGTGAAAATGACCCCCGTCTTGTAACTCCATTGTTTTTGCTATTGCATGCATGTAGCTGGCTCGTGCGCCCTATGGGATTTTGCACATGACACCTTTTCTATAAACCATAAACCCATGTGTGCGTTTTCTGTTTCATTGGAGCGGTGGTGATTATTCTATTCTTTTATGGATATTTTCAAAACCCGGCCGTGAATTATTAAATAATATGATTTCGTAGCTTGCAGCGTAGCATTTTTAAGGGGTAATTCGACCAGATAATGCAATGTAGAGAATACAAAATTGAAGATCCTCTACTCTTTATTTCTTACTTGCGAGTAGTTGAACAATTGTTTAGAGCTGTTGCCCGATCTTGGCGTTGGTATGTGATTTTTTTTTCTTTTTATTCTTAAACTTCGTTTCTCTTTGAATTCCATTCTGGAATCCAATAATGCAACAGTTGAAACGTATATATCAATATGTAAGTTGCAGTCGCAGGTTTCAGAGCCAGCCTATTTGTACAATCCTCAAACCCCCTTCTATAAATTGCTTTTTTTCACTACGATAATCAATTCTGGAGGTTTTATGGGATTTGAAGAAGAATTCAGGTTAATTTGGAACATAATTTCAAAATTGTGTCAATACTAACGCTGATTTGTCCGTCCGATGTCGTTCCGTCTTATTTCTACATAGTTTCGTATATGTTTGGTGCTGAGCGTTTTGAAGAGATTTTGCCACAATTTGCGGAAATTAATTCCTATTATCAATAAATTTAGCCTTGTTATTTCTCAGTTGATAATATAAGCAATTATGGGATTGAAGAAGTTTTGGAAACCACCAAAGGAAATGACCTCGGAAGAGTCCAAGGAGTTCAGATTACAAAATGGGTCGAGAGCACAGGCAAGTGAGGACTCTATAAATAGAAAAATGAAATTTGATGCATTCAGATCTTACGCGTCAAGTCAACCAAAGAAGGTGGCTGTTCCAATCACACCACAAGGTGAAGATACTTATTCATCTTATGATAACTATGAAAAATCCAATGAAGGAGTATCATCTTCTTCAGGAAAACAGCCTCTCAACAACTCTTCATCCTACGATCCTTCTCTATCCTCGTATACACCGTATAAATCACAACGGACTTCTTCCTATCAAAGTTATCAACCGTATGGGGAAACTCCAGCACTCAGCAAACAATCTAGCAAAACCAATGATGATTTCAACACTTATAGCTCGTACGATCCTTATAAGGCAGACAATCACGCAAAAAAATCCGAAAAGTCCAATGACTTCAATAACTACAACTCTTATGATCCGTATGGAGACTCAACGACTGTTAATACAGATATTACGAACAATTTCCAACAATTACAGTTAGATGATGCAAAGAAATCTGTAGACAAATCTGATTTCCAGAAACAAGAGTTTGATCCATATGGACCTGCAACTTCTGAGTCTCAGGAACTTAATTTTAATAACTATGAGCCTGCAGAGTTTGATGAATTCCAAGATTATGATCATGACGAATTTTCTCAAGAAATGAACGAAGATGAGGCCGAATTAGCAAGAATAACAAGACAAACAAAGGACCTGAGAGAAGACACAGTAAATGTTTCATCTAACATTGTGAATAATTTAAAACAGGGTAATATGACTGCCATGAACTCACTTGGGGTCTTAGGATCACAAAGAGAAAAAATTTATAATATGGAACGGAAGATGAATAACATAGAGGATATTCAAGAGGAAACTACAGAACATATCAAACAATTGGATCATTATAAGCGACCATTATACCATATCAAGATAAACAATCCGCTGACAAAAGCAAAAAGAGCAAGAGCAAGAGAAGCAGCAATGGATAGAAAAATGTACGAACAGGATGAAAGAGAACAAGAGACTAATGCCAATTTGTATGCTTCCCAAAATGCTCTTTTGAATCAATTTGATGATAGTAGCAGTGAAAACGTTCAATCCGATTTAAAAGAAAAGTATGAATACGAGCGTCGTATCAAAGAAGCGCAAAAATATTTAACATCTGATCACGATCAAGAAGATGCTGATATGGAGAACCAAATTGCGCGTAATCTGGAAGATGCATTAAAGGAAGCGGAAAGGTTAAAAAGTAAAGCGATTACAATGTCTGAAGAGATTTCGAAACAAAATAAAGACCTGCAAACTATGTCCGAAAGGACTACTAAAGCAAATCATCGGGTACTCAAAGCAACAAGTAGATTGAGAGGTATTTAACATTAGTATTCGGAAGTTTTTGTTTCATTTCTTTGTATTTAGGGTGATTAATATTATATAAATTCTAAATCACTGTTGGGCACATTGGACACCTGGTTGACCTTCTTCTTCATCATCGTCATCATCGTAGTAATTACCGCCACGAGCACCAGAGTTAGAAGCGTGCTTTCTTGGATCGAATTCAGATAATGTACATGAATCATCAACTTCAGCGCTGGCTGGGATGGTGACCTTCTTTCTTGGTGGCAATACACTGTCTAACTTCTTCAATGTATCTTCATCAGCAAAGTGTTTTGCTGGGAATTCAACATCAAATTTAATGATCAAGTTACCGTAACCACCGTGTCTTGGAATTGGCATACCCTTACCATCGACGACCTTCATTGAACCAGGAGAAATAACTTCACCAGGTAGAATATCGATCTTAATCCATTCACCACTAACGTGCTTGAAAGCAATTTCACCACCTGCAAGAGCAGTTAATAAGTCGACCTTGTATTCTAGAAGTAAATCATCACCCTTTCTGGTGTAGAGATCATTTGGCTTTTCATCAATAACGAAGACAACGTCACCAGGAATAACATCTGGTTCTTGATCACCTTCACCTTCAAATGTAACCTTTTGACCTGCTTTCATACCAGGGTAAATGTTGACTTCAAGAATCTTTCTTTCACTAACAGTCTTATTACCTGAACATTTCTTACATCTGTCACTTGCCTTCATTGTTTCACCTAACCCATTACAAGCATCACAGTGTGTTTGGAATCTTTGAATCATAGGACCCATTTGCTTGGTAATGAATCTAGTACCGGTACCATGACAAACATCACACTTGTTCACGTTCTTACCACCCTTACCATCACAATCTTTACATAGTACGTTCTTGTTTAATGCCATCTTTGAAGTCTTACCCTTGTAAAGTTCTTCTAATGTAACTCCAATGTTGTATCTGATATCCTTACCCTTTCTTGGTCCTCTTCTTTGGCCACCACCCATTCCACCACCGAAGAATTGAGAGAATATATCATTGGCATCCATACCACCCATACCACCTGGACCACCATTCAAGCCTTGTTCACCATATTGATCGTACATCTGCCTCTTTTCACTGTCACTCAAGATCTCATATGCTGCTGTCATCTCTTTGAACTTCTCTGCTGCTTCAGGTGAAGGATTCTTGTCTGGATGGAACTTAAGCGCACCCAAACGGTATGCCTTTTTGAGTTCCTTTTCTGTAGCATCGGCCTTGACGCCTAAAACGTCGTACAACTTAGTATCTGCGACCATCTTCTATTACAAATCAATAAGTTGAAAAGGAGTTTCGTTGATGAGAAATACTGAAAAAAAAAGCTCTTTTTTATTAGAAATGTACATTTTTTCGAGAAGTTTCTTCACACTAATAAAGTGAAATTTGGAAAACGGTAAAAAAGTGGGGCCAAACACTGTGATTTTGACAAGTATTTTACCAGTGGTGTACTCTACAAATTATTAAGGACAGATAGCCTTTTTTCCGGGGGTTTGAGGTGAGAAATAAGCACAACAACACATCTGCTCATGATAAATAAAAATACATTTTACTAGCAAGAGAATTGAAGAAGAAGAAGTCCATTTTAATATAAAATACTTCAAACTAATATAAAGAAATTAAAGGTGTGTATTTGGTAAACCATAGAGAACACAACCTCATTTTCAGGGAATTTGAATTGTGAAAAATTTTGAATTTGTTAGATGATAAAATAAAGTAATAGTGGTTTAGTTGGGGGGAGTTTCAGGATATTTGCTTTGTTATTTTGTGATTCTAGAAATTTTCTATTTTGGCTTGGTCGGTAGAGTGGGTTTAGCTTCAGATTTCGGTAGAGTGGGTTTGGCTTCAGATTTCGGTATTTTAGACTCGTTCACATTTTGTTTGCTTTGTGGCGGATCTCGAGCTTTGCTGTTTGCAAGGTTCTGCATCTCAACCTCGTGCTCCTTTCGTGCTAAATTCTTTGAAACACTGTTGTAAATAATGGCCGCATTTCTGGTAGAACAACCGTTCATCCATGTAAATAGAGATCCGAGAATAGGTGGTAATGAAATAAGAAAATCAAAAAGGATATTGGCTTGCATCTTAGCAACAGTATAACTATCAAAATTCCAATGCTTATCTGCCTTAGTTATCAATTTGGCATGGGCAGCATACATTAAAAATGGTCCAATTACTGGGATGATAACACAAATAGGTCCCAATCCAATTCCACAATCAACTGGATAGCATCCCATAAAACATTTATCATCTAACCACGCTCTTTTTTGTACCCACTTCCACATACTCTGATCTTCCTGAGATGCCGATTCATCCAACTTCAATTTCCTTGTTTTCCCTTCTGGTGTTTCATATCTATAGGGGTCCTTAGTCTTGAAGTGCTTTTCTGCATAATCATTCCATGTGTCAATTGCCTTGTCCTGTAGTTCATCTAAGGCCCATCCTTTTGTCAATGCTTCCATAATCAGTTTTTGGTGCAAACAGCTAAAGAGAATATAGCAACTTACCTCAAAGTTGCTATTTTATTTTCAAAATGGTCTACACATTTGAAAACCTACCTTCGGAAAATGAACCACTGCCTGTACCTGTTTACATTCTCAAAGGTAGAGTTTCTAACAAGAAAGAAGGAGTAATTGGGGCTTTTTCGGGGTCTTATCCAGCACAGTTCTACAAGGTTACAGATGGGTATTTTAAGTTGTATTTACATTTAACACCCGGATTGAACAAAATCCAGCTTCGCCATTTGAATGGAGGGTTCAGAATTAATGGCTACGTTGAATATGACCAAAATGAACCAGCAATTGATGAAATTGAAATTGTTCTTAATTATAGTCCTTTAGATGATAGTTTGTTCAATCAACCAAAAATACATTTATGTGTATTGGTTGGAAGGGACTCCCAAATGATGTTTGATTGCCCAAATGACAAAATCTTTGAAGGAAATGGAATTCAAAGTGCTATTCGTAAATTGAGAGTTGGAGCTAGACTGATGCAAGCCTTTACATTAGATGAAATGTCAAAAAATGGATTTGGAAAGCGGTGTTTCAGATTCATCGAAGAGCAGGTTATTGGTACAACCAGTTTTCAAGATGAGATGAAACAAACGAAGAGATCGGAGATTAAGATTCATGTAATCCAATCACAATATTCGGTTTCTGAAATTAGAGATGCCAATTATGCTCAACAAAATCCAAAGGCCAGTGACTCAGGGAAGTTGTTTAGCATGGCCATGGAAGGCTTGAAAAATTATGGAGGACCTTTTTCAGATTCGATCACAAATTCAACACCTGCAATTGCTGCGGTTATGATTTTAGATGCCCATTGGGATCCAAAACAGAATTTGATCCTCGGGCATGCAGCTTTAGGTGGAGGAGATGATAGAATAAAGTTAGCCATTTTTGGATCACAAGGGATGCACTCATGGCCAATGAACTGGGAATCGGTCCATAAGGCTTTTACAGATTGTACTAAATTAAATACCAATGAAGTTGCCAATGACTGTAATGAATGTGGACAATATTGGGAGTGTTTATGTGTGAGTCTTGGTGCCTTTATGCATGAAATTGGACACTCATTGGGTTGTCCTCATCAAGAACACGGTGTTATGTTAAGAGATTATGTTACAATGGATAGAAAGTTTTTGACTGAAGAAATGGCATGTCTTCGGACTCGAAGAGGTCAGTGGGGCCCGGTTACGACCAAGGACGAACCTGGATGGCATAGGTTAGATCTTTTGAGGTTTCTTTACCATCCAACTTTTGCCTTGGCAAGCGATTTTGGAGATTCAATATTTAAACCAAACTATTTATTGAGCAACCAAGGTATGAAATTACCTGATGATATAAATGCAGGACCTTCATTCAATGCATTAGATGAAAATACTTTGTTAGTTACTAGTGATTCTGGAGTTTATCTAATAGAAGTCCACATTGGTGAATGGTCTAGATTACATTATGAATATTTACCAAGTATATATGGTGGAATTGGGGCTCAGAAGTCAATTCAGATAAACTATAATGTAATTCAATCGCAATTGTCAAGTGAATGGAGAAACAAACCAATCAAATTGGAAGTCTTAACTCTCGGATTTGGACAAAGGTCTATTGATAACTTGAAGAATTTCCTTGTGTCTGGCAGTAAACCTCAGTTAATTGGAAATGGGTTGAGTGCATTCAAATCGGATACGTTTGGTTTACAAAGTGGTAATCAATCTATAGGTTTAGTTAATAAACAATTGAAAAAAATAAGAGTGACGCATGGCTATGCATTGGATGGGGTAAGATTTATTTTCCTAGATGGTTCATTTACAGATTTCGGCAACTTCAAAGAGCATTACTCTGATTTTGAACTATCGCAAAATGAAAAGGTTACTGGAATTATCGTTAGATCGGGTGCTTGGGTGGATGGGATTCAATTCATTACAGATAAAAGGATTTCTCCCATGTTTGGTGGACAAGGTGGAAGCTCCCATAAATTTGTGATTCCAAAGGGACAATTTTTAGGTCTTTTTGGTGAAGTTGGTAACTGGGTGAATAAGATCGGTGTTTTATACGGTTAAAAATAATTTCCTTTGGCATTTGCAGTATGACTGTCAATTGCCATTGGGGTATATATGGTATAATTATTTAAAGGTACTTTTAAACCATGTGGTAAATCTTTTGATGTAAATAAATGATTTGACTTGATATCCTCAGCAGATGTTACCTCTTGAAAGGTGATTGTTTCATTGATCTTTCCAAATTTGATGTATAATATTCTAAGCAATTTGACAACAACCTCTAATGATTGTTCTAACAATGGAATATTCCTGAAAGATCTCTCTAGCCTGATATCATTCATAAATAGTTCCTTTTCCCTCACATAACTTCTTTCCTTATTTTTCATGATATGCAACTTTCTCAAACCATCCTTCACTTTTCCTCGAACCTCTCCTTGTTCTAATGCCATTATAAGTGCACATTGGATAAACCCAATTGATAATCCAATTTGATTATTTTCCCAAGATTTCAGGCTTGAGTAATAACACAGGAAAATCTGTAAAGCCTTTCTCCATGTTTCGTTTGAATTTGAGTCCATCAATTTTAACTCATTGTTCATAAATATCAAAATCTTGGTGAAATTTGTTACATTTTTAGGGATATCATCGAATCGTCCCAAGTTATTTTGAATTTCTGTCTGAACATCCCATAAATTTTTCAATATAATTATCAATTGAATATAGAACTCTGATAATGATAAGGTTAAATTGAAATACTTTTGGTGATTATCAGATATGAAATTTTTGAAAGCCATTAGGTATCCATATGTAACTTTTAAATAATTATTGCATTTTTTCCAATTTTCCAATCCTATCATATCCATACTCAAAGTGTTTTGTAATATACCTATTGTTTGTAAAAGGTGAATGGTATTCAATGAATAAACGGATACAATAATTTCATCATACACAGTCCAATCACTACCAGGTCTAACATTATAGTTTTGCCAAACATTATTTTTGATAGATTTAAACATTATAATATGTTTACTATTTTCAATTAATTCATCCATTGATGTATATGGAGACTTAGAATAGACCAAATTAGTTAGTTCATCAATATATTCATGTAAAATATTGGCAGAGTTATTTAAGCTATTATAATCAATTTGTGTTCTCAAATTCAATATTTCTCTCGGAATTCCTTTCTCCAACTCCAACATGACTGGGAAAGGAATATCACTCGAAAAAACAGACATTATTTTTCTTAGTGGTTTATCAACTGCATAAGAATTACATATCATGTTTTCTTCACGATTAAAAATAATTTTAAACATATTATGCTCGGCATTGTATCTTTTAATTGTAATTGATCGATTTGATGATAACATAGAATAATCAGTTATGGTTATAAATTTAATAAATAATTGTTGATATAGAGCAAAATATCTTAAAAATTCAAGCAAAGACTTGGTCAAAAGCTTGTTGGAAATCAGCAATAAGGTCATCAATATCTTCAATACCGACAGAGACTCTAAGCAAGTCCTTTGTAACACCAGCAGCAATCTTTTCTTCATCGGATAATTGCTCATGAGTAGTAGTCCACGGGTTAATAATCAATGACTTGGCATCACCAACATTTGCCAAGTTAGAAAAGATCTTCAAAGCATCAACAAATCTTGGGCCGGATTCCTTGAATTGATCATCAGTTGAGTTTGGAATATCCTTAACACCAAATGAAAGAACAGCACCTGAACCATTGTGTAAATATTTCTTTGCATTTTCATGGTATGGATGAGATTCCAAACCTGGGTATGAGACCCATGAAACATGTTCATTCTTTTCTAACCATTGTGCTAACTTCAATGCGTTTTGACCGTGTCTTTCAGCTCTCAAAGCTAAAGTTTCCAAACCTTGAAGAAGAAGGAATGAACCGAATGGGTTTTGACATGGACCCAAATCTCTTAATAATTCAACTCTAACATATGCAATGTAAGCAAAGTCACCAAACATATCGTTTAAAATTGCTCCATGATAACCTTCTGATGGCTTACTAAATTGAGGGAACTTTTCTGGCCAGTCAGCAAACTTGAAGCCGTTATCCTTCTTTGGATCCTTAAAAACGATAACACCACCAACAGTGGTACCATGACCACCAATCCACTTAGTTGCAGAGTGAGTGACAATATCAGCACCGTGATCTAATGGTCTACAAAAGTAACCACCAGCACCAAAAGTGTTATCAACAATGACAGCAGCACCCTTGGAGTGTGCGTAATCACAAATTTCCTTGAAATCTGGAATGTTGTACTTTGGATTACCAATTGATTCCAAGTAAACGGCCTTGGTAGCGTCAGTGATCAAACTTTTAATGGATTCAGTGTTATCACCATCAGCAAACTTAACGTCAATGCCAAATAATTTCTTGAAGTTCTTGAATGCATTATAAGTACCACCGTAAAGATAAGAAGTTGAAACAATTTCATCACCGGATTGAGCAGCAGCTAAAACGGCCAGCATTTGTGCTGCTTGACCAGAAGAAGTTGCAACGGCCATTGAACCATTTTCTAAAGCTGCAATTCTTTGCTCAAATGCGTCGTTAGTTGGATTCATGATTCTGGAGTAGATGAACCCTGGCTCTCTGAGCCCAAATAAATCAGCACCATGCTTTGAATCTCTGAAAACATATGAGGAACTTGCGTAAATTGGAACAGCTCTTGCATTATGAGCAGATTCTGGGGTCTCTTGACCAGCTTGGACACACTTGGTAGAAAATGATCCTTACACAATAAATTGAATGTTAGTAAATGATCTCAATTGAAGGGCTCAAACAACTGTTAGGGACTTACTTGACATAGTTTAGTTTAGTTTTTCTACTTTCTTGAAAAGAGTCATCAACTCATGAGGAGTATGGGATCTGGAGAAGTCGTTTTTATATAAACTCATCCGATAACATTGGATTTTACGCAATGTCACGTGCGATGACGAGAAATGTTGAACTGGCTAACGACACACATACAGTGCAAACGGGTTATTAGTAGAGGGATGATGTATAGAATGATTACATTTCTTGGGCTAAACTTTGACTTACCCGTCATATAAAATCAAATGAAATTGTAATATTTGTGAACTGTGGAACATCTGCAACGACTTTGGAAAAATTTCATAACAACACAACTGTAAATATATGATATATGTTTTATAATAAAATGTATTAGAAATGTGTTATTACGTTGGGTCAAAATGTTGCAGAGTTTCCCGAGCAATTATTTAAGAAATAGATATTCCTTGTATGAAAAAAAAAAGCGGACAAATTTACAAAACAACTGTTTAAAAGGTTTAATGTTTAAGATTGGAAGAGTGAACCCGTGAAAAACAGCTTAACACCAACTTTTCATAAAAGAAAATAAAGTCCAGGTAAATTATGGACAGTAAAATTAAGTAGGGACTGAAATCCAAGCTATAACAGTGAACCATGTTGTCTTTCCTAATCAGGAAATATTATTGATAAGAAGACCCTGAAATGTTTTAATAGAAGTATAAAAAATGAAAGAAATAAATAATAGTTTCGCGCTACTCTGAAATAAAGCTGATAAAAGTTGGTGATATGTTTAAATAGTGTATGAATTCTCTGTTATAATTTATATTTTAGGTCACACTAGCCATCAACGAATATTTTGGGTCTGTATGGATAAAACAATAAACACACATAAGGACCGAAAAAAAAAGCATATTAGATTTAGCGACAAAATATCTTTTTTACAATCAATAATAAACGGCTTTTGTTAAAGTAGTCATGAATTTTGGATGATGACATATTATTCAATTCCTTAACTGGTTACCAGTTTACTTGCAATGATAATTTGCGCGCAGAGTAAAAACATTAGAAAAAACCCCATTGAATCAAAGCTCATGTGTCAATCTTGTCTAGAAACCGAAAATTCATGGGAAAAAAAACAGACGCTTAAGTCTTTATCTGAAATTAGAATTGTGAAGAAAGAAGAAGATTCATAAAAAACACAAAGTCTTTGAATTGGATTATGAAAACGGAGAAAAAGATACAATGGCTAAACTTAAGATTCTCAAAGAAGTCTTTAACTGATATTCAAAAAGATGATTCAAAAAAAGATGATTCAAAATATATCTTCGAATCAAATTAACATACTAAAAAGACTATTGAGAAGAATACGATTCAAAATATATCTTTGAATCAAATTAACATACTAAAAAGACTATTGAGAAGAATACGATTCAAAATATATCTTCGAATCAAATTAACATACTAAAAAGACTATTGAGAAGAATACGATTCAAAATATATCTTCGAATCAAATTAACATACTAAAAAGACTATTGAGAAGAATACGATTCAAAATATATCTTTGAATCAAATTAACATACTAAAAAGACTATTGAGAAGAATACGATTCAAAATATATCTTTGAATCAAATTAACATACTAAAAAGACTCTTGAGAAGAATACGAATCCAACTAATATATTACAACTCCGGTCATATCTTGTCGGTATTAGAATTGTCGCGTAGTAAAATTAAACATAAAAATCCGGTTTCATCACTTTACACAATTAACTTTCAGCTGCTGAGCACATGAGCATCCGTTCCCTTTTCAAGGGCTCCTCAATTGATCATCTGCTCGGTGGAATTGTGTTGTTATATAAAAGGGCAAATCAATTCCCACAAGGGCTGAATCATTAGTTTGACCGTTATTAGATAGTAAACGTGATATGCAAAATAACAAAATTGAGTTCAAGGACCGAGTAGTCATTATAACCGGTTCCGGAGGTGGTCTTGGCAGACATTATGCTTTGGAATATGCCAAAAGAGGTGCCAAGGTTGTAGTAAACGACTTGGGTGGTACTTTGAGTGGGTCTGCAGCTGGAAGTACCAAGGCTGCAGATGTAGTGGTGAGCGAAATTCATGATATGGGTGGTGAAGCAGTAGCAAATTATGATAACATTGTAACTAACCCCGAAGGAATTTTAAAAAGTGCCATTGACAGCTGGGGGAGAGTGGATATCCTAATTAACAATGCCGGAATTTTGAAAGACGCTAGTTTCAAAAAGATGGATGAATCACAGTTTAAGGCTGTTTTGGATGTCCATTTGAATGGGGCTTTCAAGTTAACCCAACTGTGTTGGAAATACTTCAAAGACCAAAAATACGGTCGTGTTTTGATGACAGCCTCACCTGCAGGCTTATATGGAAATTTTGGACAAGCTAACTACTCTGCTGCTAAATTAGCCTGTGTTGGCTTCGGTGAAACTTTGGCAAAAGAAGGTTTTAAATATAATATCAAGGTGAATACTATTGCTCCGTTAGCAAAGTCGAGAATGACAGAAACAATCTTGCCCCCAGATGTTTTGGAAAGATTAAGTCCTGCAAAAATTGCACCATTGGTTTTATATTTGACCAGTGAACAATCACCTTCCACTGGGTCTATCTATGAAGTTGCTGCCGGATTTTATGCACAAATTAGATGGGAAAGATCAGGCGGGCTATATTTAAACCCTCATACTTTGACACCAGAGGAAATAATCCAGAATTTCCAAACCATTACCGACTTCACAAAACCCGGCATTGAATATCCAATTCAATTGAAAGATTACAACAAAGTTTGGGATGTAACTAGTAACCTGCCTAAAAATACCAATAGCGGAATTTCAATCAAAAGTTTGAAAAACAAGGTTGTAATTGTAACTGGTGCAGGATCTGGTCTAGGAAAATCTCATGCAAAGTTATTTGCTAAATACGGAGCAAAAGTTGTTGTCAATGATTTCAATGATCCATTCACTGTTGTTAATGAAATTGAAAAAGAAGGAGGACAAGCAGTTGGATCAAAACATGACGTATATAAGGACGCAGAAGCTATTGTTGAAACTGCAGTTAATGCTTATGGAACTGTTGATATATTGGTGAATAATGCAGGAATTCTTCGTGATAGATCATTTTTGAAAATGACTCAACAGGATTGGGATTCAGTTATTCAAATACACTTATTAGCCGCTTTCAGATTATGCAAACTGGTTTGGCCAATAATGAGCAAAAACGGGGGTTGGATCATTAATACAACATCAACTTCCGGTATCTATGGTAATTTTGGTCAGGCAAATTATGCGTCAGCAAAGGCAGGAATTTTAGGATTCTCAAGAACCTTGGCAAGAGAAGGTAAGAAGTCGGGAATTAATGTTGTGGCATATGCACCACATGCAGAAACAGCAATGACAAAAACAATCTTTAGTGAAAAGGAATTGAATAAATTTGATGTCAGTCAAGTTTCACCATTTGTTGTTGCAATCACGTGTGATGAGATGCCATTTAATGTCTCTGGTCAATTATTTGAAGTTGGGGCTGGTTGGATTGGTAGTGTGAGATGGCAAAGAGCAAAAGGTGCAGTTAATCATGGTGATAAAGTTTCAGAAACAAGTGTTGAATTTTTGAGAGACAATTGGAATGACATTGTAGACTTTGATAATTCTGTTACAGTTGGTAGTGCTGAAGATTCAAGTATGGCTATTTTAGCAGCAGTTGGTGGGGACGAAGAAGAAGAAGAAAATGAAGAAGAAGAAGAAGAAGAAGAAGAAAACACCGGCTATGTTTATGATCATCGTCAAGTTATTCTTTATAATCTATCAATTGGTGCAAAGGCCAAAGATCTCAAATATGTTTATGAGTCAGATAATGATTTTAAAGCATTCCCAACATTTGGAGTGATTCCACCTTTATCGGGTGGCGATGGATTAGATTTTGATGACGTTTTAAAAAATTACAATCCAATGAAACTTCTACATGGTGAGCAATTCCTTCATATTAATAATAAAATTCCAACTAGCGGGACATTGAAAACAAAGGCACAACCATTGGCCGTTTTAACAAAAAAAAAGGGAACAAAATCAAATGTTTTGATTAGAGTAGCTTACGAGACATATGATGAGCACAATAATTTGATATTCACCAATGTTGGTAGTTATTTTATCAGAGACACAGAAAGCGTCAAAGACTCATTTGATAAACAATTAGATTCTAAATTAGGGTCTTTTTATAAGGAACAATATCAATATCCAAACAAAACCCCTGATCATCAATTGGAATTCAAAACAAGTGATGACCAAGCAGCTTTATATAGATTGAATGCCGATTTCAATCCATTGCACATTGATCCACAATTTGCTCAAGGTGGAGGATTCAATAAACCAATTTTACATGGACTATGCTCATTTGGTATTTCTGGATTATTGTTATCCAAGATATATGGTGATTCAATCACTGATATCAAGGGAAGATTTGTTGGAGTAGTTTTTCCTGGAGAAACAATTGTTGTTGATATGTGGGATCAAAATGGAATTGTGGTTTGGAAGGCATGGGTAAAGGAGCGTAAGTCGGATTGCATTGGGTTTGCAAGTGCAAAATTCGTTAAGAAGGAAAGTAAATTGTAAATCGGTTTTCAATATTTTATATTTTATATTTTATGTGATTTTAATGATAGTTAATGAATAAAAAAGGAGATAAGAATCTAGTCAAAGATATATTATATTAGATGGAATGTGGTATACCAGAATTCCAAGTTTCACCAAATTTATCACCAAGGAAATTTTGGCACCATTTGACGAGTTCTTCATCCTTGGAAGTGAAATCCTCATCTTCATTAAGAATCCTTTCCCATTGGTCCCATGCAATATCTAATTCATTAATATTGGAAAGACCTAACACAGTTCTGCCTTTGTTTGATTTTGTCCAATTACGAATTGCAAACCTTGTACTGAGAATAGCAAGGTCAACATTAAAATTCTCATACAACTCCTTCGATAATTCTGCCACCTTATCTTTCAAAGATTGATCTGCAGGATGAAAGGATTTTGTTTCATGTCTATTCAGCAAGGACATGGAGAGAATTGAAGCATTGTTAACCATTTTAACTTTGCAATTTTGGATAAATTTACCATAGTATGAATCCAATGTGGTATTTTGTAAACACATATTACAGTAAGACATGACGATATCCAAGGGGCCAATTTTTGGTTGAGAAACACATTCCAATGATAATTTGTAAAGATAGTCAACAGGATAACCAGAGATCCCAACGTTTTTAATTAGTCCCTTATCTTTCAACTCCATCAGCTTTTCCAAAGCCCCAAAAGCTTGTGCTTCGGTTTGAAATTCTACGTCATGAAGAAACACAACGTCCAGATATTCGGTGTTTAAGCGGTTTAGTGATCTATCAATTGATTTTTCTACCCATTCTGGAGAGTAATCAAAATCATCCAACTGAATTCTTCCAACCTTAGTACAAATGAAATACTTCGATCTATCCCAATTGATTTCTTTGAGGGCTTCACCGATTAGAACCTCCGATGGTCCATAATATGGAGAGGTGTCGATTGCATTAAGTCCCCTTTTAAACGCAGATAACAGCATCTGGGAAATCGGCATACTACTAGGATCCTCATTGTATTGGGTGTTAAAGGTAGCACCACCAATAATCAGCGGAGGCAGATCGTTCAATTGCATTATCTTCTTTTTGATCTAATGTTGAAAAGACAAAAAGTGAAAATTGTGTAATATACGTGTTCTTTGACAATTGAGTGAAAAATGGCCAAGGATGATTTTACAAGGGATTTGGGGGTTGAGAAGAAGAAGGTGGCCGTTTCGGCGTTTAAAGGCCAAGTTTTGGTGAACATCAGAGAATGGTACAAAAAGGATGAAGAATGGAAGCCAACTAGTAAAGGAATTGCACTAACAAAAGACCAATGGAAGGCTTTGTGTGATATGCGCGAAGAAATAGATAAACATATCGAAACACTTGAAGAGGAGCCACCAAGAAAGAAAACTAAAACTGGGTCCCAAGCGGATGACACTAAACAAAAGCAAAAGCAAACGCCAAAAAAAGAAGACGAGGAAAAGGACGATTATGATGATTAAAACACAGGATTCCGCTGTTTATAATATTAGATCAATACGAAGCTATACCGTGAATAAAAACCATGTTAACACAATTAAACTAATTAAACTTTAATTATTGGGTATTTCTCTTTCACTAGGACTCGTAATCAGCTGGGGGAAAAGCTCCAAGGTGTCTTGCAAATAGAATTAATGACATCTATATAGTGCAAAGTTTGTATCATGCATGGAAGTGATCCGGAATTGAACTTTAAATCTTAATCTAATCTAAATAGCACCCTTTCTTTTTTCCTTTATTACATTAGTCTTTTCTTCACTATTGAAATGGCAAAAAAGCACTCACAGGCTCCAAGTGGTGGGAATTTTAGCCGTTATGGGTATGTTGATCCATTCAGCGATGCTGGTGGAGACTCCCAGTCTTTGGAACGGTCGATATCACGTTCGTCTTCAGGATCAGACTCATCATCAGTTTTTGTGTCGTCAAATCCTAGTACAAGAAGACCATCCGACTCAAGCAGCTTCAACGATGTTTATTTTCCAATCAACCTGGAGAATGAAACAGTATCAGCATCAACAGCTTGGCCAAATGTGCAGATTTTACAAGAATACACAGATGAAATCGACAGAAATGAAATCTTATTGTCACACACACATGAAATCCCTAGATACAGTGATACTGCAACCTTGAGTACCAGAGAAGGAGATAATGAAGTTGATTTCCAATGGCCATTGGTGTCAAATATAGAGCGGGACGACCCATTGCATCATAAAGCAACGAAAGGGAAAACTCAATCTTTTGATCCTTCAAATAAGCAACCTTTGAAACACAAACTGAGATCCATGTCAGAAGATGATGAATATCTTGATGATTGGTCTTCTTTATCAACGAATAATAAACAAGAGAGACTAGAAAAGTTGAGGTTCACATATTTCAGAGATGATTTAGAAAATACCATTCATTCGTCTTCTTTAATTGGACTACTTAGAGGTGAAACCACTTGGGCTGATTTATTTTGTCCTGAATTATACAGCAAGAAAAATGTTTCTTCTTCATCCACGGCAGCAGCAGGAACAACAACAGCAGCACCATCAGCACCAACAAACAAAGCAAATGCCAATGTCTCAGCATCAAATGTGAATATATCTCCTATTGTCAATGATAAGGCCAAAATTGATCCAATCACAACTCCAATACAATCAATTACTGCATCAGAATTAAGAAAGGCGCATCCGCCGTCTGTAGTGGCCTCTGCTCAACCACATTCCCATTCCCATACACAACTACCAACACAGGCACAAACACAAGCACAAGCACAAGCACAAACACAAGCACAAGCACAAGCACAAGCAAACATAATATCCGCTATTTCAGCTCATAAAAATGATCTTCTTGGAAGGGCAGTGGACTCATCGTCAACTTCATCTCAAACTAGGCTGGCCACGCCGCCACAACAAGAGCATCAACAACCAACACAATTATCAACTTCACTGATGTCTCATTCGTCAACGCCAGAGCCAACACCGTTTTGGTTAGATGTTTTAAATCCATCAGATGATGAGATGAAATTGCTTGCAAGAACTTTCAATATTCATCCATTGACAGCTGAAGATATTTTAACTGGGGAAATACGTGAAAAGGTTGAATTGTTTAAAGATTATTACTTTGTTTGTTTTTCCTCATTCGATGTTGCTGAGGAACATCAAAAACGTAAGAAGAAGGAGTCAGAAGCGTGGAAGGAACGTGAAAAAGAGAGAGAACGTGATAGAGAAAAAGAAAAAGGCAATTGGTTGTCGCAATTATTATTCAAGAAGAGTAAAAAGGCCAGTGATTATGGCTCAATTAGGTCATCAATAAAATCCTCGTTGCGTTCACGCACTTCAACTAGTACATCATCAAGTAGATCAACGACAACTAAGAGAAATAAATTGAAATCTTCAAGGCACAAAGATGAATTATTGCCTTTGAATGTTTATTTTGTTGTGTTCAAATATGGGGTCATCACATTTCATTTCAAGCCTTCACCTCATCCAGGTAATGTTAGAAGAAGAGCCAGATTATTGAAGGATTATTTGACAGTGACCTCTGATTGGATTGGTTATGCATTGATTGATGATATTACAGATGCTTATGGCCCATTGATTGACGGCATTCAAATTGAAGTGAACAGAATTGAAGACGCCATTTTACATTTACAAACGGCTTACAGATCTGATAGTGAGGATTCTGATTCGGATTCTAATTCAGACTCTGATGATTCAGGGACAGATGCCGAAGATTCAAATGACCATATTTGGGTTCGAATGAAACGTAGAAACTCAAACATTATTGGTGAAAGAAGATCTTTGTTGTCAAAGTCATCAAAAACAACAAAATCATCTATGTCAACAAGGTCATCTGCATCATCAACTCGTACAAAGATTATTAGTTGGAAACGTAAGGGTGACTTAATTCGTCAAATTGGTGATTGCCGTCGTCGTATCATGTCATTATTGAGATTATTAAACACAAAAGCTGATGTCATTAAGATTTTTTCAAAGAGATGTAATGAACAGTGGGAAGTTGCTCCTAAATATGAAATTGGTTTATATCTTGGTGACATTCAGGATCACGTTGTTACAATGGTGCAGTCCCTTAATCATTTTGAAAAATTATTAGCTCGTTGTCATTCAAACTATTTAGCTCAGATAAACATTGAAATGACCAAGGTTAATAATGATATGAATGATATTTTGGGTAAGATTACAATTTTGGGTACAATTATTTTACCATTGAATATAGTCACGGGGTTATGGGGTATGAATTGTTTGGTACCAGGCCAAGATGTAGATTCGCTAGATTGGTTTTATGGAATAATAATAGGTATGTTCATGTTCAGCATATGTTGCTATTATTATGCAAAAAATGTCATGCATCTTATGTAAACTATGTATAATTGAAAAAGTTATAAATCTATCAAATAATTGCTTGGGGCCAAACCGCTGTCACCTGTACTATAATTTTCAGCAAACCACCATCCATCTGGTTGTTTATGTAGGATTAACAATATTTCCTTTTTCTTAAAACTCAATTCTTCAGGTATGCAGGCTTCGTAATTATATTGTGCTTTGGAATAACAAATAATTGGGAAGCCTTCTCTTGAGTGGGACGGAAGGTTATCAAGCGTCATATTTGTCACAGCCGTACTGGATTTGGATTTTTTCAACAAGGTTGAACTAGATACTTTCCTTGAACTCGATTTTGATGTTCTTTCTAAAAGTTCATCAAATTTAGCAGGGCTCATGATAGACGTTGTCAACATTGATGATCTTAAATTATGCTTTGTATTTTCAAAAGCAGATTCAGGCTCTTTTTCCTGCTTCTTATGATTTAAATTGAAATTATCTTCATCATTGAGTTCATAACTCAATTCATTGTTATCACTCAATACAGATGTGCCCTCAGTTGCATTTGAATATTCAGACATTACCTTATTATAGGTTGAAGGGTCCGAATTAGTCTTTGATTGGTTTCTGCTAATCTCTAATCTATTCTGGGCAACTTCCAATTGCGTTTGCTCTTGTAGTTCTTTAAAAGTTTCTTTCGATCTTGAAATATATTCAAATTCAGCATCTTGAATTTCAGTTATAACAGGAGGTGGAACCTTACGCTTCTCTAATTGAGATTTATTTGGTTTTCCATCAATCGTCTCGTTTATCATTGGTATCTCACTCATTTGGAATTTTCTCTTTTCAGTGAATGGCTGTTCCTTTTCACCCTTAGCAAAATCGACGAACTTTAGTTTAGGAATCATTTCATCTCCGGTTTTGTTGATATCAACATAATGATTCATGTCCTTTGTTAAGCTAGTATTTTGTAGTGAAACTCTTAATAATTCAGCCAATTGATCTTGTTCAACGCATACAGTGGATATCTCATTTGCAAAATCCCAGAGATTTGCCTTCATAAACTTGAATTTTGATTCTTCCATCTTTTGCAATTCACCACAAGTATCCCACCAGGTTTGGGACCACTCATCAACTTTTGCATTGTATTTTTTAACAATTTCCCAATTATCGGATCTAACAGATATCATTTCCTTTTTCAATTTCTTGATTTTGTCGTTGAATCTTTGGGTTTCCACAGCATCCATTGTCATCATTTTAATTTTAAAGCTGTTCAATTTAGTCCAGATTTCTTTATACTTTTCCGATTTTCTGTCACATTTAGCCTTCAATGCTTGTAGTTCATTCCAGGATGATTTTAATTTATCTTCAATATCTTTTCCTTGAATTTTTCTCTGAGACACAAGATCTTTTGTTGGGGAGTACAATTTTTCATCTATATTGATACTGAAATCTTGATGAAGTCCTGACAATTTATCCAATTCTTCAACCACCTTATCTAATTGTAATAGAGAAGCATTATTTAAAATGTGTAATTTGTCAACTCCATTTTTTCTGATGATAGTCTGTAGTTTTTTGGAATATTCCTGCTCCAAATCTGCAACTTCCTTGTAAAACTGGGTTAAGGTATTCAATACTTGTGTCGATTTTTGATTTTGTTCAATTAATAAGTCCATAGATTCCTCTGGCGGATTTGTCCAAAACAATGATGAATATAACCTATTGAAAGTAACACTCATTTTACTCTTTGCTTCAATTTTTCCTCTAGTTTAAACACTCTCAATCTAATGAACAAATGGTGTAGAAACATCTAAAATAGAAATTATACACTAATTTCGATTATTACTACATTGGGTATATTTACAAATTTCCTAATTGGGAAAGTCAATGGTTTGATGATTGATCCGATTGTTAGGGCATGTATATCTAATCAATACACTAGCTGTAGCTTTGGCTACAGCTAGTGTATGATTGCTACTATTTCTACGTCTTTTTCTAATTTTACATACATAAAAGTCTTTTAAAGTCCCAATAAATACGCTGTAAACTCCGGAAAAATCCCTCTTCAAGCATGTAAATATCAATATGTACTACAGTTTTATTATAAGAATATTGGCCGTAGAATCCAACGATTGCTTTCATATTGGAGATAATAAAATACAGTATATTATGAAGATTTTAAATTCCTCTTACATATTAAGTATGCAATCGCGAGAAAGGTATTTTGACCCTTGCCATAATCACGTGTTATTGAAGTAATAATGTCGGAGGAGGAATTAACAAAGGACCAAAAGCTGGAACTCGCAAGAAAGAAGTTGGAAGAGATGAAGAACAAAAAGAAGAACAAAAAGAGCAAGAAGGAGAAGAAGAATGCAGTATGTGAACAATCAGAGGAACCAAAAGAAGAAAAGACTGAAGTCGCAGAATTGGAAGATGTGGAGTCTCAGAATAATGAAGAGAAAATAGAAGAGAAAGAAAAGGAGGATGGCCAGAATGAAGAGAAGGAAGTTGAACAGAAGGATGAAAACGACAAGGAAGAAAAAGAAGAAGAAGAAGACATAAAGTTGGAACAAAATTCAGCATTCAATGAACCATCAACATCAGTAGAAGCAACCGAAACAGCAGCAGCAGCAGCAGAAGAACAACAACCACTGGAGGCAATTCTTTCTTCTGAAACACCGGAGACATCGGATTTTCTTACATCAACTTTAAAAGATCAATTGGAATCGTTGAGAGCAGAACTAGAAGCGACAAAGTTACAATTAAAGAGGATATCAGATGAGAACAAATCATTAAGACTGGAAAAACAAGAACTAGAACTAGATTTAGAAACCAGATCAAATGATTTAGAAACTTCAAAAGAGTTGATAAATAAGCTCCAATTGGATTTGAACACTTCTAAATTAAACTCCAATCTTGTTCCAAAAACAGATGATGTTCCATTTGAATTAACGAATACTCCATCCAGCTTCCAAAATTTGAGCTCTTTCAATTTCAATCCATCACAAGTCACAATTAATGAAGATTACATGGATATTGTCGATATAAAAGATAGGTTAGCACAATGGAAGGGATGGAATGTGGATATGAGAGGCTGGAGATCTGTTGGTATGGGTCCAGTGGTAGATGTTTAATAGGCAGACTCAACTTTATAGTCAAAAGATTTAGTAATATGATAAAAAACCCATATTTAATTGAATATCAATTGAATTAATTACACCTAAAAAAGATACATTCTATATACAATGATGTGTGCCTTTTCACACACCTGAATTATAATCAAACAGATATATCCAAATTTTCATATCTGTTCGATAGATCGAACAGTCTTGAAAAAGATGATCTTACAAAATGGAATATTCCTCTTTTTCTCGAAAAACTTTGGGTAACAACAAAATCATCAACATTAACATCTGTTATTCCATTTCTTGAGTTTGATAACTCGGATTCATCCAATTCATAAAGATCAATAACACCAGAACCTGACTTCGCAATATTTTTCTCAAAACTTCTGAAATTCCAAAGCTTTAATGCTAATGAGTTGCAAACAACAGAAACTGAAGACAAAGCCATACAAGCAGATGCAATCATTGGATGCAAGGTGATACCATATGGAATTATCAAAATTCCCATGGCCATTGGTATCATTGAAATATTGTATATCGTAGCAAGAAGAAAGTTGATCTTAATTGTACTGAAAGTCTTATTTGAGATATCCAAACTGGCTGAAACAGATTTCAATTCGGTATTCTGATAGGATTCTGAATCGGAGGTTAATAAAACAATATCAGCTGCGCTCATAGCAATGTCAGTACCGCTTGAAATTGCAATACCAACATTTGATTGAACTAACGCTGGCGCATCATTAATACCATCACCAACGAATGCAACATTTAAATTTTTGGAGACTTGAAGATCTCTAATGAACTCCAATTTTTCTTTTGGACTTGCCTCTGCAAGCACGTTTGATAATGGTAATCCAAGTAATTTTGCAACATGTTCAGATGTAGCTGCCGAGTCTCCTGTAACCATACCCACAGAAAATCCCTTTCGCTTCAAATTTCGTATCACCTCGAATGAGTCCGCCTTCAAAACATCACTTAGCTCAACAAATCCAATGTATTCATCACCAAACATGATATGCGAAATTGAACTTATCTTTTTTTCTAATTGAACACACTTCAATTTCATTTGGTATTCATCAATGTTACTAACATATTGCTTGCCAATGAATTTTGCATTCCCAACAAACACCTTCATTGGGGCAGATTCTTCAATTTGACACTCAACCGAAATACCCAATCCTGACAAAGTTTCAACTGAGCTAATTTTAGCTGCAATCATTGTTTTTTTTAACTCGTTCAATCTCCACTCAGATCCCTTAACTATTGCCTTTGCAATTGGATGCTCACTGTTTATTTCAATGGCAGCCAAGATGGACCAAATCAAAGTTTCTTGATTTTTGTACTTTTCAACAAATTCGAATTTACTGACTTTCATTTTTCCTTCTGTCAATGTACCGGTTTTGTCAAAAATTATGGTATCAATCTTGCTGGCTTGTTCTAACACATCACCACCTTTAATTAAAATACCGTGGCTTGCACCGACACCGGTACCAACCATAATTGCAGTTGGGGCAGCTAATCCAAGAGCACATGGACATGCAACAACAATAACACTAATTGCAATCTGAACAACTTTCGACATCTGCAATTCTCCATCGGATGAAAAGAAGATTTCCGGAATATTGGAATCATCATTTAATGAAATGAAAAATAACCAGAATAGAAGTGTTATTAAGGATAATGTTAAAATTGATGGAACAAATATTGATGCAATGTAGTCAGCAAATCTTTGTATTGGAGCCTTTGCAATTTGTGCTTCCTTAACTAATTTAACAATTTGTTGAAGCTGTGTTTTATCACCTAGTTGCTCAGCTTTCATGTATAAAGACGACGAAAGATTGACCGAGCCACCAATTAACTTAGAACCAACCTCTTTTTTCACTGGCAGAGATTCACCAGTGAGAAGGGATTCATTTGTCTCCGATGAACCAAAAATGCAAACCCCATCAGCAGGAATTTTAGAGCCTGGTAAAATGACAACAATATCATTCTTTTCCAATAAGTCAACAGATATATGCATTTGCTCAATTTGACTGTTATCAATCCCATTTTGGAGTTTATCAATGTTGATAGATGATGGGTCTTTGATAATAATACATGTAGTTGGTGCAAGAGATAATAATTGAGACAAAGCTGTCGATGTATTACCTTTAGCACGAGTTTCCATCCATTTACCAAAACTAACAAACAGAAAAAGCATAACAGATGTATCAAACATAACCAAAGATTGATTGCCAACAAAAAAGTGAAAAATGATTTCGACAATTGAATAAAGGTATATAATTGTGGTTGAAGTGCAAATCAAAACATCCATATTGCCTGACCCATATATGATCGATTTGTAAGCATTTGAATAAAATTTCTTCCCAAGGAAAAATTGAACATATGTGCCAAGAATTAGTTGAAGGTATGTGGTTATTAGTAATTTATGAATTTCAGGTACACTGAAATTAAAGGTCATTTGAAGCACTGGGAGAACATGTGATATGAACAAAACAGGGATTCCAAAAATTAGGAGCCTTAAGCAATTTGATTTCCAATATTGAACCTCTTTGACTTTTGATAAAAGTTCTAATTGAGTAGTGACATCCAATTTGTTCACCAAAGTAATTTCGTAACCAGAGTCTTCAATCTTCTTGATGATAGTCCGTATACCAATAGAGTTTGAATCGAATTTAATTTGGGCATCACCAGATGAAAAAGAGACCCGGCAAGATTTCACGCCATCTATTGAATTCAATTCCAATTCAATTTGATCAGCATTTGAGGGAGAGTCCATCCCATATATAATTAAATCGATCGTTGAAATGTCTTCTCCTTGATCCTTTACCACCTTCTCCACATTAATAACTTTACAATCAAATCCACAGTCATCGATAGTTTCAGATAATTCATCAACTGGGGTATTTGAAGAATGGACTACAATTGCAGTGTCTGTCATTAATGATACGGTAACGTTCTTGACACCATTGATATTTTGAAGAGATGAAGTGATCGTGTTAACACATGCACTACAGGTCATCCCTGAAACACGAAATTCAGTTTTGTAATCATCAATGTCGTTAGAGCTAGTCTTGCTCGGACTATCTCCGACTGAAGAAATTAATTTGGCGTCAAACCCTATATCATCAATTTCATCAAGGATCTCCTTCGAGCTCACCATCTCATCATGGACCACAATGGCCTCTTCGGTCATAAGAGAAACATCCACAGATTGAACTCCGGATAAACCCTTTAAACCATTAGTAATTGAATTTGTACAAGCAGAACAAGTCATTCCGGAAACTTGGAATATGGAAGTTCTTGAAGAGTCGGATCCCATCATCGATGAAGACCCGACATTTCCCGAAGACGACCTCATACCATTTACGGGTTCACTGTCAGCTGAAGAAGATATTAGTGTTGAGTCAAATCCTGCATCATCAATCGCTTCTAGCAATTCATTGGTTGAGACAGATTCTGAATGATGCACGACTGCTTCTTCTGTCATCAATGACACTGCAGCAGATTCAACACCGTCTATTCCAGATAACACAGATTGGATAGTATTTGAACAGGCAGAACATGTCATACCGGAAACACCGATTGTTGATTTTTGGGTCATTTTCATATATGTGATTTATAGAAATATGTCCTGAAACTGGAAAGGTCGCAATCTATCTACACAATATTAGAATGAAGAAAAGAAAAACGTAAAATGTTTCAAATTCTACAAAGAGCAAATAAAGTGATACGCAATGAGTATAAAAAAATAATTTTATTGATTAGACCGATATCTTCCGTAAAATCACAAAATTTGATATTATACTCATTTTAATGCCATTTTTGTATACTATTATCAAATACTTTAACGAGTATTACAACAGAATAAAGATTTTAAGAGAGGTCAGATATTCTAACAAAGGAATAATTTTTAGGTTTTGTACCAAAATCCCCCAAAGCGCGCCGCTTTTGTTTTTTTCTTCAACGACTTCACTATACCATCCAATAAGAATACGATTTACAAATGTTGTCTAGATCTGCCAGACACGCTGCTTTAAGGAAAGCAGGATTTGCTACTCGTGCAAAAAATTCCAGAGCAGTGGCTCAATTGGCAATTCCATCTGCCGAACAAAAGCCGCTTCAGGCTTCTGTTGCTGGATTTGTATTCAAGACAGGTTTTTACGGTAGTTTGCTACTTCTCGGTTTAACCACAGTTGCTTTGAACTCAGAGGATTTCCAGAATGTTTATCTTGATTATGTTCCAATGGGAGAAGTTTTCCTTGATAATTTGGACTATGCTTGGAAACATAAACAAGCTGCATTGTCTTTTGATTATGCAGGTTTTTTCAATGAAAAGAAGTCTGAATCTATTCAAAAGATTAATGAAACTTCATCAGTCGTTGGTCTTGGACCATTAATTGAGCAAAATGAAACTAAAAAGTCACCATCTGTTCCAACTCCGGCTCAAACAAAGGAAGATCAATTTATTGTTTTAAACGAAAAACCCAAAGCTGCACAACAGGCTAAGAAGCTAGAATCCTCTTCTGAATCAGTTCCAAAACAACCTAAAGTTATTACTTTGCCTTTGATCTCTACTGATATTGAAAATTCTGAAGTTAAGAAGGCCGCCGAATCTATCAACTCCTTGATCTCTTCAATCAACAAATCATCAATTAATGAAAATTCTAAAAAGACCATCGAATCTATCAATGCAACTTTGAATCAATTGGCCACAAAATATCAAAAGGCCATTTCAGATAAGGTTAGTGATATCGAAGAATTGAAGCAGTCTGAATTGAAAAAATTCCAAGAAAAATTAGCAACTGAGAAGGTTAACTTGACCAAGAATATGACTTCTCAATTAGAAGAATCTAAGAAAATAATTGAATCAAAATTTGAAAAGAGATTGCAAGTTGAAATTGATGAATCTAAAAAGGCGTTTGCAATTGAAGCTCAAAACATTATTTTGAAGTCTAACATTCAAGCGACTAAAGAGTTCACCGAAATTGTTAGTCAGGCCGTTGCTGAAGAGAGAAATGCCAAGTTGAAAGACTTAGAAGCTGTTGCATCAAGAGTTGCTGTCGTGGAAGCTTTAGAATTGGAATTGTCCAAGAGCGCCTTGTCATTTCAACAATATAAGAAAATCCAAAAATCGATTACCGCAATCCAAAAACTTTTATCTTCAAATCAAGCTTCTTCCACTCGTGGTCAAGATTTAGTTGCCCAATTAGAGTTATTGAAATCATTAACGTCAGGTTTGAACAATCCTTTACTCGATGCCACCATCCAATCTTTCCCAACAAACAAAGATTTACTGAGTAATGGTGGTACTTTGACTCAGTATCAGTTGATTGAAAGATGGAATTTACTTGCCGACGAATTGAGATCTGTTTCATTATTACCTGAAAATGCCGGTATGCTTGGTTATTTAGCTTCTCATATTTTCTCCAAGGCTTTATTCTCCAAATCAGGTGTTTCTGAAAAGTCACAAAGTGAAGGCTTAATGGGCAATGATATTGAAGCTGTTATTGCAAGAGTTAACAATTATCTCACTAAAAACCAATTAGATAAAGCAGTTGAAGAAATTGCATTGTTGAAGGGTGCATCAAGACAATTGGCAGACGACTGGTTAGTGGATTCAAGACGTAAATTGGAAATTCAAGTACTGACCGAAGTTCTAGATAATGAAATCCAAGTGTCTGTTTAAGCATATCCTCAATATCCTCTCTAATCATCATCTAACATCCTTCTGTTACTTTATTTATATTTATTTATATTATTATACACACTCAGACACTGAACATTGATTGCCAAACCATTCTCTAATGCCTTTTTATTTTTCTTTTGCACAAGAAAGTCGTTTATAAAGCCCAAAAAAGGCAGTGGTTCATGAATTTCTATAAATTATTGCACAGAACTACCACATATTCAAAAAGTTATTGATAAATTTTCCCTCAGAGTTATTAGGATCATTGATTTTATATTGCCAGTCAACAAGTCCATCACTTGTGATATTACCAAAGTCTCCTGATTCATAAGTGTTGCCTGCTTCTTTTAATCTCTTTTTAACCTCAATAAATTTGAGTAATGTGTCATAGATTAATATATATTGCCTTAGATTTTGTACCACTGCAACTCTTTGTGTCCTAAATGATGACGTTATATCGTAAATTAAATCACTATCATGACTCTTCTCGACAAACTCACATGCTGGAGTTATTGGATCTTCTTCAAGGCTGAGCTGATCAAGATTGTCGTAAAACCTTCCATTATCATCTCTATCTTTGTTGCTATTTTTATCATGGTTTAGTAGTTGATCGATTGCCGTATCAATGCAGCAGAAACACCCTGTTCTACCAGATCCCGCAGAACAATGAACAACAATAGGCCTAGCCTTGCTCACATTGCATTTTTCATGTAAACTATTCATGATAAAGGATTTCAATGAAACTAAGTCCAGTAACCACTCTGAATTTACTAAAATCCCATGATCCGGCCATGTTGTTATATGAATTTGAAGAGTGTGTAAAGGTTGCAACGATCCTACTTGTATTTTAAAATGCCTAAATGCCGTTGATGTGTTATTCTGATAAGCATTATCAAGACTTTTGTGTGATGACAAGTTAACATTTTCCAATTCCTGAATTAATTCAACAGAAATGTCAATACCGTTTGATTTATATTTTCCAGGAACCCAAAATGGGAAACATTTTTCCACATAGTTTTCTATTTCTGGTGTCAACGATAGAATAATTGGTACTTTATGATCATTTACTACTTTCCAAAAATCTCCAACAGTTTCAGCCAAAGGTCCCTGGGTTGCTATGTAATGGAATTTAGATGACGGATAGTGTAAATAAGAAGCATTAATGTATGATTGTTCTTCGGTAATATCCTCATGCATCGTCATTGTGTCGAGTGACAGCAAATTTTTATCTTCAGTTTTGTATGGTTTAATTTTTACCCTAGAATGTTCATATGGGAGGATATCCTTGTATCTATTTTTCCTTCCTAGTTCGAAACCAGAACTAACTCTTGGGCTCAAATGTTGAAGTTTTCCATTATTGCTTAAAGCAGTATTTAACCTTTCACGTTCTTGAACCTGAAGTGAGTTGAATTTTTTGCTTAATTCTATAGCTCCAAGATCCGGCCCAAATATATTACGTAACCAATCAGGCAATTCATCCATTGTAGAAGGTGATAATTTGCTTTGCAGATGTAGCGTTGAATCTGTATTCCCAGTCATTAGTTCTTCATTGTGTCTAGCTTTGAAAACAGGCAAGTGTGATACATCTGGTAAAGTGAACCTTGATAACACCAGGGAAGATTTAGCAGAAACCCCACTAATACTGTTGTTTGAAGTTGGAATTGCAGTAAAACCTGTAGATCCATTTGAAGTCAACGATTGCGGTGATTGAAATTGACCAGAATTTGGTGAAAATGTATCGTTCATCGAAGACATACTTGTATCTGCATCGAGCTGAGTGTTCTTTTGATTTTGGGATATGTATGATCCAGTAGCTATCAGATCACTGTATGCATATTCAAAAGTTTGATATCCGTTTTCTAAAATGTATATAGGGGTCTTACATTTACCACTATTGATAAATTTTTTCACTAAATGATAAACTGCAGGAGATACATCTGATTCAATACTTGGAATGTTATCATATACAATAATGCTTGGTTGCTTTTCAATTGGTGTTGTGATATAATATTGTAGGATTGTCTTTTCTTCAAGTGTCAATGTTTGAATACATTTTTCCAAAGTAAAAGTCGGTCTTCTTGATAATGTGGAAGGCAAACTTAAGTTGATAGCTCCAACTATGTGTGATTTACAGTAATCATGGAATGGCCTTGTATCTAAAATGAGAACGTTTGATAAATTCAAGTTTGTTGTATCACAGGACGAAAATGAGTTTGCAGCGGTGATATCTTCGGCTGACTTTTCATTCACTACCACATCCTTTCTCAATAGTTCTGCAATTTGAAAAGGTGTTATCATACTAGCAGATTCAGGACACGTTAATTTCGTATGAACACGTAACTTTGGACTGGTACGTCTTCCTGGAAGGGATTCAGTACAGGAAGGGACTCTGTTATGTCCAAAAGCACTGCTGGATGATTTTGAATTTGAAAATGATGCCGCTGATGCTGATTGTGGGGTGTTAACATCATCGAAGAACCCGGTTGATGCCTCGTGTTCCTTCAATTGATTAAGTTGATGTTTTATTGGTATATTTAGGGTTTTCGCCGACTCTGGCAAGTCCAATTTAGGTTTTGAAAAGCTCACCATATGTGTTGTATCCGACTTCGTGCTTCTATGACCACGCATCTTGTCTGGAACCTCTGGAACCTCCATTAACACGGGCGATTAATGAAAAACAAGTGACGTAACATGTATTAATAAATTTTAGGTATGCTATTTTTATGCTTATGTAATCCAATTATATATGAGGGCAAAATCTACCTCACCCCTGTTGGGGCGCAATCTTCACCGAATTTGCGCTCGGAGCTCAATAGCTACATGAGGGGAATCCAGACCTTGACAAAGGATCCAAAAATAGAATACGTCAAATTAAGGGGGAGGGTTCTGTTCCAAATATAGAAAATTATTGTTTGGCGCCCCTAACGTTGATTTGTGCAGTTTCGGTTGTGGGAGCACTGCTACGCCAAAAACCCAGACGCGGACTCAGTATCCTAGTGAGTTTAAACCCATCATCTAACGTTGAAGGGGCCGAGTTATCTTCACTGTCTTCGTGATCGTAATCGTAATCATACGCAGCATCACCCGACTCTTCGGGAAGTATTCCATTATCCCAACCTTCATCATCATAGTAGTTAGTTTCGTTTCCCCCATTAGTACTATCATTATGAACATCATTATGGATCAAAAGTGAATCCATAATTTCACCCTCCTCGTTTTTATCATCAATTTCATCGAGTGCAATATCATCATTTACATCCAATTGACTATCATCATATTCATCACCATCATGGATGATGCCAACAGTAAGACCGACATCAAGACCGACATCATCATCAGCATCCACAACAGCATTGTCATCATCATCATCATCATCAGATTCGCTTATCAAAGACCAATCTACTTCTTCTGGTCTCCAGTAATTGAAATCAGTAAACTTATTCTTTATATTGTTGGAACAAGGTAATCCCGTGTTCCGAATACTCATTTTATTAGTATCCAGACCATCATCAAAACCGTTTTCCATGATGAACACACTTTTGTGTAATGGTGAGGTTGGTCCTTCAATTCCGTTGCTATTATCATTGGAAGAACTAACAGGATCAGGTGATTTTGCATACTGTTGTTTTTTATGTGCTTGCAAGAGTGGAAAGAATTGATCTACCAATTCTCCAATGCTAACATATGAGCATTTATAACCAGCCATTTCGAGTAACTCCATTTTAACATCTCCATCTGGATTGATTGTAAAAATTCTTGAACTTGGAATCCCAACAGATCTATAAGAAATGGCATCCGTTATCCTGTTACCAAAACCAGCATAAAATGGAGTTAGATCCTCATTTGGGATATGATGATGCGGATTCAATAAATGATGCTTTGAGAACTTAGATCTGTTCATTTCAGGTTGAGTAGATTCATCCTCAACATCATCGCCCTCATTATTGTTCTCATTGTACTGGGAATCTTGGTGAGTATCCATTTGTGGAACATCATCGGAGCTATCATATGTTTCTTCTTTCAAAGAGATAACCTCTTTCTGAAGTCCAGTGTCGGTAACCGTATTTGTATTAGTATTTGTATTCATGTCGGACCAATCATCGAAATCTGTTGCTGTGCCTTTATTCAAAGAATTCAACAGTTCTCTACCATCCCAACTACTTCCATCACTCATGCAATCATCATCATCCAGATCTGCAAAATATAACTTTCTAATATCATTCAAACATGCCATTTTGAAAACTTCTGGCTTTTTCAACACGATTTCTCTTTTCAATGCTTGAAATGTCCTATCAGGACTTAAGATGACAGGACCCATTGGTAATTTTACATTATTTTGATCAATTCCAGCTAAATATGATCTTGTTGAATCTGCTAGCCCAACTGATCTCGCAGTAAGGTACATAATATTATACCCATTTTCGTGAATTTCTTTAAATAACTGAGCCACACCTTCATGAGTCCAATCGCGTCCAAGCATTGTCATCACATGCCCCATTGCATCTGATTTTGTGATTGTACCATCAATGTCGGATATGACAATTGGAGAAAAAGCTTCCCAAAGGTATAAGTTCGCAACCACAGTTGATTTACCAACGGTATATTGTAAAGAATTTTGACCTTTCTTCAAGGGCAATGCCTTCAATTGCTCAGACGTCAATCGAAGGGTAAAAAAATATGTTTCACTGTGATCAGCATCTTCACCTGTGGATCCGTTGGTTTCATCAGTTGGCAAGTTTGAACCGGTGTTTTCTTCACCAACGTTATCATAGTGAGTTTCACTCGTTGCTTTAGTTTCATTATCCTTATCACTATAATTATTAATAGGATCCATGGAAATCATATTATCAGGTTCAAATTCTCCTTGATCTGGTGACGGTGACGTGATTCTTATAGTTCCATCAAGGTCTTTATTTATGATATCGCTAACTTTGACGTCTTTGCCAAATTCATCCTCAAGAATCTGTTTCATGAACTGTTCGGAATCTTTGACGTCCCTTATATCTGATTTATAACCATCCATATCTAAAATCACATCTCCATTTACATTAACTTTTGATGGGATATTGACTTTATTTAGCCTATTTTGAATTCTTAGAGATCTTGAACTATCGGTTGTTTGGGTATCTGGGATCTCTTCGCCTTCTCCAATATCCAAATATGACATTCCAGTATTGAGGGAATCCTCTTTTGGTGGGGTTCTTGGTGAAGTCAGAGGTGAAATTACTGGTGAAGTTTGAAGTTCAATTGGAACATATCCATCTGTTTTAAACACGAAAAATGCTTCTCCTCCATCTCCCAATTTCATTGGGATGTCAGTGAGCTGCCCGTTCACTGTAAAGCTGACCTTTTTTTGCGATGGTCTCAACAATTGGAATTTGCCAAATCTTACGTGAAATGGTGATGAATTCAGTGTCCCGTCTTCATGTTCCACCACAATCACATCGATGGCACCTGAAAGTGTCGCAGGGTTGATCGAAGACCACGTCTTTGACACTGAGTCGATCGCCCTTCCGAAATATTGCATTTTTTGCCACAAGTAGAATAAACTAATGATATTTAAATGCCATCCAACTTTTTTCTATAATCACCCATCATTTCCATTTCTTTTCTCCATTTTTGTCCCGAATCAACTCCACATTCTCATATCAACTACTAGCGACCTTTTAATTCTAAATAGGCCTCATAGATATATTTGGTATAGCAATAACCGCCCATATGAAGGTATTTTTAGCTCGTATAATTAAACGGTAAGAAAAAGCATTGGTTTTTGCTATTAAAAAAGGTTCCAGTCTAACTAGAGCATTGAAGTAGTATTCAAATTATCAGCTAAACTGAGATGTCGTTTTCAATGGTCTTTCGAACCCATTATACCACGTTATGAAAGCATTCTTGAAAAATGCTCATGACGTTAGATTAGGGTAGTATAATATGATCAATGTTGCATGTAGCATTAAACAGTTTTTGATTTTAAAAGCGTTGGTTCCAAGCAGAAATTATGGCGGTGAGCTTCAGATGGTTTTTGTTGATCAGAGGGATTCGCCTAAAATGTTGGAAGATTATAAAAGGCCCCTACAGTATTTTAAACACATAGTGAAGGTGGAAAAAGAAGTTTTTCCATTACAAGGAAGTGAGTTTTACAAATAGATCCACAAAATGTCATCGACGCAGTTCAAGATAGTTTTGTTGGGAGATTCAGCGGTAGGAAAGTCATCAGTTGTGCAACGGTTTGTTAAGGACGTCTTTTCAGAATCCAGAGAATCCACAATTGGCGCAGCGTTTCTAACACATTCAATTCTGTTATCTCCCAATACGCATATGGAAGATTTGAGAGATCATCCAAGTCCTCAGAGACCCCCACAAGAAATCAATGTCAAGTTTGAAATCTGGGATACAGCAGGCCAAGAAAGGTATCGGGCCTTGGCTTCAATGTATTATAGAAACGCACAGGCTGCTTTGGTGGTTTATGATGTCACAAGCAGTCATTCATTAGATCAAGCTAAATACTGGATCAAAGAACTTCAGAGACAAATCAATCAGTCCTCCTTAATGATTATTTTAATTGGAAACAAATTGGACTTGGTTCTTTCAGATGAAATCATCGAAACTGATAGTGCAGCTCAAAAGTTGGTGGATCAATACAACTTATACTGGTTCAAAACTAGTGCTAAAACAGGGGAGAATATTCAAAATATGTTCACCCAAATTGCACTTAGGTTACCTTACATGGATCAATTACAAACCAAAGCAAAAAAGAAGAGTCAGCAGAAACAAGCAACTGTCAGTTTAAATTCATCAAATCAAACCAATCCAATAGGAGGGAATGACTGTGCTTGTTAATCTATTCTCTTTCAGTAGCTTCTTATCTTTGTTTTATACTCTTATCATTATTATACACAAAATCGTATCTGGGTTAATTATCTAAATCTGTTAACAACTAATCTTTCAGGTCCAATTTCCTCCCACTCTGCCTTGGAAACCCACAGCTGATGGAATGTACCAAGAGAAGCTAGAATTGACCCTCCAATCCATGAACCATATTTTCTTTCAACTGGATTCCCAGAAGTGTGAACTCTAATTTTCATACTAGGATTTAATGATATTAAATCTTGAGTTAACCTCTCGGAAAGTCTTGGGATCAACGATGTAGAGCCTGTTAAAATAATATTATTAGCTAATTGAGGTTTCATGTCAACATCTAAATGGTTGAGAACAGAATTCACTAGATCCGTCAAACCTAATGGATGACCCAATGATTCAGGATCTACTGACTTAGATCCATCATCGTCCTCGGTTTTCTTTGAACGTCTCAATGGAACATACTCTTTAGAAGTTATATCTCCAGTTTTGACAAGCTTCGAACGAATATCTCCGGTGCATGGTTCTTCCCATCCCTTAACGATGGACCCATTGCCGGTAATTAGATTATCAGGATGAAATAGAGAATTTCCTAAAATTTGTCTCTCTCTTAGTGTGAAAGGAATACTAACACCATTTGGCAATTCAAAAAATCTAGTTTCTTCATCATCCAAAGACTCCTTCGATGGATTGAGTAAATCAGATTCAAATGAATTCAATTCTTCATCCAAGCAACATTCTACAACAGATTCTTTCATTTCACGCAATGTCCTCTTCATTGCAAAATCTAATACACTTTGATCAACCTTTTGTTCCCTAGGTTCTGATTTGATGTTCTTGAAAGATTCAATACCTTCCCATTCTGTTGATTTTTGATACTTTTCCTTCCAAATTTTGTCACTTGTGAAACCTCTAACTTCTAACATTTGTAATAACTCTTGATCCAAGAATCTACCAGCGTACTTGGTACCCATAACATGGTTTTTCAAACAAAACCCGTCAATAACTGGTGTTACAGTAACTAATTCATCACCGACGTCAACAATAAGGCAGTTTGGTCGTCCATGCGCAAAAGATACGCAAGTTGGTTGTTTTACTGCATAATAAGCACAATGACCCAAAGTGTCAAATGCAACTTCCATTGCCTTCTTCTTATTTTCAAATGAATTCATGGTTGATTCTGTATGCAACAATGGTTGTTCACTTGGATCAACATTTAAAAACTTGGTTAAATATTGCCATTGATCACTTGCTGCATCCCAATCTTGGATCATATTGTTTCTGACAATAGGCTTAATTACCAAATCTTCCCTCTGTGTAGAATACAATACGTTTTCATCAAAAACGCGTTTTCCATCTGTTCCAATTTGACCGCAAACAGAACTAACAATACAGCTAGGTTGATCAAACCCAGCAAAACCGTACTGTGTGGTACATGATCCAACGTCAAGAACCATGGCATTTACTTCATCTGCACCGTAAACTTGAGGAGCACCAGCACTCATATTTTACTACAAAGTTAAAACAAAATGTTGTTGTCGGAATGTTGAATTGTTTTTCATCTTCTAAAGAAAGGTCCATATTTAATAATGTTTGGTTTAGGGTCTTTATTTTACGCTATTTTGTTCTTCATAAACGCTGTTGCTGTTTTATCGGAGGACCGCTTCCTTGCCAGAATTGGATGGACTTCAAACGGATACCAGACGATGGCACAAAACTCATTTTATGATAACAGCCAATCTAATAGCGACGGTGTCAAAATGAGGTTAATCTCATTAATAACAGCTACTAGAACTTTACTAAGGATTCCACTTGTCATCATAAATATAATTGTTATTGCATACCAACTGGTATTAGGTTGAAACAAACGAAAATTCATTACTGTATAATCCATTCTATAAAAACTTACCTGTGAAAACACTCTTAATAGCATCTTTTTTTGCTTTAGCAACCGCATCATCGAAATCATCATTCCAACGTGTTAATTGGTCGTCAACTGCGGTTTGGGCAGCATCGATAGACTCATTGACACTATCAGAAACAGACCCAAACCAACCCTTTTCATGTTGTCTTTTTTCATGTCTAATAGGTGGTTTCTGCAGTTGAGGATGTTGTTTAATAGCATTAGGATCAAAATAAATTGGTTTATGGGCCATGATATATGTATAATTCATTGGATTATAACATGAAACATCCCATGCTAATTCATAATCTGGCAAGTTCGAAATATTACTGGCTCGGTCTTTACCTGTTAGCAATTGATACAACTGTGCATACGTTATTTTTGGTGCATTTCGCAATACTGATTTCATCTCTGGTCTCCACGGAATGACCAAATTCTGTAAAAATAATGTTTCTGTCGATTGAGTGGTTTCCATTGACATTATAGGTTGTCTGATCTTCATTATATTTACTAATGCCGCCTCTGTTTGTGTAATTCTGATAAAAACATCCCCCAATGGCAATATAGAGCTTTGTTTAGCTGAGTTGGGGTTAAGCCTATATGGTATTCTTAATTTTGAAATTTCACTCAACCCTGGTAGTGTTAAAGTTATCAGCTGTTTACTGACTCCTAATAAGACAACCAAACCAAATGCAAGACCCTTAGACGTTTGCGCTCCTGTAACACCAACTTTTGCAATATCTCCCCTGTTATATGACTTATGACTTAATTTGCTATTATTTTTAATTATCCTAATATCCGAATTACTATATGTGATCACCAATGGATGTAAATTTGTATCCACACCAGGGTTAGCCATTTGACCAAGAGTTGGATTCATAGGTTTTCCATTCTGGGAATTGACAACCATAATGCCCTGAATGGCCTCATCGTGATTATCTGACGATGATATGAATTTAAGACGATAATTTCCAGGGGACCCACCAATTTGATACGTCAATAGTCTACCAATATCAGTTCCAACAAAAAGAATTGCACTTGGTTTATGATCATCTCCACATAGACCAAAACCAAATTCAATACTTGTTGCATGTATAGCTAATCCTAATCCTTGCTCTTTTAATACCTCATTGTGGGCAACACTATTTATTTTCCTATCAATAATTAATATTCTACCGTTTTCATAACCTATGGCAACCAATCCAATGTTGCTATTATTTAATGAAGTAACAGATCCATTATCCAATGGTTTGATTAATAACTTTGGCAAAAAACCACGTCGAATACTGGAAGAAGCTCTATCACTAATGTTATTTAATGCCCTGGAACTACTATGTAAAGCAGTGACTGATGATCTTGGTAGATCGGGTTTTATCTTATTGATTCCATGACTAAATGATAGCACATCACCAGATTTCAAAGAACATGAGACTTCCAGCGATTCATTTGCAAAAGAAACATTTGAGACAGTCACAGAATCATCATCACGTTCTAAAATGTCTGAAATATCAATTTCAAAAACCTTACTGGTGTTCAAATCTCCTTCACTAGAATCCCACATTCTGATAAATCCCGATTCATGTCCAGTTATAATTAAAGATCCCATTGTGGCCTTATATCTCGGCCTGGCAGGAATACCACCCTTCAAAATTGAAGCACCCAATAAATCCATTTGTTTTCCTTGGTTGGGTAAAATACTGTTTAAAACTTTTCGATCCATAAATGAAGAACTAGAACTGGTGATTTTGGGGTTAACCCATGAAACAGTTGCCGGGAAAAATTGTGCATTAAGCAACAAATTACCTCCTGGGTAATGTAAAAATTTCATTGAACCATCCGACATTGTAACGCCAATTAATCTTGGACCATGGCAATAATTGAAATAAGGTGAAGCTTCTCCTAGAGGAACAAAATCAACAATTTCTGCTTTAGAGTGAATAGCAAATATACGCTGTTCTTTTGGGTTGGAATAATATTTTGCCATTTGTGAATAAGAAGTCATAGAGTACGATAACATTGTTCCGAAATCCATTCTAACTAATTGATGGTAGCCATCAGACGAATAGCTATCACCTCCTAAAATCAGCAAAGAAGTTTTCTCGGGATTCGATTCGCATAACCATTCAATCTTTTTAATAATAGTCATTTTTTGCTTTTGAGGCTTTTGAGGATGCCCTGTCGGTTCATCAACCTCACTATCAAACAAAGTTCTAGCCAATAATTTTTTTCCAGCTTTAACATCCCAAAATACAATTGAATTATCATTATGAACTGTCAATGCATGTAGACCGTTTGGATGCCAAGCACAATGCTCAATGATTGGATAATAAAATCCATCTGATTCATATTCATATAGTCCATTTTCTCCACCTGTTGCAGTTTTTGGCAACCTGTAAATAAACTGGGTGAGAACAGTATTTTTGACCAGATTATAAACAATAGTAACTTTGGTATATGATATGAGTAGAGTTCCAAGATCCCTGGGATGAATTTTTAATGATTTGACCTCAGTTTGGTAATCATTTGGAAATGTTGCAGTTTGCTGTTCTCTTAAAGACAAAATGGTAGCTTTTCCTGTTTCAATATTGAATGCCCTTACTGTACCATCCTTTAAACCAACATATACAAACTCCAGCGAGTAATCGCATGCATACGAAACAATCGGAGCTAACGCAATCAAACTGTGAATTATCTTTTTCTGATGGATTGAAATTACAAATAATGTATTTGACTTGTCAATAGCAATTAAGTAGCAGCCTTTAATAAACCTTAATGCCCGAATAGGAGTTACGGTATCCAGTTTCAATTCTACCATTACCCTGGCTTGACCGAAAATGTAGATGTGATTAAAATTCGTGACAACTGCCATTAATGATTGAATTGGGTCGTATGCTAGCGTGTCTACGTTTCCTATTATCCCATATTTCTGTAATTCGTAAACTCCAAATGGCATTGACTCAAGCCCACTTGACAACGAGTCATTTGATGATCTTAATTTGAAATTAATATTTGGGGCCAATTTGTTCTTCTCTTTTGATGTGTCTTTACTGAATGGATTGCTATTGTCCAATTCCAAATTTGGACTAGCTGCAAAGTAATCCCGTGTGTCTGGTTCATCGGATTTCAACGTAAGTTTTTTTATGGCACTCAATGGATTCAATTTATGTCCGCCTTTCACAGAATCCGGTGATGATACCACACCATTATCAATTTCCAAATCATTGGAGACTGACTTGCTTTTCCAAGGTGATTTCAGGTTCAAATTGACCTCTGGAACCCCTCCTTTTTTGAACATGATATGTATAAGCCAAAAAAAAACCTTTTGGTTATTAGTAGATAAATTATTATTATTTCATCTAATGATCAAATTTGCAAAATAATCATTTATTGAATGAAAGAAGTTATGAACTCAACTAATGGCAATTGGAAGTTAAATTATTGGCCAATTAAAATAACCGGGGAACAATAAAATCATAATGAGAAAGTTTGGGATTGTGTCTAATTACAGTGAACGTTGAAGATGGCAGTAACAAAACACAATGGCATTGAAATATAGGTTTCAATTTGAAAAGAAAAGTGAAAAACTTCAATTCAATACCCTTTTTGTTATCTTACAGAAAAAAACACAAGGTTCCAAGTAACATTTTGCATCTGTTTTAAAATAAGTTGATTTTCTACATTGTGATGGTTATATGTCAGAAAAAAATTAGATTGGTGTCTTTTACCGTATACCGTATAAAGTTTGTTGTATACATGTTAATCATTTTGCAAACTGGGCCAATTGAAATAAGGTTCAACTTCAACTAGCAAATATAGAAATCAGAACGTTCACCATTGCGAATTTTCAATTTTAATGCTGGTTTATTGGTTCCAAGGTTTATGGTGAAAAGAACAAACCCAGTCTTTGTTTGAGAAAAGGATTTAATGTTTACTAGATTCATACAATGAGGAATGAATGAGTTACTAAAACCACAAAGAAAGATATTGAGTTTTTGACAGTGAAGACAAATGTGGATACACTCGATCCTTTTGGAACATTATATGCTACGATATTATTACAACGATTTATTCTAACTAGTATGCTTTGTTACTTTCAAAACACCTAATTTTTGATCACTTCAAGCAAACCAAAACAAAACAGTCATCTGTTTTAGTGTGAGGTTTGTTTTAATTAGTTATTAAATTAATTGCATATATTGTGCTCTTTATTAAGGGAAGTGTACCTCAAAATATTGAGTTTCTGCAGCAACTGACAAGAAATCGTCATCAAAAAAATTATTTTGAACATTTTTGTCACTAAAAAAGGTATATCCTATCATAAACGGGGTTATTATCTGAATTCATGCCTAGTGATTTCCCAGTTAAGAGTGTAAACGGGTGATAAAATGCAGTTTTTATCATATCTAGAAAATTTCTGTTTTGGGAAGATCTCAATCATGATTAAAAAAAATATATTTCGATGTCTGATCAAAAGGTTGCAGTGGATAAAAATGACACAGCCTGTTTCGCGTCAACTCTACTGATCTCATCATTCAAACTATTTTCTTTTTCAGATTCTTGGGTAGTTCCAATGTAACTTTTTCTCTCTCTTGAAGACCATGAATCACCACCAGGCGTTGATGAGACAGGAGAAAAACAATCACTTTGACTTTCCCTGCCTAATTTGGCTAAAGAGTCCTTGGGATTTATAACTCTGTTATTGACCAATAGATTTAATTTCTTACGTTCTTGTCTGATCCTATGCTGGGTCATCAAAGCCAATAATTGTTTTAATTTTTCAGTAAAGTGATTCATAAACTCATCAGATTCAAGGATCATCTCAAATGAAGCCCTTTTCACTTGATAGCGTATTTCAACTTCATATTTTTTGGATACTTCAAGAGCTCTTATGGATTCATCAACTTTGAGGGGGTCAATGGCTGATTTCAATTTCAATTTATCAATCGCCAAATGTTTCTTTCTAGTAATTTCCTCCGCATTTAATAATTCCTTCATAAGTAAATGTCTATTTGTCAATGCCTCTTTTATATTGTAGCAGTCCAGTGATATTAACTGAAAAAACTCAAGTAAAGATGACACATAACTCACGTTATTAACTAGTTCTGATTCATTGAAAGCGGATATGATCTTTTGGAATCTATTCCACATACGAACCATTTCATCGGAAGGATCTAAATTTCCTGCAACTGATAATTGGTTTATGTATTCATTGACATAGAACGCGGTTTGTCTTTCCAACTTTAGACATCTTTCGAATTTCTCTACGACCTTTTGGCAGGTTAAATATGTTTCCTTTATCAATGGCCTAAATTTTGCTAATTTTTCACAGGCGTCAGGTGGTGGCTGGAATTGTTTCATAGTTTTACGTTTGATACCTGTTGGTATGATTGAACTGGCCGCCGGCTTTGTTTTCGATGGCACATATCCGAAATCAGGTTGTTCAAATAACAAGGAAAATTCGGGATCTTTAACTAACAGTGGGATGCTACAAATACGTTTGAACCATATTTGTAGTGAAGATTGTAAGCATTTGATCCATTCGGGAGACATTGGTGTATACGTTGAGGAAATTGGGGGAAATGCAGGAACAAATACTTCGACATGATTGTAAATGAGAAACTTATAAAATGCTTCTAGCTCTCTATAGGTTCTTCTGATATCCTTATAATTTTCCTTTCTGAACGATTTGAGACCAAAAACCTTTGATACAAGTTTGATTGTTGGGTTATAAGAGGTTTGGTTACCACTTTCCTCAATTTCTGTTATCTTTATGGCAATTTTAAACTTGCTGCTGTTATATCGTTCAGGAAGATACATTTTGATTTCTTCTTCTGTTGGATAATTTTGAGGGTCTGTCTCAGGCTCGCGCTCGGTATTCTGATAATTGAGATGCTGCTCCTCGTTCACATGTTCATTGATCACTGGATTATCAATTGCGCTTGATATATCACCACTTTCTTCTTCTGTTTTCGCCCCAACATCATTTGAAACAACTTCCTCATCTGCAAATGGATTGTTATCAAAATCATCTGGTTCATAGGCCATTGCAGACGCCATTTTGTTTCCGATATCAAAAGAAGAAATTGCCACAAAAACTCTATAATGTTGAGAATTGGGGTCGATTTGCTCAGCATGCTGATAATTCATAAATTCATTAAAAGTGGCTATATAGAACAGTTATATATAGTGGCAATAACATTAATAGGATTAACAAATCAAACTTGATCTGTTAAAGGGACTGCTTTAAAATCGATTGAAACCCAAGGATCTGAAGAGTTGGATTCAACATCTACTTCGACCTTCCAGTGGTTTCTGTTTATGTATTCAGACTCTGCAAATCCATGGTTAGATTCATCCTTGTAATGCCATTTGTGAACGGACGCCGTGCCGTATTGGTTTGGAACAACCTCCTCCCCGTTTTTGTCAAATTGGTATTCAATACCCGCCATTTTCTTGATATCTGGCAACAAATGCCTTTGCACATGATGTTGCAAATGTCTTCTAAATTTTTTGTTGAGAGAATTCATAGGAGGTTTGATTTTTTCTTCATTTCCGTGGATTTCTGACATGATAAACGGAGGTAAATATTTCACGTGGATATTTAAATTATCGTATTCGTTATCCCAGGATTCGTCCATGATGTATTTTTCGAAATCATCGAGAGAATCAAAGAACATTTCTTTGGATGCGCGAACTTTTGGAGGGCTTTCCAAATGATCAATATGAGTAGGAGCTTCACGAACGATTTGTTGATTTTTTTTCCCCATTTGAGCTTATGTTGAACTTTAAATAGTAGTAGTAGTGGTGGTAATAGAAAGTATTATATAATTGTAATAAACAATTGCAATAGAAAACATTTAAATCTGAATTGAATCTCGAAAAGTGTCAAATTGTATGTCCTTTTATACATGAGGGCCATGCAGGTTAATGGTGTGACTTTGGAGAATGTCGTAATTAATGGGAAAAAATCTTGAAAATTGCATTTTCATCATCACATAAAACTACCCTTGTATTCTAATGAATTAGAACAGTAATATAAGCTTTAAATTGCTCCTTTATCATCAATATATACTTGTTTCATTTACATTTCATTGTGAGATTTGTTTATGCTGAGCATAAAAAAACACTCCACAACACCAAAAGAAATGGTAGGGTGACTTTTTACTGTGGGGAGATGCTTACGTAAATCCCACCACGTTACTTTCTGTCATAACAAGTAAAGAGGATATTTTATAGCATTCAATAAGGAAATAACGCGTACTTAATCGGATTTTATCCCAGTAAGCTCTAAATTGGGGTTTAAAATCTACTTTTTAACAAGACTATACTGCTAGAAGTCTCTGTTGTAACACGCTTTTGTATACTATAATAACCAGAAATTTGTAGTTGACGCCACATACAGGAATCCCACGAAACAACATCAATCGTGTAGTGATATCATGAGCGAACATACGGTGTCAAATTAAGATTTATTTATTTTATTATTCAATAAGTCAGAATTCCAAAGTGTATGGATTGGGTTACATACAATTCAGAAAGAAAATGTCTCGTCCAATTGTCATGTTCATTAGAGTGTTTTTCACCGGATAAAAATGGTAATTTTACCAATATGATGAAAAAAGGTATTTTGAACGCAGAAATTCACGGTATGTGTCATTTAATTGGAATTTAAACATATGCATGATAAAAGCATTAGAGCCGTGAAGATGTTAAGCATTTCTTGGAATATTTATCTTTTCCAGTTTTAAATACTTTTCAACGTGTTTTTTTTCCAGTTATTGTTGAGATCAAGACACATAAAGTGAAGAATCAATGGAATTGATCCAGAACTTCATCAATGCCCCTACAGGTGCCACTGAAAGGGAGGCAGATGATAGCATCACAACAATTGTTGATAGGTTATCAAATGCCACTCTTTTGGCAGACAGGAGAACGGCAGTTCTAGCCCTCAAGAGCTTTTCAAGGGAATATAGAGAAATCGTTGTTGCAAAGGGTTTGAAGCAGATGTTGAATACTCTTCATCATGATAATATGGATTTAGATATAGTTAAAGCTATTTTGGAAACTCTTTTGGTATTGTATATCAGAGGTGATGGTGATAATGATATGACAAGGGATTGGATCAGTTCGCAATCAAGAGTCAAAAACGGTAAATATCCATCGCCTTCTATTCTGGTTCAAAGCATGAAACCTGATCAATTTTCTTTGTGGATTTCAGATGAGCTGACCCAATCTTTGGCCAATATCGAACTATTGCTTGAGTTGTTGGAATTTGATGATATCCCAATAAAGATTTACACATTACAATTGCTTCAAGCCATTGTTTCTACAAGACCAGCTAGGGCTCAAGAATTGATCCTGAAATCTCCAACAGCCATTTCCTATATTTCTCAAATGTTAGACGATCTTTATGAGCCTATAAGAAATGAAACCATTCTTCTATTAATGGGGGTTGTTAAAGATAATTATAATATTCAAAAATTGGTGGTCTTTGAAAACGCATTTGATAAACTGTACCAAATAATCAATGATGAGGGTGGAGTTGACGGATCTATTGTGGTTCAAGATTCGCTATCGTTAATTACGAATCTATTGAAATTCAATTCAATAAATCAAAAGTACTTCATTGAAACAAATTGCTTAGCAAAACTTGGTTCTTTAATCAGTCAAACAATTGACACACCTGTGAAATATTGGCATTCCCAAAGAACTCAAAATGTAATGACAACGCTTGATACAATCAGACTATTTGTTTTGCAAGGCACTCAAGAAATTGAGGGTATCCAAAAAGCAATCTTTGATAACGACATAATGATGCTGGTTTTACGATTGACATTTTCTTTATCTCTTCCGAATCAGATTAGGGTTGAGTCCCTATTAACGATTGCTGATATTATTAGAGGCCATAATGATATTCAATTTGAATTTTCACAGGTTGATGTTCCATATTTAGATCCAACATTGCCAGATGGAAAGCAAAGATATGAAAGTAATTTGCCAATAACTATGGCTTTGATGAATTGGTGTATAAATGTGAACTCAGTTCATCTATTTACATTAAGAATGGCTTCATTGCAAACATTACATGCATTTTATTTCAATAACAATGAGGCTAAGGCTGCCTTTATTGATGATCAGCTATTTTCTTATAGAAAAATGAACGGACTGGAATTACCAGCTGACTCTGCAAATGCTGATACAGAAATAGATCATGACCAAGTTGCCGATAAGGATTCTTCTGACGTGGATGAAATTGTTTACAATGGCGAAATTAATTTATTTCAAACTTTAACACAGCCAGGCTTATCTCATTCGGTGAACCCGTACAAAACATGGTTTTCTGCGATATTTCTTGTTTATATCTTTGAGGACTTTGAAGAAGGTAAAAATATGCTAACGAATGTCAAAATAAATAAACAAGGAGAAGCCGATTTACTACTCATATCATCTATCGGCAAATCAATGTGTGACTCCTTAAAGCAAAAGGACGAAAGAATTATTTTTGGTTTTGTCATTCTACTCTCGCTCTGGTCCTGGGAAAATTACTATGCTGTTGATAAACTTCTTGGAACAGAAAATCTGGTAGAAAATTTGCTAGCTTATTTAATTGATACTTCAAGCAACAATCAGAATGTTCAAGGGATCGTTATTTTCCTTTTATCCATCATCTATGAATTTTCAAGAAGCACTTCACCGATAACAAGAATTAAACTTCATCAATTATTAACCAAAACAATAAGTTCGAATTCTTTTAGCTTGAAATTGCAGCAATTTTTCAAATCTAAGCATGTCAGTTGTTTCAAACCCGATAATTGGTTAGATCCAGAAAAAGATGATACTGGATTGCCTGAGGTGTATTTTGAGGAAACATTTATTCAACTTATCAAAGATAACTCATCTCGGATGATGTCTTGTATTGGAAAAGATCCAAATATTGAGCCTGCTTTAAAATTAGATTACACTGCATATGAAGAAGTGAGTTCTAAATTGACTGAAGTTTTGAATAATTTTAAAGAATTAGAAAAATCTACAAACGAATCTTCAACAAAAAAGAATAAGGAAATTGAAAAGCTTTCGAAAGAATACAATGACTTAACTGATGAGCATAAAAAGGTTTTGGATCAGATTGCCATTATTGAAAAAGAGAAAAATGATTTGAAAAATAAACTTACATCCACCTCAGAAGAACTAAAAAATGTTCAATCTGAAAATTCAAAACTCAATAAAAGTGTCAAGGATTTAACCAATAAATTAAAACAAATAGAATCAAATTTGACTGCTTTGAACGCTAGTCATGAAACTTTAAAATCTAAGCTGAGCGAGACAGAAACTGCGAAAATCACAGCTGAATCTGGTATCAATAAAATGGGAAGAGAATTGTTCCATTATTCAAAGGAGAAGAAAGATCTTGAGCAAAAGAATCTAAAATTGGAATCTGAAATCTCTTCTTTGAAAAAGGAGAAAACCAAGATTGAAGCAGAGCTTAATCAGTCAATAAAAAAGAAGGATTCTTTTATTGAATCTTTAGAGAAGAAGCTTTCCGGGTTAACAAACGATTTACAAAAATCACAAAAAGCTTATAATGAAATTGAAATATCATTCAGAACTAATGCCCAAAAATTGAAGGATGAAGAGAAGAAATCAAGTGATTATTTATCTAAGCTTAGAGCTGCTGCAGAAATAATCGAAAATTTGAAAACTGCAAAAATATCTTCGAACTCTGAACTAGATGAATTTAAGGCCACTAAACTCACTGAAATTGAGGATCTGAAAGCGGAATTAAAAGATTCTATGAACAGCAACAAGTCTATCTTAAAGGAACTAGAAATTCTACAAAAAAAATACCAGTCTTTATCATCATCTGTTGAAGAAAAAGATTCTGAAATTGAGGAATTAAAGGACGAGATAATTGAAATGAGCACAAATATTGAAAGTATTTCTGAAGGCTTTGAAGCAAGCGAGGAAAAATGTAGTGAATTAGAGGCATTTGTTGAATCTCTAGAAACTGAATTGAATGAGTTGAAGGCAACCCACCAAAATTTGATGGAGAATCACAAGATTGAAATTGATGATTTAACAAGAAATTGCGAAGTAAAAATGGAAGACCTAGCTAACCAATTGAAAGAATCAAAAGAAAGAAATTCATCATTATCAAATACTTTAAATGAAAATTCATCAAGAAATGAAGAAATGCAAAATGAAATTCAAGAAAAAGAGTCCAAATTAGTAGAGCTTGAATCTAAGAAAAAAGAAATTGAAACAAAGTTGGTATCAGTAATGAATGAAAGGGATGAGCTATTATCGACCTTGGAAAAGTCAAAATCATCGAATAAAGATTTGTGCACTGATTTAAAGTTGAAACTAGAAAAGAAAAGTAACTCTTTGAAAGAAAAAATTGAAGAAAACAATAAGATTCTTTCTGAGTTGAATGAATTGAAGAAACTAAAAGACCAAGATATGTCCAAATTTTCATTGGATATCAATAATCTCAATTCTAAAAATGAAATTATTTTGAAAGAACGAGCAGAGTTGGAAAAACTGAATGAATCTTTGAGAATAACATCGAAAGAAGCTGTGACTAAATTAGAAAAGCAACTAAGCAATATTTCAAAAACATTGAGTTTATTGGAGGAGGAGAAAAAATGTATCTCTGAAGATTTGAATAATGAAATTGTCAGAAAAGATCAACTGATCAATAAACTGAATGATTCTTTGAATAATTTACAAGAAACATTGAAAAATATAGAAGTTGAAAACATCGATTTGAAGAGAATTCATGAAGAAGTTCTATCATCAAAACATGCAGAACTTGAAACTCTGCAAAAAGATCTTAAAGCTAGCAAAGAATTTCATTCCAAAGAGTTAGATGTTTCCAAAAATTTGAATGATGAACTCATATCACTTAAGAAGTCACAGGAGAATACTTTGAGTGTTTTGAATAAAGAGCTGAAATCACTAAATGCCAATTTAAAATCTAAAGATTCGATTCTGGAAACTATCAAAAGTGATTACTCGCTTCTACAAAAACAGAAAGAGTTAGAAATTGGTGAACTAACATCTAAATTAGCAGATACAGTTGAATCATTTGATGAATCATCTGCTAAATTCTCTGAGCAATCCAAATCTTTTAAGGAAACAGAAGATAAACTGAACTCAGAAATTAAAAAAATATCTCTAGAATCCATTAGTCTTTCTAATTCATTTGCAAAATTAAGGCAAGACAAATTGGAATGTGAAACAAAGCTGAAGAATTCCGAGGCTCTTGCAAAAAAAGAAATTCTTAGATTGACATCCGAAATCACTACTTTAAAATCGGATTTAAACGATTCCGAAGCCAAATATAAGGATCTCAATAGTAAGCTAGATGAAGTTGAAATTAGCTTTAAACAAAAGGTTTCATCATTTGAGAAAGAAATTGAAGAATTAGATAAGGCACTTGTGTCTGAAAAGGCTATGAGTAAAAAATACCAAAATCAACTGATGGAACTTAAGGGAAAATATGATGAATATTCTACAAAGATGAATGAAGAATTGCAAACTACGAAACAGGATATGTCAGCACGCTTGAAATCATCTGAAGCTGTTATTTCTCAACTTGAAAATGAAAAAGATGCTGTTCAAGAGAAATTGGATTCAACGTTAAGAGAAGTTGAATCCTTGAAACAATTAGTTTCATCAAATGAAAAAACCATTGAAGGTCTGGATTCTGAATTGAAAAAAAATATGGAATTTAAAGAAACAAAAATCGGATTATTGGACAGTAAAATTAAGGCTTTGGAATCTGAATTATTAGATACTTCTAAAAAACTTGAAATCGCAGAATCTAAATCTACTGAAGTTTCCTTAAAATTGAATGAGTTGGAGAAGAAATCAAAAAATGACACTGTAACATTGAAAAAGCAGTTAGATGAAGCTAATTCCAATTTAAAATTATGCAATAATACTATTGCCGAATCCACTAAACAATTAAAGGTTTTGGCTGTAGATAAAGAGAAAATGTCCAATGATTTGAACACTACCATCGATAACCATAAAGCTAAAATAACAGCATTGGAGAAAACCAAAGCAAGCCTGGAGTCAGAAAAATCCACCTTAAAGAATCAAAATAATGAAAGCATCGAAAAAAAGAAGAATCTAGAAAAAGAAATTGAAAATTTGAATATTTTAAAAGCAGAATTAAATGATGAATTGAAAAGGACTGAGCAATCAACTTCTACTGAAATAAAAGATTTGAAACAAAAAATTGAGATATCAGATTCTAAGTTGATTCAGCTGGAAAAGGAGAAAGAAGAGTTTGAACTATCAAAGAACTCATTATCAGTAAAAATAACCGATTTGCTCTCTCAAGTTGACAACCAAAAATCCTTAATTCAATCTTTAAATAAGGAGATGGAACAATCATCCAAAGAAGCGAGCTTGAATGTTTCGAAGCTGAATGAATTGATCAGTTCAAAGGAGTCTGAGTTGGCCAGCCATCTTAATAAACAATCTGTATCAGAAAAAGAACTTGAAAAGCTTCGAAACTCATTAAAACTACTTCAAGAATCCAAAATAAAATTAGATAGTAAGGTTTGTCATCTTGAAACTGAAAAAAATGATTTATTGACCAAAATGGATCTAAAAAATGGGAAACTATCTGAGGAAAAAAACCTTCTTTTGGAGGAAAAAAAATCATTGGAAGCTTCTTTTTCTTTGATTTCATCTAACTATGAAGAAAAAGAAATGGAACTTTCTGAGGTAGGTCAAAAAAATGCTCAATTGGCTGAAAATATTTTATCTTTGGAATCTCAGCTAAAATCTACCTCAAATGAAAAATCAGACAAAGAGAAAGAAGTAAATGATTTGAAAAAGGCGATCGAATCATTGAAGGTTGATATTGCTGAAAAAACCAAAAATATCAATAAATTGACAATGGAATCAGAAAATAAAAATGCTGAGACAGACAAGAAACTGAAAGAGTTAACTAATCAAAACCACCAACTTCAGAAAGATTCAACATTGAACAAACAAAAAATAAAAAAATTGGAATCTGATATTGTTGTAAAAGACAACGAGCTCGAAGCGGGGCGTCAATTGCAAGTAGCAAACGCTGAATCTAAAATAAAGCAACATTCTGACGAAGTAAAATCTCTAGAAACGGAGTTATCATTGTTAAAACAACAAAAAGAAAAAGAAATTCAATCATTGACATCAATTACTGCTTCTCAAGATGAAAATTTGAAGGAATTATTGAGTTCCATAGAAACTCTGAATAATTCTATTGATGAAAAGGATTCTGAGGCTAAAAAACGAGAAAGTGAGCTTCAGCTACTCAAGAAATCTGAATCTGAAGCAAAATTGGAGAACAAAAGGTTGAAAGACACCTTCGATACTCATCAGAAAACAGCAGAAACGCAAAGAAAAGAAATAAGTAGTTATGATAAAAAAATAGGGGCACTTCAAAAGAATATCAAGGAGTTAGAATCGAAGTTAAGCTCAGCAAGAGATGAGAGCTCTTTCAAGGATAATACTGTTTCAAAACTTGAAACAGAAATTCAATGTTTGAAAGATGAGTATATAACACTAGATGGAAAAATGGCAAAAGAAATTGAAAAGTACGGTGAGGAATTAAAAACTGTCATGTCTAAAGATGAACAATTAATTAAGAAAAAGGATGCCGAAATTGTTGATTTGAAAAAGTCATTGCAAAGGTTGGAATCAAAATCATCTGACCTTGCTGATTCTGAAAAGGAGCTGGTTTCTATAAAGCAAAAACTGAAGGCTCTTGAATTGGAGAAGAAAGAGGTCACATCTGAGTTGTCAACATTGCAAAATAGCCATCTTGCTGAGATTTCTGGCAAAATTTCTGAAATTGATATTCTATCCAAATCATTAGCTCAAAAGGAAAAGGATTCATCTTCATTAAACGCTAAAGTTGATGATTTGAAAGAGAAAGTATCTAATTTAAAAACTGAAACCTTTTCTAAAGATACTAGCATAAAATCGCTCGAGACTCAACTTGTCGATTTGAAAAAACAGATTGACGTATTCAATTCCGAGAAAAATAGATATTCAACTCTAGTCCAAAGCTTGGAAGCCGACAAGGTTAAGATGGGGAATTCACTGAAGGATTTTAAAACTGAAGTTGATTCTTTAAATATCAAGTTGAATGATTTCAATACCGATGCAAAAGTTAAAAATGACGTCGAAGCAAAACACTCATTGGAAGTCAATTCTCTCACAAAGGAAATCGAAAGTTTAAACCTTCAACTTGAAAAAGCTAATTCTGATTACACAGCAACTATTGATAACTATAAAAAGGATCACGAAGAGCTCAAAAATTGTCATGTTAAAAAATTAGATGAGACAAATGCTGCTTTTTCAAAGGTGAGTGAAGAGCTCAACTCTAAGGTAAGCAAACTTGAAGACTCCAACAAGGAGCTGAATCAAAAAATACAGGATTCTAAAAATGATCACAATACTAAACTTGATGAATTAAGAAAAGAAAGAGATCAATATAAGTCTGAGATAGATGCAAAATTGGAAGTTATTAGAACAAAGGATAAAGAAATTGAAGTTTTGAAAGATTCTTCTGAAAGTAATCAATCTCAAAACCAAGAGATCGAGAAACTGCTACAAAAAATTAAACAACTTGAAAACGAGAAGCATGATATGGTTTCGAAGGGCGACTTAGATCAAGCATTGGAGCTATGGGTCTCTGCAAACGATAAAAATGAAATCTATGTTCAAAAGCTGAAGGATTTAGGTGTTGAGGTTTCCAGTGATGAGGAAACTGATGAAGCAAGTGACGACGATGATGACGACGGTGCGGATGATGATGATCTTTAATTTCAAAATCAAAATCCGTATATTCAGAAAATCAAGCATGAATTAATGAAGCATATTTATTTTCAAATCTTCTTCAAATGACCCCACCATAGGATCGCATTTATTATATAGTGTAATTTCCCCTCTTAGCTTTGATTCCTTTGGCTTTATCATTTCAGATGATGACGTAATCGATAAATTAATCATTGGAAAATTTTGGAATTATACATGTAGTAACACTTCATTCTAATTCAAAAAATTGAGGACTTTTAAATGTTAAGGCGTGTCGGAACATCATTTATACGAAGCTCGTTGCGGAGATGCTATAGTGACAGTACTAGAGTGATTGGTATTGATTTGGGAACAACAAATTCGGCGGTTGCGTATGTCCCATCAGGGTCAAATGAACCTCGAATTTTAGAGAATAATGATGGGGGGAGGACGATTCCATCCATTGTTGCATTTACAAAAACGGGGGATGTTTTGATTGGTGAGATCGCTAAAAGGCAATGGGTTATAAATCCACAAAATACATTCTATGCCACAAAAAGATTAATCGGCCGTAAGTTTAATACAAAAGAAGTGCAGGAGGATTCCAAGGGCGTTCCATATTCTATTGTTGAAGGGGATAATGGAGATGCATGGGTCAAGACTGTAGATGTAGGTGATGATGTGAGGTACTCACCTGAACAAATTGGAGGATTGATTTTAAAAGAAATGAAACACATTGCAGAGAAATCACTGGGATTAAATGATAACAGTATAAAGAATGCAGTAGTAACAGTTCCTGCTTATTTTAATGATTCCCAGAGACAAGCAACTAAAACTGCAGGAGAATTGGTTGGATTAAATGTGGTAAGAGTTCTAAATGAACCAACTGCGGCGTCGTTGGCATATGGATTGGAAAAACAGAATGATGGAATAGTGGCTGTCTACGATCTTGGTGGAGGAACATTTGATATATCCATTTTAGATATCGAAGATGGTGTTTTTGAAGTTAGAAGTACAAATGGTGATACTCACTTAGGTGGTGAAGATTTTGACACTTTATTAGTGGATTGGATATTGACTCAATTCAATTCCAAAACGGGTATCAACTTAAAAGAGCTATGTGAAAAGAATGGTGATATGACACCCTTACAACGTGTTAGAGAAGCCGCCGAGAAGGCCAAAATTGAGTTAAGTCATATTAAAGAAACCAAAATTGAATTACCATTCATCACGGATAAGGAAAGTATAAGTATCCGATTGACAGAAGCTGAATTGGACGAAATGAGCATGCCATTGATTGAAAGAACTTTAGGTCCCTTAAAAAGAGCTTTGAGTGATGCAGAACTCGAGGCTGATGATATTGACGAAGTCATTCTTGTCGGAGGTATGACTCGTATGCCTAAGATAAGAGAAATAGTGGGTAATTTCTTCAATAAAAAAGTCAACACTGATGTTAATCCTGATGAGGCAGTTGCTCTTGGTGCGGCAATTCAGGGTGCGGTTTTGTCTGGTGAGGTTAAAGACGTGTTATTATTGGATGTTACACCTTTGACCTTGGGTATTGAATCATATGGTGGATTATTTTCTAAGTTGATCCCCCGCAATACTAGAATTCCTTGTAAATTGCAGCAGATGTACTCTACTGCAGTGGATGGTCAGAATGCAATAGAGGTTAACGTATACCAAGGTGAAAGGCCACTCGTCCAAGATAATAAATTGATTGGTAAGTTTAAACTAACTGGCATTCCTCCAAAACCCAAGGGAACTCCTCAAATTGAGGTCAGCTTTGATATCGATGCTGATGGTATTATTAAGGTGTCTGCACTTGATAAGGAAACTGGCAAGTCATCTTCCATTACTGTGTTTGGCAAAACGGGTCTTACAAAAGATGAGATCGAGGAAATGGTCAACAAGAGTAAGGAAAGCAGCAAAAACGATGAACATAAAATATCGTATCTGAAACATGTTAACAACTTGGAGTTGATTGCTTTTGATGCGGAGCAAGCGCTTCTTGATTGGGGGAAATACATCACTTCTGAGGATTTGCAGAACATGGAAAGACACATTGAGATTGTCAAACGTATTGTGGCAGATGCCCGTTCTGGTGAGCTACAAAACATTCAAATCATTCAAGGTGCTCAAGAAGAGCTAAAATCTGAAACCCTAGCTGTCATTACTAAGGCTGCTGCTGTCTCAAGGGAGACTCGTTCAAATTAAGTGTGTAATTCAGTCATTTTGTAAATATTATACTGAGCACATGAGCATTTTAAACCCCCTCTCAAAAACTGAAGAAGATTGTTGAGAAAGAAAACATTCTTTTTTATACAATTAGTAAAACAAAAGCAGATGTATCACCACTCTAACGCGTCTCAAGTTAGTTCCAATTCAGCACGGCGGATTTCATCCAATAACCCATTCCGTACAGCACTTTTACAGGACGAACAGCGGTCCAGGTCGCGTCAAAATCTCGGCTCTCCCCAAGAAGATCGGGAATATAACGACTGGTTGGACAGACGTATCCAAGACGAACAAGATGAAGAAACATACTCCAGTGACAATTCCTTTGAAGCTGGAGATGAATTGGACTTTGTTCCACCAAGGACTCAGCAGGTTCCTGTGAGATCCAACTCTAATTCCAGGAGAAGCTCAAACAATCCTTTTTCTAAGCCACAGCAAGAATACAGAGATACTTCACCCACCGCTCCTCCTCCAGCTTACCATGATGTGGTTCCTAAATCAAAGCAAACTGGTTATTCAAGGGACGAAAAATCAAATCAAACTAGAACTTCAGTAACCGAAATTGACGATAACCCATTCCCTGAAACACGCCGTGCTCCACCTCCAATTCCTTCTTCTCAAGGAGGAAGAACAAATCGCAGTGGAAGTGGAAGTGCTTCAAATAGGTTGAAAGTTGAAAACCTCACTAATACAACAACGACAAAGATTTACTCAGATGGTCGTGTTAGATCAAAATCAACAGGTGATCCTACAGCAAATTCACTTGAATCACACCAAAGATCACAAAGAAGATCTGATCGCTCTCCTCAAATAAAGCAATCTCATCATCATCATAGTAATAGCAGCAGTAACCATGGAGATAAATCTGACCGGCCACATCGGTCACATTCCCATTCCCATGGTGGACATAGGTCTCGTCGTAGTAAGAGGTTTGTACAAGAAAAATCCAGAAATGTTGATACAATTGATAGGTTAGATGTGACTGGATTTTTTGGAGGTGCCAAATTTCATCATGATGGACCATTTGATGCTTGTACTCCTCAAAGAAATAAAGATGTAAAGGCCGCTCCCGTTGCTGCTTTTCCAGCTGATGGTCCAAATAATTCCATCAAAGGTACTAAACCTAATGTGTCAAAAGATGATCAATATGATATGATGTTTGGTGTTAACAATATTGACTCAAATGATAAACGAGAGCTTTTATTGCAACAAAGACAACAAAATCCTTCTTATTCATCATTTGAAAGAGAAGACTCTGTTGATACTGTTGTTGGCGCGCTTGGAAAGGCAAGAATTTCCCAATTTGACCTTACAGGCTCAAAAAAATTAGTTGGTGAAGAATCACTTGGGTTAGGCTCGACAACTTTTGTTGATGGTGCTCCTGTTTTTGGAAGTGTATCAGAAAAAGAAAGAGAAAATAATGAATCGGGCTTGTCGAGGAAGAAAACTTTATTAGGTAGAATGAAAACAATTGTTAGAAAGTGAATATTTACGTCGCTTCTAATCTTTTGATCCATATATCTGGCCTCATCATTTTTATACACCCATTTTACTCCATCCTTTTTTATAAGTTTACTAAGTCAATTCATTGTTAAAAAATTCGTTATATACATACTTGATATAAATTATTAACTTCAATGGAATAACATTTTATCGAAAGGATTTGTTTCCACCTGCTTTGGTGTTGTCCTTTGCGGGAGTTTCATTGCAGTCGTAATATTTGTATTAGATATGGATTTTGAAACACCCTGCGATATACCTTGCTGTTGATGTTGTTGCTGGGTTTCGTTTAATGATTTTAATGGAGATGATATTGGTAAAACCGCACTAGCTGCTGTTGTTCCAATACTTGCAATTAAAGGAGTTGTGACAGATATTGGTGTCTGTATTATACCAACAGGCTGCTGCTGTTGTGACTGTAATGTCTTAATGTGTTGCTGCATGGAATCAAAAGACCCCTTTGTTTCTAAAACATCATGGCGTTGAATTCTAGCTTGCGATTGTTGAGAAACTGACGGACCATTACTAGCGGAAATTACTCTTGCTGATTGCCTTCTTTGCATTCCACCACCTGGAAAATTGTTAACGATCCCAGCACTCATTGGAAAATTATTTGCGCTATTACCTAAATCAAATGATGATGTTGTTGATGGCACGACTGCAGACAATGGTCCATTTCCATGAAATGTTGACATTGATGGAATTGAACTTAAGGTAGGTTGCTCCACAATAGTTGATGGGTTTGTGCTAACAACAGAACTTTTTAATGATGATGCTTCTAACTTGATAGTCAATTCTTTAGTCGCTCTAGTTAAAATACTCAGTGACGATCTAACTTCCTTCAACGCTGGTAAGTCATCAATTGCACCCTTAGTAGCAGCCAGTATCGCAATAATAGATTTCAAAAATACATTGGTTGACTCGTACAAACTCTGTTTTGAATCTTCAACCTTGCCGTTGGATTGTTTGAATTTATGTAAAGAAATCTTCAGTCGCCTAGTTTTTTCCATAGAATTCATACAGTAATTCGTCAGTTCTTTTATCTTAGAAGCTATCGTATCCAGAGGTTCGTCAACAGGTCCCTGGTTATTTTGTGCTTGAGCTGTAGATATCGCACTCTTTGAAATTGCTAAATTTACTTGGCTAAAAACTACCTGAGCTGCTTGTATAGTGTGACTAATACTCTCTATTAACCTTTCATCGCCAATGAGTTGATCTTGTTGTATGTTTACTGTAGAAATTTCGGAATCTTGCTTCAACGCATTACTAAAAGATCGGCTTGGGGTTTTTCTCATTGACAGAGATTGCGATCCACTAGTTGATGGATTTGGCGCAGGAATTCTATTAATTGATAATGATGGTTTCAGCTTTGATTGGGGGTATTGTTGGTTTAGCGGCGGTTTTTGTGATGGTAAAGGTGCAGGTGTTTGCCTTGAAATACTAGATTGAGATCTAGAGAAAGAAGATCTTGACCTTGTCCTGGTTTGAGATTTGGATGATAAGTTTGAAGACGATGACTCAGAAGATATTGACGATTTATGTTGTTGCTGCTGCAGTATTGCTGGTTGTTGATAGTTATTGCTGGATAAGTGACTGTTTAATGTTTGAGCATGTGGACGTGTGATTTGTTGATGATTACTAGAAACTCTACTCTGAATTGGAACTTGAGAATGGCTTCTTAATTTAGGATTGAGCTGACCTTGGCTTTGACTTCGGCTTTGACTTTGATTTAGCTTTTGGCTTTGGCTTTGATGTGGTTTTTGGCTTTGGCTTTGGCTTTGCTTTGGCTTCGGCTTTTGATGTTGTATTTGGTTTACACTTGAGTTTTGTAATCTAAAATGTTCTAACTTCATGTTCTTAGTTTGTTTCTTTATTGTTCTAGTAACGGGGATGACCAACTTGGCAATAGCAACAATTTCAGTGAACAATGAAAAAATGGAGAAGTATAGGGATTTAAATACGTCAGATGGCTTTGAATTATCAATGGGCAGCAAAACCAATTTTAAATTCTGAATATAAAGCCTCAGGTCAGACATACATTGAACAATACTTAATGTCAAATGGTTTGAAATGTTTTTTGCTACGTCACTATTGGTATTGTTGGATCTCGAAATATTCTTTTCTGCTGTTTCCAATACTGATAAAAATATGTTTAATGATTTGAAGTTTACCTCTGCACTTGTATTTAACGTACCCGTGATGTGAATCAATTGATCATAAAACGATTTGAACTTTTTTGATAAAACCAATAATTCATTCAAAGGAATCGTCTTTTTGGCTTTGACATTTTCAACCGAGATTAAATGTGTATCATAGTTCTGTCGTTCTTCTATTTTAGGTTTTCCAAGCTGAGTTTTTTGTTGAATTTGGGACCCACTTTGATCATTTAAATTTGCCTTTTCACTTGAAGGGCGATCCAACCCAAGGGAATGCCCATGATCTGTAACCGTTCTATCATGATTTCCCATAACCATTTTCGATTGTGGTACCGTATTTGAAAAGCTTCTTTCAGTTGGCGTGTCATTATTATGATGTTGATCCGAATCAGTATGGCTTTGACTCCCGTTTGGCGCTTTGAAAAGTCTTCCCATCCGTTTTTCTGCCCGAGAAGACTTCAATGCATCTGTAGACGTTCTTGTGCTACTTTCGGAGTCGATTGAAGGTTTTCCCCTCTCACTATCGTACATCCTATTTAAAAGAAGAAGAAGTGAAATTAATATCAGCTACGGCAAAATATGCTCATGTACTTATCCTTTATTACTGTTATTATTGTTTTATGTGTTTTAATATATACGGGACTTTTTTAGTGTTGTTGGCGCACACCAGAAACAATGTCGTCAACACGAAGAAGCATACAAGCAGATTCAATTGCGGTTTTGGCGGATTGTTGTTTAATAACTTCCGGCTCCCAGATACCATATTCAATCATATCAACAACCTTCCCTTGATCACCATCAACACCCCAAGTATGTTCTCCATTGGCATGCTTTGCTCTTAATTGAGATAAAATTCTGATAGGATTACCACCACAGTTTTGGATAAGGGTTCTTGGAATAACTTCGAAAGCATCAGCGACAGCTTGGTAAGGCCATTGTTGAACACCTTCAATCTTCTTTGCTCTTTCAGAAAGACCGACAGAAACAGCCATTTCAGTTGCACCACCACCTGGTGATAATGAAGGCTCGAAGAAAACATTCCTTGTAACAGCCATAGCATCTTGGAGGTTTCTGTCTATTTCATTAAGAATATCCTTTGATGGGCCTCTCAACATAACTGTACAAGCACCTGGATCTTTACATTCAATTAAATAAGTGAAGTATTCGTCACCAATTAACTTAACATCAAACAAACCACACTTGGTACCAATATCGGATTCCTTCAAATCTTCCACTCTGTTCACAATAGTAGCACCGGTTGCTCTGGCAATTCTATTGTTATCGGATTTTTTCACTCTTCTTAACGCAGAACAGCCACCCTTCAAGAGATAATGCTGTGCTAAATCTGAAACCCCCTTTTCAGTAATGACTAAATCTGGTTTGAATTCCAAAATTTGTTCACACATTAATTTCACTTGTTCTTCTTCAATCTCAAGTAATCTACTCCAATCAGATTCATTTGTGATCTCAACATTAGTTTGTGATTCACCCTTTTTATATTCCAAAGGACAGTCTAAGAGCATCACACGAGGATTTTTAATGTTTCTTTTCATCTTTGGGTGGACTACATCTTTATTAAGACAAATCCCATCCAAAACAACAGAATCTTCGATTTCACCACCTGGGATTTTTTCAATACGGACGTATCTCTTAATATCGATTTCTTTATAGTCTCCATCTTGGACCATCACGGTTTTAATCGCTTTCAATGAGAGATTGCACATCAATTCTGACCATTTGGACACATATTTCGTCCCAATTGAAGCTGAGATCAATTTAATTAACGCTGAATCATTATTTAAATCAACAGGACGAGAAACTTCATGAATAATTTCCAACGCGTCCTTAAGAGCTTGTTTTAAAGCATGGATAATAACAACAGGATGGATATTCTTTTCAATATATGGAAATGCCTGTGCCAAGATTTCTCCTGCCAATATAATAACTGATGTAGTACCATCACCAACTTCTTCATCTTGAGTCCTACTTAATTCGATCATGGCCTTTGCTGCAGGATGTGCAACATCAATTTCTCTTAAAATCGCATGTCCATCATTAGTAATAACTATCCCTCCCATTGGGTCTAATAGCATCTTTAACATCGCTTTAGGTCCCAAACACGTTCTAATCACATCCGCCACAGCTTTGGCCGCTGTAATATTCTGTACTTGTGCTTCACGCCCGGATTGACGCTGGGTCGAGGTGTTTAAGTATACAACAGGTGCTTGCATTCGTGTATTTCAGTAAAAGAAGTAACGTATTGAAGTTGAACAAGGTGGACGTAGAAATTTTCAATCTCTCATAGTGAAAAATTATTCATCTTTTAAAATGGCTACTACAGTGGGTGCAAGCGAGCTGTTGAGGTGGTTTGAAGACGCTAATAATAAATGCTACTTTGATTCTAAACGTTTGGCAGTTAAAAAGGCACAAAACGGATCAGGGGTTGGAGTTTTTGCTAAAAGTAATTTGGAACCAAAAACAACGAAAGATGATGATTGGGAGCCAAATCTCTTGTTAAGAGTGCACAAATCAATGACATTAAATGGTAAAAATTGTACTATTTCGAATTTAATTTATGATGAAGAAATTGAAGGGATTGATGGTCTTATGTGTGCAGTTATTTACGAAATCGAAATTCAAGAAAAATCACCATGGTTCGGGTACCTGAAAACAATTAATCACACGCTGGACAGCAACTGTAATATTACACTTTTAAATAAACCAGATGATTTAGCAGATGGTAATGGGAAATCTAAAAAAGATTCAGAAAGATACATTCTACCTGTTCCTTTTTGGGACGAAAAGGAACTGAATTTATTGACAGGAACAGAAGTTGAAATGTTAGACGGATTAGATGATTCTCAGTTAAGATATCACTATGCAGTTGCTATTACATTTGCTAAGAGAATAAATATGTCAATGGGGTTGCCAATTCCATACCTTTTACAAAATGTCTTGCCAGAAGGTAATGATGGTGATTACGAAGAGGAAACAGAGGAAGTAGACGAGGGGACATTCGATGAGCTTAAGTTTAAACAATTTGCTGCTCTATTTTTAGCGGTTACTTCGAGATCCTTTGAAGTCGACAACTACAGGGATTTGGCGTTGGTTCCAGGTGCCGATTTATTCAACCATGATTCATTCAACGAAGAAAATGTTCACTTTGTTACATTGGGTGAAGTATGCCCATTTTGCGGGAAAGATGAATGCGGTCATGGTGAGCATGGTGCTCCTGATTCTGAAGAAGAATCAGATTTTGAACAACATGATGAGGAAGAAGAAAATGATGATGATCAGGTTACTGAAACAGCTGAACAGTTAACTGAAATCACGATGGAATATGTGAACGAGATAGAAAACGAAATTCAAGATATTTCTAGTGACGAGTCAAGTGATGGATATGATGACGAATTGGATCCTGTGATTGCTGAGGCAAATTTAGATCCAGACGAATGTTGTGATATTGTTCTTGAAAGAAAAGTTAAAAAGGGTGAAGAAGTCTTCAACACATATGGTGAATTATCCAATGCAGAACTTTTAATTAAATACGGATTCTGTGTTGAATCAAATCCAAACGATACCTTAACTTTTGGTCCTGAAATTTCACAATTTGTCAGATCATTAGTCCAAAAAATTGATGACCAAGATGATGAAGACTCCAAAGATAAAATGTCAAGACTTAACTGGTGGATAAATTACGGATATAAAGAATTGACTAAATATATCGAAATTCAATCTAAAGACTCGTGTTGTGATGATGATGGTTGCGAGGGTGCTTGTGATGATGAATCTCCCCAATGCGAAGATGAAAATTGCTCTACTGATCACGGACACTCACATGATGATAATGCTGATGATAAATGCTGCGATGATGAGGGATGTGGTGGTGATGGAGATTGTGAAGAGGAAGATGAATATGAATGGATGGAAAACTGTAAATTAGGTTTTCCAGGTCATTTCAATGGATTTACTATTGCAGTTGCGACATTATTAACCACTGATAATGAAACAATGACCGAGTTGTTGAATGCTTTCCAAGATGAAGAATTGATGTCTGCACCAGGTTTTGCGGGTGCGTTCGTTGAAAAGAAATTGATTTTAGAAGCTAATGATAAAACAAATGTTCTTTTAAAACAACTCATTAATGCAAAACTTCAGTCTTTCAATGATAATAATAAGAGTGGTGATTTGAAGAGGATGATCAAAAAGGCAAGTGGAAGAAAAGAATTAATTTACACCATTTTGTTCAACGAAAAGAAGATGCTTGAATCAGCACTGAAGAGACTTAAATGATTGTTATTGGTAAGATCATTTTTATAGAGATACTTAAATATAGAGATATAAATAAATATAAATAACCAAAGGGAAATCATTTTCTGTTAACAGTAGTGTGTAATTTATTTTCCTTGGTGATACTGATACATACAAATGATGCAATACAGCCACCAAGTGCAAAAATAAAAGCAATCCAACAAGCAAAAGAGTATGAATAGACCATTGCCTCAAATGCCCACTTAGGCGCATCTGGAGATCTAATATACTTTGCGTCGTGCATTGCTGCATCAATAACTTTTTGTAACGCCTTTTCAGTAATGTCGTCAGGTTTATTTGCAGTTAATGAGCTTACTAATTTGGTTGATAATGTAGATGTGAAAAGATATGAGGAAAATGAAGTACCCAATGTTGAACCCATACTTCTAAAAGCATATTGCAAAGAAGTAACAGAAGATTGGTATTCGAATGGAACTGCAGCAATTAATGACAATAATGTAACTGTCAACATTGAAGCGTAGGCAGCAACTGGTAAACTTGAAATGAAGTATTCTTCAATAAATGAAAGGTTATTTCCTGGTCTGGTTTCAGAAATCATGTACACTAAACCAACGATACCCATGAATTGGAAACTCATTGAAAATTTCAAATATTTACCACTCCATTTCATGTAGAATCCACTCCCGATCGAAGTGAGTGAACAAAGAACTATATTTGGAACACTTCTAAGACCAACAGATCCGGTTGTCAAGCCCTTAACAGTTGCTAGGTAAACAGGAAAGTAATACATTAAAACATAAGCATACATTGTACCAAACCAGTTGGCCAATGCAGAACCTAAAACAGATCTGTTAGACATCAACTCTACTGGGATGATAGCAAAGTCATGCTTTGACTCGACTTGATAAAGAATGTATATTCCACCCATCAAAGCTGCAATCAAAGAATAAAACAAAATATTTGATAGACTGGTTGAGGTTAAAATAATGAAAATCAATAGATTACCAGCAACAAGACAAATTCCATAAACATCAACTTTCTTCATCTTTTCTGATAATGTAAGATCCTTTAATGCAACTTCATGAGGTAAAGTTGGTAAATTCAAAGTGAAATAAATTAGGAAAAAGCAAAAGATACCAATTGGAACCTGGCACCAAAAAGCCATTCTCCATCCCCAATTTTCAGCAATCCATCCACCGGCGATACCACCAACTGCAGATCCAATTGCAAAAAAAATATTACCGAGACCTTGGAAGACACCTCTAGATCTTAGAGGAACCAAATCCGATGCTGTGATAGAACCAAGGGAATTCAAACCAGCTGCAAACCCAGATAAAAATCTACCAGAAGTAAAAGAAGCTACAGAATTGGCAGTAGCACATTGTAAGCACCCGATAGTAAAAACCCCAATACATAAAAGGAATGAAGGTTTACGACCGAAAATGTCACTTAATTTCCCTAATGGTTGAACGATAGAAGTTGAAAGTAGATAAGCAGTAACAATCCAAGAAACGTATGGAATAGCATTCAAATCAGAGGCAATATCCGTCATTAAAGTTGAAAGAATTGTGGCATCTAAAGACGATAAGAATACCAAAAAGTATGTTGGGGCTAATACTGCGATTAACCTACCTTTTGGCAATAAGTATCCACCGTTGGGACTATCTTCATCGTTATCTGCTTCATCACAGATAGCACCATAATCAGATGTTGATTCTAAAACATCTTCTGCCACTATTCCTGGTAAAGAAGTCGAAGCGTCTCCTAATAGAGGGCTTCTAACTGGACTCAAGTTCCTCGACATTTGCAGAGAAAGAAAATGTGACCCAAGGATACGGAAGTTTAAGAGCTATACAAAAAAGAATTTAACGCATAAATGATTCCGAAGATTAGCCAGAAGTGGAAATTCCGCAAACGGAAATTATTGTTCAGCTCCATTCACTGTGGGCGTTGGCTTTCTCTCTTCTTTACGCTTCCGCCTTTTCTCTTCTTCTAATTCCCGTCTTTCTGATTCTTCAAACTCGTGCATCTTATTAGTAAATTTTGGACTCCAACGGTTATCAACAGGAACATCGTATTCGTAAGTTTTAGACCACCATTTTCTTAGTTTTGGTGAGTTAGTTGATTGTAATTCTGGAGTTTTCAGTACAACTAAAATAATCTTGTTCAAGCCAGTTGATCTCAAAATGGATTTGGATATATCAGATTCAATTATTTGGGAAATTATTTCATCAAGCGATTTCTTGATTGATTTGTAGTTCAGCTGAGGTAACTTGAGTTCTTCTTCTTCTGGTTTAGCTTCTTGTTCCTGTTGATCATCTTCTTGTTTAACTTCACTCTCTGTGCCGATGGCAGATGGCGGTAATTTCATCTTTTCTGCTTCCTCTTTTAACCTTCTTTTAACATCTAATGCAAGTTGTTTACGTCTAACATCTTTTAATTTTGTTATTTCTTCTGGGAAAAGCATATCTTGGATTTCACATCTGATATTCCAACACCAATCTGACATTGTAGAAACCTCTTTGGCCAATATTTTGGAATCTGGAATCAATTGAAAATTTATCCCTGATTTGTTTTCCTGTTCGATGATACCCCAATCTTTATCAATATTATCAATAGGTTCATCATCAGAATTATCTGCATCAATTTCAACATCTGAATCTGAGTCTGCTAAATCCTCGTCCTCAAATTCCTCTTCTCCTTCCACAAAATCTTCATCTTCTTCATTGTCAATGATTGGTATATCAGCAATAGGTTGCTTTTTCTTTCTTCCCCTCTTGGTTGGTGCTTTTGTAGGCTCTTCACTCTTTCTTTTTCTCCCTCTTGTAGATGATGAACTTGTAGTAGTAGAAGAAATCGAAGCATCTGGTCGCTTCGGTCTTCCTCTGCCTTTGCCTTTATTCTTAGGTTTCACTTCTTCTTTCTCTTCTTGTTCTTCGTCATACTCTTCTAATTCATCCAATTCATCATATTCAGGTTCTTTGGGTTCTCCCCAACTTCCCCATTTGATGAATTCCTCTATTGGTAGAGTATATGCTTTTAAATAAGCTGATACGATTCTTTTCCTTCTTCCAACCTGGTTATCAACAAAATCATCGCTTCCTTCAGGTGGCTGTTCTCCTGAATTTACCAGATAATCCCTTATGAATTGTCTATCTATCAACTTGATGTTCGTGGCGTTACACCATAAATATTGATCATCAAAATAGAATTTAACACATATTGAATCAATTCTAGTTTTAGGCTTTTTGTCTAGCATGGATTCCGGAATTGAATCATGTGGAATCACTAATGCAGGCCATTCGGGGTACCCCTTAACTTTTGCAAGAACAAAAGACTTCTCAGGGAATTCGGTCGACATTGATATATTGTCTTGTAAATAAAAACAAGCAACAGAGAACGGGAAAAAAATTGAAATATACACAAATAAGGTGTACTTTAAACTAATATTTTGTTCATTTAAAAATTAAAAGCTTTGTAGTGTATGTAAGGATATCATTTTTTGACTACTATAATCAGTGGATTTGGAAGATAAAATGAGTGAAAAAATGGTAAATTTTCAATATAAACAAGCAAAGCTTGATGTTTCAACTTTACACTATCACGACAAAATACCATGTTGTGGCCAATTATTTCAAATGAAAGATGACTAGAAGATTCAAACACTGTCATATTATGAGTGTTATTGCAAAAAGCAATTTACTAATGCAATTGATATGTTATGGCGTATTTGATGGTTAATTTAGAGAAGTTTGTAAGTTTCACTAATTTAAAATCATTTGCTTAGCTAGATAGTCAAAGATGAAATACATATACATATATTTTTAAAAGCTAATTTACATATGTTAAACAATTGAATTGGACTCAATTCAAACCAATTAAATCATATAATTTATCCATATCAACGGGATCTTCATTTCCATTATTATCAGGATCATTTGGAATGTCCAATAAATTCAAATCTAATTCATCCAAATTTGAACCCATATCGATTCCATCAAGATCAACAAACTCGTCGTTTTTCTTATTGGTTTCAAATCCTAAATCCATCAAAAAGTCTTGATTATTATCAGTATCAGTATTAGTATTGGGAACATTCCCTGAATTTATAGAATCAACCTCTTGGCCACCTGAAGGATCAAAAAATGCATCAATAGCATCTGTACCATTAACCTTATATTCTAAAACCTTTAATGCAGCTTCTCCTCTTGCAAGATTCACTTCTATTGTATCCATTTCAATATTAAATCGTTTGTACGCTTGTTGAAGTCCTAATGAAAGAGCCCTGCTAGCCCCATTTCCTCCCAAAACTCGTTGTGACACTGCTTCTGGCCCTACTCTGTTCCCAAGAACATCAAGCGCCTTACCTGCCTCATAGAACACTTGGTTTATTGACTGTTCCATTTGCAAAAGAATAGCACGCGTATCGCGCACAGTGTCCGCGAGCATTGTGCTCGCCAATTAAAAATGGATCACCTCAAAGCTTTTTTTTCATTGTGTGAATAGTCGCCACTTGAAAGAAACCTATAAACAAAATGCTTGCCAAGACCATGAGAGGGGCCGCTTCTGCCGCCACCAAGTTCCAAATTGCTGCAAGAAGATCATATGCTGCTGCTTCTTCCGAAGGACTTAGATTATCCGTTGCCATGCCTCACGATACTCTCATCTCCAACAAGATTGTTACTCAAGTCAACGTTCCAGGTGTCTCTGGTGATATGGGTATTCTTGCTGATCACGTTCCAATCGTTGAACAATTGAAGCCAGGTCTCGTTGAAGTTCTTGAAGGTACTGCTTCTACAAAATACTTTATTTCTGGTGGTTTTGTTTCTGTTTTACCAGATTCTAAGGTTTCTATTACTACCCCTGAAGCTTTCCCATTGGAATCTTTTGATGCCACTACTGTCAAGTCTCTTTTGGCTGAAGCTGTCAAGAACGCTGCTTCTTCCGATGAAAAAATTGCTGCTGAAGCTTCTATTGAAGTTGAAGTCCTTGAAGCCCTCTCTGCCGCTTTGCACTGATTGTTGCGCCTCATATTTAACGATTTTATTATTTATTTTATTCATTTCCCTGTATAATGAAAATACTCTTCTGATAGCATTGTGGATGTTGCTGATTTTTGATAATGACGCGTCTTTAGTAAGTTAATTCTTTTACAAAGTTCATATAAAACGCGTCCAAACATGCCTCTAAAAAGGAAAAGAGCCACAAAAACGGGCTCAACGCAACGGCGGGTGCAAGAGGACGAGTCTACCGTTTTGCCTAATGAAATAGACGAAAGTTTTGTCTTATCCTCAGCTCCAATTGTCATTTCATCCAGTGAAGAGGATGATGAAGAATATATCGTGTTGCCTAAAAGAACAAGAAAAAAAAGAAAGAGAAGAGAAACAAATAACAATAGTATGGGTAGATATGACAATGAAAGTGACGATGTGGTTGAAATAAATGCAAATATTGACGAAATTGATGATTTTGAAGAGAATCCAATTTTCCAAGACTTATCAGACCCAAACTCATCAATTTCTGAGCTTGTTCACTCTTGGATAAAAGAGTTTACCACAGAGGACTTAGATGTTAAGTTTGATGCGCTCAAAGATTTTATAAACTTCATATTGAGGTTATCGGGTTGTACTTTGCAATTATCCAAACATGATGTTGAAAATACTGATTCTGCGAAGGATACAATATCTGACGTTCAACTGAATTTCAAAAATCAAAAGTTTCATGAATTTCCATTGTTATTACCACCAGTTGGTAAAAATTCCAATGATTGGAAATTATTTCCCGAAAATGTATCGTTGTTTTTTGAAACTTTAATTGAAATTTCAAGTGAAAATGGATCGATTTATGATGATGAGTTTATTGGAGTTTTATTGGAATGGATTTCTGTTATTTCATCATCGAACATTAGGTCTTTGAGATATGTTGCAACCTTTGCAAGTTTGAGGATGGAAAATAAATTATGCTTAATAACTACGAATTTAGTTGATTCTTTGAATAAGTCTGAAAAGCAATTAATTCAAGAGAATGCACAATTAGAGAGTTTATTAAATTCAACTGAAAAGCACAATAGGAGATCAAAAAGTAAAATCGAAATTATCAACAAAAGAATCAAGCAAATCGAGTTGAGTGTTCAGAACTTCAGATCGAGAAAAGATAAGTTATCAAATTTAATAAATGAAATTTTCAACACGATTTTTATTCATAGATATAGAGATGTTTCAAGTGAAATAAGGTTTGATTGTATCAAACACCTTGGGATGTGGATGGATATTTATCCCGAATATTTTTTCGATGTAATTTACATGAGATATTTAGGTTGGACTATGACTGATTCCGACCCTCAGGTTAGATCCGAAGCGTTCAAAATTCTTACCAATTTATATCAAAGTGAAAACTCAAGTCAATCTCTGAAAGAATTCACGGAGTTTTTCAAATCGAAATTGATAAATATTTCAATTTATGAATCGGATTTTCAATCGAGATTGAGCTGTATTCAATTGATGATTGAGATCATTAAAAAAGGGCTGTTGTCAAATGATGAGATAATTAAAATCGTGTCATTGATTTTTTTGGATAACGAAGATATATTATTCCAATATCAAGGTGGAAAATTGAATCAAATCAAGTTTATCAAAGAATTAGCAAAATTGATTTCCATTTATGAACAATTCAATGATATTCAAATATCTAGTGATCACAATAAGACCTATTCAATCGACATTGAAAAATGCCTTAAAATAAAGACCTTGCTTTCTATTTTGGAAGAATCTTATGAATATTACAAGCAAAATTACTCATTTAATGAAATAAAGGAAAATTTAGAGAATTCCAAATTTCAAAAAATCTCAAGAATCTCTCAATTCATTTATCAGTTGAAAAGATATAATGAATCCAATGAATTGTTTGAAGTTTATTTGGATTATTTAACCTTTGATTTTTTTGAGTTCAGTGAATTGAAGGTTTTGGAGTTAGATAATTCCAAACAACTAATTTTATTGAACTTCATCATTGGCTCTTCTCAAATTTACTTGCAAGGCTCGAATAATCAATTCCATAGAGTTCTATTCTCAAAAAGAAATAATGATTCCATTTTTGACAATAATCATTTTATTACAAAATTAGTGAATAAATTGGATGATTATTGGGTTCATTTCAAAGATGACATTGATAAATTGACACTATTTATTTGTTTAATTGATTCTCTTATTGTCAATAACGCAATTGATCAAAATCAACTAATTTTGAAAATATCAGATAACCTGATCGGTTTGATAAGTAGCATTAATTTTGTGCCATGTTTTGAATTGAACTCACTTTATTTTGAATCAATTTCTTTTTATTATTCCAAATTACTATTGAATTTCAATCCAAATGACGGGGTTTACAGACAAGAAATTTTAAAATTCAACCACTCATTTTCTCAAAGCTTAATGAAGGAGCAAATTTCAAGTTTACAATTATCAAGATTATTAATTTTGATTTCGAATGATGATGCTAAAAGTGTGATTTTCCAGGATTTAGGTGATGAATTATTGAAGTTCATCTCATTAGTTGATAAAAATGATGACCAAAGCAATGAGATTTTGAATTTATTTATTAAAATATTAGATTCCTATGTCACTTTCCATTTAAGCTCAATCTATCAGCAAAATTTGCAATTCAGGTCGCCCGAAATAACAATAATTCCATCATTGAAAATTTCTGAAATTTTGAAAAAGTTATCGAATTTTATAAATTTTGATGATGGAAATAATAATCTGACCTTGGATACAATTCAAAATGTTTCACTCTGCTTTATTTCAAATATTCTTTCAATTGAAGCTTTCAAATTAGAAATTGAAAAAAAATCATCTTTTCCATCAGCATCTCATGCATCTGACTCACTCCAATACTTTAAAAATCCTGTAATTGATTCACATTTGGCCGAAAGACTATTGAAACTATTTTGTATCAGAGAGTTTCAAGTTGCTCAAGTTCAGAATTTTCACGACAAATTAGAAAGGGACGAAATGGATGATGTTAACTTTGATAAATATATAATTGACATTACACCAAATGTTAGTACTAATAACCAGTTTGTTGGAAACAAAGACGGTCAATTGAAAGAAATGTTTGATTTGAGGGTTATTCAATATGCAAAGCAGAAAAAATTAAATCAGTTAGTCAAAGATTTATGCGAGTTAGCTGGGAAATTATTAATATCTGCTTCGTTTGATTTATTCATGAATGATGAAACTTCCTCCATTTTAATAAACAGATTGAAGTTGAATCAAAGTTTGTTAGGTCAAAATTTTTCTAAAGTCCTGCAGCAAGTCGAGTCTTTGAATAATGTGAAACAGAATGATGAAATCCAATTGGAAGATGATGCCATTAATAATCACGAGACTAAAGAAAATAACGAATTGGATGGATTCAAAGGTGGTGAATTCAATGATGATCCTCTAGAGGATGATTCTGACGATAACACCGGTAATTCTCAATCAAATGGAAATGAACTTGAAGAAGACCAAGAGGAAGAAGATGAAGAGGAAGAAGAAAGAGAAGATTTGGAAGATGACGAGAATATGGAATTCAGTGTTATTGATGAAGATGTTAAAAATACGATAAATACCCAATCAACACTTTCATCGATTGATTAAATATACTAACTTACTCGTATACAAAAAACAAAACAGAAAGATCGTTTCTATATAACAATCCAATTAAAAAACTATACTATAAACATGACCTATAATCATTTTAATTTTTGAATGAAACGGTTTCCTCTGGCGCAATGTCAAATTCCTGTCTAGTCGTTGGACCCTTTATAACCTTATTGGACATCATCTTCAATTTATTAATTTGCTCACCTTTAACAATTTTATCTATTTCTTCCTTGTTTAATGTTTCATATTCTAACAGTCCTTCTGCTAACCTCTTTAGTTCAACCCTATGGTTTTTAAGTAAAGATCTTGTCCTTTCTTCCGAGGTTATTAAATAATCACGGGTCTCTTGATCAGCAAGATCACGTAATTTACCTGACCAGGTCTCCCATTTATCTGATAATTTAACTGGCCCAATTTTATCACTCATACCATAACTTGTGACCATTGCCCTTGCCATTGAAGTAGCCGATGATAAATCTGATGAGCACCCCGATGTAACATTATCAGCGCCATATAACATCTCTTCAGCAATTTTACCACCCATACAAACATCTAATCTTGCAAAACATTCTTTCTTTGTGATATCATGTTTATCCATCTCTGGTAATTGGAAAGTAACACCTAAAGCTCTACCTCTTGGTAAAATGGTAGCTTTATATAAAGGAGTTGCACCTTCCGTAAACATTGCAGCAACAGCATGCCCTGCTTCATGATAAGCTGTGTTCCTTCTTGTTTCCTCAGTCATAACCATTGTTTTACGTTCACCACCCATCAGAACCTTGTCTTTAGCCCATTCTAAATCTTGCATATGAACGCTTTGTTGATTCTTTTGTGCTGCAAACAATGCTGCTTGATTAACAAGATTCTTCAAAGCAGCACCAGACATACCAGTTGTAGATCTTGCCAGAGTTTCTGGGTCAACATCATTTGAAGCAGATATTTTAGACAAATGTAGTTTTAAAATTTCAATCCTACCTCTCACATCAGGTAAATCAACAGGCACTAATTTATCAAATCTCCCCGGTCTTGTAAGCGCTTTATCTAAAGAATCTGGAAAATTTGTAGCACCGAGAATAATAATTCCTTCAGTTTGTGAAAAACCATCTAACTCAACTAACAATTGATTCAAAGTTTGTTTAGCGTATGCTTGATCCTTAGACTTTCTTTTTCCTCCAATCGCATCCAACTCATCAATAAAAACAATTGCAGGAGCTCTTTCTCTTGCTTTAGAAAATAATTCTCTGACTCTCTTGGCACCGACACCAACAAACATTTCATCGAATTCAGAGCCTGACATGAAAAAAAATGGAACACCCGCTTCACCTGCAGTTGCTCTAGCCAATAAAGTTTTACCAGTACCAGGAGGACCGGTCAATAAAACACCCTTTGGCAATTGTGCCCCCAAACTGGTAAATTTTGAAGGATCCTTCAAAAATTGAACAACTTCTTCTAATTCCGCTTTGGCTTCTTCCACACCTTTACAATCTTCAAATTTAACATTGGAATCTGTAACTTCCACGGTTTTATCACCAACAGTAGATGATTTCAATGAACCATTTTCGAGCAAAAAGTTGAAACTGTAATAACCTGCATAAGCCAACAATCCCATTGGAATGAGCCATTTAATCCATTTTGAAATGGTCATCCAGTAAGTTTCAGTGACAATCACATGAACTGGCGATTGTTTTGATCCATATTGTGAATTATTACCAATAGCCGAGGCCCCTCCAACAACCGCTGCTTCTGAGAAGGAAGTAACAAATTGAGGAGGAGGATAAGGGACATTAAGTTCTTTCGCCAGCTTTTCTGCTTTTTCTGCTTCCCCAATTTTCACTAAAGCTTGAATATAGAGTTTACAACAGGTTTCATCTCTTGCGATATTACCCGTCTCGAATCTTGATACTGCAATGTGTGGATAATTAGCTGATATTAATGCATCATAAAATTTTGCTTGTAATACTGGATCTTCCATTTTGGAGTTGGCTTCTCTTTCAATCTCCGATAACTCATTAAATGACGGAGGTTGGCTAGCCATGGAATAATGCCTAAAACTTGCTGAAAGTCCCGGTTTTAAGAGCCCCCGTAAAACTGGTGTTCTAGAAAGGGATCTTCCTTTCAACACTCGTAGTGCGAGCACCATATTGTGTATGAATTTTAATTATTATAAGAACAATTATATTCATTACGAGAATTTATATTTTGCCACTGAACAGAAGAAGCAGAATTCATAAATTACATAAGCGTCGATCGACGCCATTTATGGATTTTTGGTCTCCCGAAGCGGCATTTACTAGAAATCCTAATATTATACATGTTCCAGTTACGATAAAAGCATGGAAAAAACACCAAGTTGTTGGTAGGAGAGAGAGGTATGTACAAGTAAATTATCAGATAAATAGAGCAAATAAAGGAGCAATTTTTCAGAGAATTTGCAAAAAAATCCCGTTTCGGCCAATGAAAATGCATGAGATTCAAATTAGCAAATTATTTTCCGAGGGGGCAATTCCATTTTCTCCCGCTTCTTGAAACTTCTTTCTTTTCAAATAAAACAGAAAAACAACAATGCCAGCTCCATACGAAAAGGGTTCAGCTAAGAAGGGTGCTACTTTATTCAAGACCAGATGTGCTCAATGTCACACCGTCGAAGAAGGTGGACCACACAAGGTCGGTCCAAATCTTTTTGGTGTTATTGGTAGAACCTCCGGTAACGCTGAAGGTTACTCCTACACCGACGCTAACAAGAGAGCTGGTGTCCAATGGAATGAACAAACCATGTCTGACTACTTGGAAAACCCAAAGAAGTACATTCCAGGTACCAAGATGGCATACGGTGGTTTGAAGAAGGCCAAGGACAGAAACGATTTGGTTACCTACCTTGTTGAAGCTACCAAATAAGTAACTTTACCAAATTAAGCTTTCTCTTATCCCCCTGTTCATATTTTTAAACAAAATTATTTTTATTTACAATTAGAATATTTTTATAAATAAGAGTTGTGTATTTATTTATTCAATGAAAATGATAATTATTCTTTCATCTATTTGGAAAGTCTAAACAAACGCAACGATGAATCATCAGATCCACATGCCATCACCAATTCTGTTGGTGAGAATTTTACTCTTGTAATTGGTCCTCCTGAACTTCCCACTAATTCTATGTTACTAAATTCATATTTGTAGGCATCCAAATTCATTGTCATGATTTCTCCATTATCTAAACCAACACCTAATTTGAATTCACCATTACCCAAGAAAAACGAATCAACTGATGTAACAGGAGATTGGAATTTATATTGTGCTTTCATTTCAATTTTATTTTCACTAGGCGATAAAACCCAGAACTTGATTTCTTTGTCACGTGAAACTGTAACAAAGGAAATGATTCCCGCCGTCTCAACGAATGCACAATCCCAAATAATTCTTGAATGTGCCTTTTCAACAACTTCAACCAATTCGAATTTCAATCCATTCTTTCTCCAAAGTGATAATTTACGATCTCTTGAAACTGCCAAGAGATAAATATCATTATTGACTCTGCCTAAACCGCATGTTTTCCCATTGAATCTTAACCTAGTGACAGTCAAATCATGTGCTAGCAAACCACGCTTTGAGGTACCTTGATCAACCTCTAACCATGTGCTGATATCAAATACCCGCAAACCTGCATGATTGTAAACATTGGATCTGGATGCACTGACTAAAACTTCCGAGTCTGGTGAAATATCCAATGTAGTGATCTCAAACCCGTGTCCATAAAGCTTCTCAATTTCTGGCCAAAGTGTATACCTTTGGAGTACATCTTCCATTGGTGGAGTTTGTAAATCATTGATCAAAGAAGTTGCAAATGTTTCTCCTTCAATATCCTGATCTTTTTCTTGGTCTTCGATTGTTGTGGTATTATCAAAATTTGCTTTATTACTCAATCCCAAAACAGGTAATGTTGCAGTTTCTGGTAATTGAATATCTTCATCTTTTTTAAAGGATGTCAATTTGTTAAGCATGTTTGAAATTGGGTTTGGCATTTCAAAAACTCTGATAACTTTTTCATCTCCAGCTGAGATGAACTTTGTACTATTGAAGGAGCAAATTGAAATCATATCAAACCCATGGATTTGAGGTCTTCCAAATTCAAACCATTCGTTGTTGATATTGTCCTTTGCATAAAGTCTTGTTGTTTGATCCAGTGAAGTTGATAACAGGTATGATCCATTTGGATCCCATGATAAATCAGTAATAGCCAATGTTGGCCCGGTGATAGAGTAAACTTGTTCATATTCGGTACTTGATTGCTCTTTAGTCCAGCATCTAAATGATCCTGTTTTACCATTAGTTAAAACAACTTCATACCCATCTCTCATAAACCAACCGCAAGTGAAGAATCCCCCGCTTGCACCTGTAGCAGTGCTTGCACCCTTTATTGATACGCCACCAAGTCTTATGTCTGGGTACCACACCCCAGATTCAGAATCAGGTCTCCAGATCATAATTGAAGAATCTGCCGAGGAAGACATCAATGCCAATTCATCATCAGAATGTTTCCAAATCAAATCTCCAATCCAATCATCATGACCCATTAAAACAGAATCAATAAATACTTTACCACGGTATAATGAGGAGTTGAATTTATATTCCTTAGAAGTTAATAATTTCAATTTATTCGTTTCTATGACTTCTGGAATTTCATTAGACTCTAGAACCATCTTCCAAAGACGAATAACCCTATCAAGACATCCAGTTGCAATTAAGTATTCATTTGAGCTTAATTTTTTGATAGCAATTGACTTGACCCAATCTTCATGGCCTGGTAAAGAGTTAACCAATTCTGCACCGTCTTTTTTGAAGAGAACAATGTGAACGGTTGGCTTTGTTCCACCAATAAACCCAATAATTTCTTTCGAATTTTGTAATAATTCAACGCTTATAACCATTGAAAAGAAACCTAAAGGTAGTTTAAATTCATAATTGAAAAGAAACTCTCCATCTTTAAATGTGTATGTATACAATGTACCATTAGAATCTCCAAAAATCATGAAGTCCCCACAAGATTGTAAACAGGTAATCGAATGATCAATCGGTAAAGTCAAAGTTTGAACTAATTGAAAATCTTCATTAACGTATTCCCAAACATAAACTCCCCCACTTTGAGTACCAACAAGTAATCTATTAAAAGATGGTAACCATTTTAAACATGTTATATGTGATTTTGGCCCGGTTAAAGTTAATGTTGGTTTAAAAACCGGGTTCAATTTGTTGTTTTTCTCAACCAATGATGATGTTATTTGGATCGAGTTTTGTGATGCATATGCAACTCTACCTGTAGTATCGTTTACATCAAAAATGGACAAAGCCCGATTACATCCGGCAAAGATACATTCAGATTTCATTATATACCTAATAATTAAAAAAAAATATATTCTAAAAGAAGAAAACTTTTCATAGCATGCAATATAGTAGAAAGGTAGAAGACATTATACGATATAAATAAATGGTAAAAAGCGCTTACAACTTAGACATAGCAGCGACATCAGAAGATTGAATCCATTCTTCACCATCGGCTTCGAATCTGTCTTGCAAGTCATCCATAGAGACCTTGTCATCTTCAACAACACAGTTGATTTGTAACTTCTTGACACCGAAACCAATAGCAATGAATTGGTGGGAACCCCATAACAAACCATCCAATTCAATGGACTTGACGAAAGCAAGCATAGCTTCCAAATCGGTTTCATCATCCCATGGCTTAATGTCGATGGTGATAAGAGACTTGGCAACAGGCTTTGGCTTAGCGGCCTTCTTCAATCTGTATTCTTCCAATCTTTGTTGCTTTAACTTTTCAGCTTCTTCATCAACTTCTTCATCGTCGGAACCAAAAAGATCGACATCATCATCGTCTTCTTCTTCGGCAGCAGCAGCTGGAGCAGCAGTGGCAGCTGGCAAAGTTTCGAATTCAGAGGTGAATGAAGCAATGTGGTTGAACCATCTGGAGAATTCTGGGTAAGCAGCTTGGAAGGCCTTGTAAACGGCAACATCAGCTTGGGTAGCGGAGGTACTAAAATAGTGTTGTTTGTTAGTATACACACGTTTTTGGATTGATTGATTTTCAATTTCAGTAGTGTTATTAGTCTCTGATAAACTTAATAAACCTCTTTTAATCTCTCTCAGGGAAATGGCTATGTCTAGTAGCCTTCTTTTTGATACTCATACAGCGGGTCTTGAGTCCGCCTCATAAACATGGACCAAAGAATTCGATCATCATAGTGAGAGTGAGGTCCATAATTATATCTTCGACAACATAAGCACTACCTTATTAACAATAGTAAACATACCCTTCAATGTAGGACTTGTCCTTTAATTCAGCATTAAGCTTGGAAACGGTTTCGATCTTGGAGAAATCCATTTTACTAAGTTCGTTTGGTATTAAAGGAAGAAAAGAAAGGAAATGTCGTTGAATTTAAAGTTGGGAAAGTTGAAAAATTTTCTAGCGAAACCCTCCGAAAATTAAAGAAGGGTTTTTGCGTTTACTTTGATGCGTTGAAATAAAGGTGTTTTTATATTATAAACCATATGGGGCATCAACAGGGTACAATAGAGAGAATTATTGGCATTAGATTCATCCAAAGAACATCAGCAGGTCACGTGACACGCGAATAATGTATTTTTCGCCATGATTTGTTTTTTCTTGTTGAAAATGTCATGATTTTTTCCATTAATGTGTTGTTATTATTATTATTGAATCGAATAGTCATGTCATCATCGACTTTGAATGGTAAACCACAGGCTGCGACCACTTCGTTAGCTTCAAGGTTATCAAAAACTCAGAATTCTTTGTTCAGAAATGTGGCCACTTCCCGTGCTGCAAAGCGTAACGCGAGCAAGATCAACTATTCTGAGGATTATCAAGATACAATGGAATTTCAAGATGACGAGGGTAATAATGGGGGAAATAATCCACACTATCAATATAAAGAAGAGGATGGAGATTTAAACTATGAAGATTCTGGAAATGTCGCAATGGATATTTACCGTGGTATTATCAATAATAATCATATGAACTACCAATCAATGAACGGCAAAATGGCCCCTCAACAAATAAATGATGCTTTATTGCCATTGATGAACGAGTCAGATTCAATTGTAGTATCAGATAAACCCGAGTTAATTGTTCCAATCAAATTAAATGTCACACATAACGGCTTAGTGCTAAGAGATTCAGTTCTTTGGAATTTGAATGATGATTTCTTGACGGCAGAAATTTTTGCAAGCTTAATGGTTGAGGATTTGGAACTGTCTAAATCAGTGGAGCTTTCAATAATATCCCAAATTAATGATCAATTGGATCAATTTGAAGAACTTTTCAATCATCCTAATAATCAAATCATTGATCAATTTCTTCAAAATGAAGGAGAATTTCATGCAGTTCTTGAATTATCTGTTTACATCGGAGAGGATTTTTTCACTGATAGGGTGGAGTGGAATTTCCTAGATAAATATTACACTCCAGAAATGTTTGCAAAAGGAATAGTTCAAGATATGTCGCTAAGAAGAGAATTTGAAACTGCTATTGCATTTTCTGTTTACGAAGAGATCTATAAAATTAAGCGTGAATTGGTGGATAACCCACAGCAGATTACCCAATATATTGACACATTGCCATTTTTCAATTTGGTTAATCAATCGATAAAAGTTGACGATGCTTCAAAGTTATCCGTTCAAGGTATCAGATACGATAAAAAGAAGTTGGGTGAAGAATTTTCTCCTTCGTTAGAACGTTTGAGCGAATGGGAAATAGAAAAGAGAGAAACAGAAAAAGAGAGAAACTTGAGAAGGCGGAAGAGAGAAACAATGAGAGTTCGTTGATTTTGGGTAGAAAAAGTGATATCTTTTTTATATTAGTTCTTTCTTTCTAAGTGTGTAAATTATTAAAGTTCCGATGGATTATATAAACATACCAGATAGGCATAATAAATCACAATGGCTTACCGGTAGACGTAATTGGAAGCTAATAATTGGATCAGTATTGGCTTTACTGACAATGTTGCTTTTGAAATTAAACACGACGCGTTATATTTTATCAATTCCAAATATAGACCAAAGTCTAGATCATGTTTCAATGAAAGATCAATACAGTTTATTGAATAGACATAACCAGCTACCCGAAAACTCTTCATTGAGAGCACAACTAGCGTTTAACTTTCCATATAATGCCAAATCGTCGATCCCCAAAACTATTTTCCAAACATGGAAAGTTGGATTGGATGATCCAAGCTTTCCAAAATATTTCAAAGGACCTGTTAAGTCATGGAGTCATAAAAATCCAAATCACTCACACGTTTTAATGCCTGATAGTTTAATAGACGAATTCATAGAAATGGAATTTTCAAATGTTCCATCAGTAATTAAGGCTTGGCATTTATTACCGAAAATGATTTTGAAGGCTGATTTCTTCAGATATTTGATTATATTTGCAAGAGGAGGGGTTTATTCGGATACTGACACATTTTGTATTAAACAAATTGATGAATGGGCTTTATTTCAAGATGAATATTATTCCAATCCTGAAGATCATTATCATAAAAAGGGAATGAAATTCAATCAAAGATCACCACTGTCATCAATCGCATCAAGCGATTCATTGGAAAATCAGAACAATGAAATTGGCCTTGTTTTAGGGATTGAGGCTGATCCTGACCGGCCAGATTGGGCAAAGTGGTATGCTAGAAGAATTCAATTTATTCAATGGACTTTAATGGGTAAAAAAGGTCACCCAATGTTACGTGAATTGATAGCTAGAATTGTGGAAGAGACGTTAAGAAAAGAATCCATGGGTACTTTGAATAAAATCGAGGGCAAAGATGCTGGGGGTGATATTATGTCATGGACTGGACCTGGTATTTTCACTGACGTTGTTTTCGATTATATGAACAATATTTTGAATACCTCAAATTATAAATCTGGGATTGGGATTGGGTCAGAATCCTGGAAGGAAGAGAAGAAATGGAGATTGAAGGAAAAGGAACTCAACAAAGATGGAATGCCATTGTATGCTGATGAAATGGAAATTAACTGGAAAACTTTTACAGGTATGTCGAGACCTGCCATCGTCGACGACATTATGGTTTTACCAATCACTGGGTTTTCACCGGGAGTTGGTCAGATGGGTAGTAAACCAGAAAATGATCCAATGGCTTTTGTCAAACATTTATTCAAAGGTACTTGGAAGCCAGAAGACGAAAGAATGTGATTATTAACTAATTAGCAGTGCTAATTTTTATTTTCATTAGCACCCTCATCATCATCATTATCATTATTATTATCATTATTATTATTATCATTATTATTATATCCCTTTTTTTTATAGGTTACTCCATTTAGCATATTTTTAACAGAAATGTATAAAAATAACACGGTTATATTCATGAGCAAAAAATTATGTACAAATTATGTTACAATTCTTATCAATTAATTAATTAAATGGAAGCAATTGAGCTTGAAATCGAGTCGATCTTTACGATTTTACAAAGCAACATGCTTAATAACAGTAGGTGCTACAAAGTGGAGGTTTCAAGTATTGAAATGGACCAACAAATATGTCATTTTACATTGAGACTAAGTAGACAATTGACGTCGCATGAAGAGATGAGAGAGACCTTTAACACACTCAAACAGAAAAGACTTTCAGATCAGTTGGATATGTCAGTTTTGAATGAAATTGATTTTCCTAGAGGGCTAGATGCAGTCAAACTAAAATGGTATTGGTCAATAGCGTTGAAAAGTTACACTATTTGGGTTTCGCTTTGTGATTATTTGGGGATTGAAACAGAGGACTTCAACTCATGGGCAGAAGACACTTTTACAGAATATAACGATGATGAATCAACCGATTCAATATCAAGAAGATTAGGAGATGAATTACTGAGTAGTTGGTTGACGACAATGAGAGCCAAATTAGTAGATGTCTCAACAGCCAATATTATATCAAGAGGAAGAGATACATCAGGATTGATTTCAAGTGACGATTCTAACGAACCTCCTTCTAGAAAGAAAAGTAAATTGAAGTTTACATCACTATCAGGTTCTTCTCGAGTGAATGTTTCTCATATGCCTGATGTGTGGGGATATTCTGATACCTATTTTGAGCTTCAGAGTTCCATGAAGGATCGAATTTTAGAATATCTTATATATATGGGATATGATGAAGCGGTGAAAACATTATTGGAGGAATCGATAGGGATGCATCCCTCTACATCAATATCAAAATCTTATATGTCGTCAAACAGACAATTCAAAAGGTCCAATCTTTCCGAAATATTTGCTAAATGGGGAGTTATATCTGATGCAACATCTCCCAAATCCTCCATGAATATGATACATGACATTGATATGGATGAAATTTCGACAAGAAGATGCATTAAAAATTTTGTTTTATCTGGTTCAGTAGAGGAAGCCTTAGTGGTAATTCAAAATAAATTTCCAGATGTGTTGAAAAGATTTCCTTCCGTGAAATTCCGTTTACATCACTTACAATTGCTTGAACAAATCAAAAGTTATTTAAATTCCGATGTCGAACCTGTTCATAAGGACTTTCTTAAAAATACGATGAATTTTATTGGGATGTTTCTGGCTGATTGGAAGATTTTAAAAGACACGGAATTGGTGTGTTTGATGGAGGATACTATGTCCTTATTGAGTGTTTGTCGTTGGGGTGAACCAATTCATGAGCAGTTTTCTTATATTGTCTCTAATTCAACACGACAACATGTTGCAAAGCTTACAAATGATGCAATATGGAGCTACAATTGCGGTGGATCTACTGATGCTATTTGTGATATGACAAAGCTGTTGGCTTGGTCATTCGGATCCAAAATGTCACTGAAACACACCGCCGGTGTGATGTTGCGTGAGGAACCCCGGTAAATATCTGAAAAATTTCACCCAATCGTATGTATGAGATATTGTTATATAAGAGATTATGGATAAACAGTCAGCGGACTACATTCTTCGAAGTGGGCTAGCTGGGGGGTTAGCTGGTATTTCTGCGAAATCCTTGATTGCACCGCTCGATCGAGTAAAGATCCTTTTTCAAACGAATAACCCGCATTACAAACAGTATGTAGGGTCTTTTAAAGGGATGTTTCGTGCCATAAAACATATATATTCGAACAATGGAGTGTTAGGGCTTTACCAAGGTCATTCAGCAACATTACTGAGGATTTTCCCCTATGCTGCTATCAAATTTGTCTGTTATGAACAGCTAAGAAACTTCTTAATTCCCGAGGATCAATATGAAACAGCTGGTAGGAGGCTACTCGCAGGTTCTATGGCAGGAGTCATATCAGTTTATTTTACATATCCTTTAGACTTGATTAGAGTTAGATTGGCTTTTGAAACACATCATGATAAAAAGAATATGGGTAAGATATGGCACATTTTAAACCAAATTTACCATGAAACACCCAGAATAGCTTTCAATACTGGAGGAGAACCAAAAAACAGTTCTTTCTTTATTAGACTATTCTATAACTTGGACATACCGAAGAAACTCCCAGTCATAACGTCGTTGAGTAATTTTTACAGAGGTTTTATTCCAACAATTATGGGAATGATTCCATATGCAGGTGTCAGTTTTTATTCGCATGACTTGCTACACGATATATTCCGCTCACAACATTTGGCTCCATACACTGTATTAAATCACGATACTGCTATACCCACAACTTCAATTGTTAAAACAAACTCATCATTTGATCACAGAAAACCCTTAACAACCTGGGCACAACTTTTGGCGGGTGGGTTTGCAGGAATGTTGGCACAGGCTGCAGCATATCCTTTTGAAGTTATTAGAAGAAGAATGCAAGTTGGGGGTATAGCAAACAAGGGTGGTGAATTTTTTGGCGTTGGTAAAACTGCTACTATAATTTATTCAGAGAGGGGATTGAAAGGGTTTTACGTTGGTTTAGGGATTGGATTTCTTAAAGTAGTTCCAATGTTTGCATGCTCTTTTTATGTTTATGAACGTTGCAAAATATGGCTGAAGATTTGAGCCCAGTAAGTATATTATTATTGTATGTTATTATATTATTATGTTATAAAACTTGTATATGTTGTGTATAATTCAAATATTCAGTAAGTGTTTTCAAAATCTTGTTTTTCAATTCCACTCTTGTCACACATTTGTCTGAAAATCCCGTTTTGTTTCCAAAGATTGTAAGGTGTATCATATTCAACTCCCTCACCTTTATCCATAACTAAAATTCGATCATAGTTGATGATTGTTTTCAATCTATGCGCAATACATAAAATAGTGCAGTTTTTGAATCCTTCACTAATTGTGTTTTGAATTCTTGCATCTGTTTCATAATCAACACTTGAAGTGGCTTCGTCTAAAACTAAAATCTTTGATTCTCTAACCAGAGCTCTACATAAAGCCAAAACTTGTCTTTCCCCAAGTGAGAAATTGGCACCATCCGATTCAACAAATGAATCTAACTTAAATTTACTTGTTGGATTATTGAATTCCAGTTCACCACATGATAATCTCAATGCATCATTTAATATTTGATCATTCAATTGATTAAATGGGTCCAGGTTACTTCTGATAGTACCATGGAATAAAACTGGATCTTGAGGAATAATAGATAACTTGGATCTTAATTCAAATAGACCAATCTTTTGGATATCTATGCCATCAATTTCCATCGTACCACCTTCAGCTTCACTTAGTCTATATAAAGCTGTCATAATCGTAGACTTACCGGCACCCGTTCTACCACAAATACCAACTTTTTGCCCAGGCAAAATATCTAAATTCATATTCTTTAAAACATATGGTAATTCTGGTCTGTATTTCAATGAGACATCTGTAAACTTGATATGCCCCTTCTCAGGCCATGTTGGCGGAACATCAATACACGTCGAGTCATTTTCATATGTTGCTTCTTGGACAAGTTCTGTAGCATATTCACAAACCCTCTCAACACTAGATAACTGCTGTTCAATTGCACCCATTGCTTTAGAGAATGAGGTGATTTGCATTGAAAATTGAACCAAATATGAAAGAAGTAAACCAGAAGAAGCAGCAGAAATTGGGTACGCTCTTGACACACATAACATGGTAATAATAATGTTCAAAACTGCCGAGCATCCATGTAAAGAAATGGCAAACCAACGTTGTAAGGAGATTGATAATAAATATGATTCATTCATAGAGTTGATTTGAACACAATTTTTTTCAATAAATTGTTCATCACATGAGTAAAGTTTGATGGTTTCCATACCATGCAAGACTTCATCAAAGTTAGAAAAGACCAAAGAACGGGAGACACCTTCAATTCTCTTGACTTCTCTTGCTGTTGATTGGTAGAATCCAAATGTGATAATAAGATAAACAACAATAAATGGAACAGTGATGGCAAACCATGGTAAGAAGATGATACATAAAATAATGACACCAACCATATTACCCAAACCTTGACATCCTAATCTCAACTGCTCAGCAATTTCATTATCTAAAACATCTGTGTCTTTTGTAAATCTATTGATAATTCTACCCATTGGGGTTGTATCGAAAAATGCCATTGGGGCATGCATAATCCTGTTGAAAGCTCTAATATTCAAGATCTTGGAAGATCTGTTAGTAATATAGACGATGGTACAGAATTGCCAAATTGCACATAACACAAAGGAAATTGTGACTAAAACATAGATACCAATGTAAAATCCATCTGTTCTACCTTTGAATTTGTGACTTGTCCAGAAAGATAACCAAACATTTTGAAAGAGTGCACAGAATGAAGTAAGAGTAATAGCAGCAACAAGATTTGCAAGGAATACATATGGGCCTGCCTTACCACATCCGGATTTCACGTATTCCCAAATAAGCTTTTTTGGAATACCGTTTTGTTTGACCTCTTCCTTTTGAATCAACCTACCTCTAGACTCATCCATAATTGTGGTTTGCTTTTTGATTAATTCAGCTTCAAATTCTTTCACTTCTTCATCTTCTTCATCAGCTTCCTCCTTCTCCTTGGCATTTTCCATTTGATATTGCATTAAAGATTTGAATCCTGCATTTCTTGTGATCAATTCTTCAGATGTTCCAATATCAAAAGATGAATCAGAATCCAAATAGATTATCCTGTCTGCAGATCCAATGAGTGATAACTGATGTGTAGCTAAAATTCTAGTTTTTCCTTCCAATAATCCTAAGATACATTCATTCATAATATGCTTACCAACCTTTGCATCAACGGCACTCAAGACATCATCAAACATGATGATGTTGACATCGTCCATTTGATGCGAACGGTAAACTGCTCTTGCTAAATTAATTCTTGCTTTTTGACCCCCTGATAAATTGACACCTCTTTCACCAATTTCGGTAGAATCACCTGCTGGCAAAATGTCAAAATCAGATTCTAAGGCACATACGTTAACAACCCTTTCATATTCTTGTTTATCAAAATCCAATCCAAATGTAATGTTTTTTCTGACGGTTGTATTTTGAATCCAAGGTTGGGCACACAAAACCAAATCACCGTTAATATCAATCGATCCACAAGTTCTTGGCATAGAACCTTGAATTGCGGATAAAAGTGATGACTTACCTGAGCCGATTGAACCAGTAATAACAATTAATTCACCATGCTTTACATTCAAGTTGATGTTGGAGAGCTTGAAATCACCTGTCAAATGAGAGTCTTTCTCATCAATTGAAGAATTGTTTTTTTCCAAATCTTCGACCACATCAACATCGGTTTTTGATGATTGATCCGATTCCGAATCATTGTCTTCCCAACTAAATGAGGCATTATTAACAGAAATTGCATATTTTGATTCATCGTAAGGTAACTTGTGATATTCAGGATCAGGAACTTCTTCTTCTGCCAAAATATATTCTTGCACTCTGTTCAAAGCGACCCAAGCATCACCAGCAGAACTCAAAGCAGTTGGCAACATAGTGACATGAAGAGTTAAAATATTGAAAAGAGTAACAGAGGAGAATATGTTAGCGGTTGACTTCAATCCATGAAATTGACCATACATTGCCAAAAACCCAACCATCGCAGAAACCATAGGTAATGAAACTGCAATACCTGTGACAGTGTTTCTGAAAACTTGAATTTTCAAAATCGAATTCATTTCATTGGATCTCATGTCACCAATAAGAGCTTTGAACGGGGTTTCCCATGCATAATATTTAATCATTTTCATATTACCCAATACTTCTTTCAAAGCTTTAATTCTTGAATCAGTGAAAACATTAGCTACCTTTCTCCAATTCATTAAGTATCTTGTTGAGTACACGATAAATGATGTGATTAAACAGAAATAACCGAAACCTGCCAAAGCTGCACCACCCAAATTGATACAAAGTAAGGTAACTGTAATACCTAAACCAACACCCAATGATAAAGCAAAGGGTAAGTAATTAGCTGCCAAATCAATCTTAGACAAATCATTACCTAACAGACCTGTAATAGTTGAGGGTGTGAACTTCTTTTTCGATTCCCTACTAATTCTGAATGATTTATCAAGCAAAACTTTGGTTAACACACCCTTAATTTCAGCACCACAAAAGGACGAATCATTGAAATAATGAGCATACATCATACCAACAAATAAAACTAAAATAGCAACACCAAGTGCTAACCCATAACCAGAGTCACTAACAGGAAGCCCAAGAGCTTTGTCACTAACGTAACTGATCAAATGCCTAATTTGAAGAGCGTTCAAACCAGAAGCAAAATCACCCAAGGTCTTAAAAAGAATTGCAACAGTATAGTCTCTAAAATAGGTGTAATATAGCGCTTTTAAAGTCATGTATTTTGGATATCTGAAGTTTTTATCGTATCTCAAATTTTCTCTGTTGAGTGGGGTGTCCTCGAGATTGTTCTTCTTCAAATACTTCAATTCATTTTGTTCTTTTTCTTTTAAAAAATACATCATGAATATATTCGTTCTTCTTTCAACATCATATTGTGAGCCTTTCTTGATTTCATATAAATCTTCCGGTTGGATAGTTCTTCTATACCCGGTGTGTAAAATAGGTATACACCACAGATAAAAAGCTTCACTGATAACGTTTGTCATTCTAAAAGGAAATTGAATTCTTTCATCTCCTTCGGGGATCGGAGGAACCGTCTTATCCAAAAGAAATGAAGAAAATAGTCTTTTTTGCGGTTTGATTCTTTCATCGTTCAAACGTGACTCCAAGTCCTCTTTCGAGTACTTGTGTCTTCTGGTGAAACTTCCCGATACTAAAAATTTCAGCTCCTCCATTTCTCAACAACGAAAAGGGTGTTATATGAATAATCATGGGGAAAAATGTTTGTCCTTTTAAATTTTAAAATTTATTGTCACAATACCGGGAATACCCGATTACCGTTTTCTTGGCAGTGTTTCAGCCGTAAATTTCCATTCAAGCAGATCGCGAACATAAAAAAAACACCCTTGTGATCCATCCAAAAACGGTACTATGAATCATGTCAAGTACCGATACCCTAATTGAACCCCTATAGCGATAATGTATCCAGTTAATGCCCCCTTGGCCGATCTGACGAGGATCGAGTCCGGTTCGGGTGGTTTTTTCAACTGTCCCAGAATCAACCTCAGCTCTCTCATTTCTTTTCTACGTGCATCCACCCTCAGTCTTTGATACGGATGTTGATATTTCTTTACTGGGCCCTTTATCCGGGGGGATGACCTCGCATTCTTTTTACTGTATTTTGTACGGCAATTGTAAGATATCACACGCACCATTTTCTTTACCCAGTACAAAGCTCGTAGCTTAATAACTTTTACGCATGAATAACTGCAGATTTCTGTTCCTTAGTAACATTAAATAATAATAGATGTATTATATGTAACATAGTAAAGTGACAAGTCAAAAAAAAAAGCGGAAAGCTACGAAGAATTTTCAATGGAACTTGTTCATCATAGAAAGTAGCATTGAAGGACACCCGAGAGATGTCAGGAAAGCACGCGGGCAGCAAGTTCCAAAGGGCAGTTTCAGCAGATTCAATTGTAGAAGAAAATGAAACCAAAAAGAGAAAACAACAAACTGCATGTCTTTACTGTAGACGTTCGCACATGACATGCGACAAGCAAAGACCGTGTTCACGTTGCATTAAAAGAGGTATTAGCCAAATGTGTACCAGTGATCCAGCAACTAAGGAGAAATCTGTATCGCCCACTATGAATAATGGAATTTCCCCGGTGTCGAATTTCCCAACTTCAACATTGTTCCAGTCTCCTCAGAATACAATGGATACCGTCAGTCCAATGAATGGGCTACCAAAACCTAATATAAAAATAAATGAGAATGGGACAGATAAGCAATCTGATATATCCAACGCTGCTTATGTTACAACGAGTCAAAATAATTTGATCCCTTCGGCTAGTGTGAATCAGTTACCTTTTTTTTACTCAGAACATGCAGGGTCAGAGTTTCATTCACTTACGGAGTTTTTATCTATGATAGATGATAATGATATGATAAATTCAATAAATTTGAATAATGATCCATTGCTGAAATCACTGGAAGGTGCTTCTTCAGTGACAAGATTAACTTCACAACATCAATTACCATACCAAGACCATTCTGAAATATCATCAAACCCTCAAGTTCAGAATTTACAACACCAAGTTCAATTACAGAAAGTGGAGACTTCACATAATCCTGGATCATCTGCTTACGTTCCAAATTCAAATCAACCTTATGTTTCAGATGCTGCAAGAGACAAGTTCTTTTTAACTGCTGCTGATCCAACCACCGAAATTTCTCCTGAGGAAAGATTGAAGCAAGTCATTAATGCCAAATTAGAAGCAGGTTTATTGAAACCATATGATTATGGCAATGGTTATCAAAGATTGCAAACGTACATGGACACTCATATGGCGCCATCTTCAAGAGAGAGAATTTTAAAGCCTCTATCAACGTTTCGGCCTGGGTTTAGAGCTATCGCTAAAACTTTAAAGGATATTGATTTGATATTGGTCGAAGAAAACTTTGAAAGGATGCTACTAGACTACGACAGAGTTTTTACGTCAATGGCAATTCCAGCTTGTCTTTGGAGAAGAACTGGTGAGATTTACAGAGGTAACAAAGAATTTGCATCTTTAGTTGAAGTTAATATCGAAGATTTGAAGAATGGGAAGTTAACAATTTATGAACTGATGACGGAAGAATCAAGTGTGAATTTCTGGGAAAAATATGGCGCAATTGCATTTGATAAGACTCAAAAAGCGGTTTTGAGTAGTTGTAATTTGCGATCAAAGGATGGGCGAAGAAAAAAAAATTGCTGTTTCTCATTTACCATTAGAAGAGACCGCTATAACATTCCAAGTTGTATTGTTGGAAATTTCATACCAATTCAATGATTTGGTAGTCACAATATTATATACATCGCTAATTATTATTTTTTGTAATATCATTGTAAACTATTATATGTTTCATCAACCAAATCATAGTTATTTATATCAATATCAGCATCTTTGAAATATCTTTTAACTAATCCACTTGTGACATCACTAACATTGACAAAATTCAATTCAACTTCCGGGTTGATTACTTTTAAGTTGCTGATTGAATCCAAACAATCAGTAAACTTTACAGTTGATGAAGTAAGTTTTACAAACTTATCCAATGCCCGTTCTGTATTGACTGATATGATGGAACCATCAAAATTTGATACGATTGGAACCTTTAATTCTTTTGATCCACAACTTTCAAATTCTTTCATCACTAGATCCCTCAATTCATCTTCAATAGATTTGAAAATTGGATGATGAACTGGAACTTCAGTTTTTAGCCAGACAATCCTCAATGGTCCCTTCCATCGTTTATATTTCACAAAACTATTTCTAATTTCTTGTAACTTTTCTAACTTTTGTTTTAGCTCCGATTTTTCACCAGAAACCACTATCTGGTTGAATCCATTTATTGTAGCAACATTCAACTTCAATGTGTTTTCACATAAATTCATCACAGTTAAATATTCTTGTGGGCTGAATAAAAGTGCACACATACCCCATTGTTTATTTCCATGTTCAGTTATCACAGATTCCATTAATTTACCTCTTGTTGTTGCAATTTTCAACCCTGCTTCTAGGGAGAGAACGTCTTGAATAACAAAGGATGTTAGTTCGCCCAAAGATAGTCCTAATAAATAATCAGCTGTTCTGACATTCCAATCACTATATTTTTCAATCAATCTGTAATTTAAAAAAGTAGTTAACAATAACAGAGGTTGAATAAAACTTGTCGATTTTAACAAATCCATATTAGGATGATCTTTAATCATGAAAGGTGACTTTTCAGGATCAAAAAATGAAAATAACCTTGGATCATGAATTATTGGTCTAACCGATTCAATTGTTTCCAGGATATGTTGAGGTGAATTCGCAATTTCGTATTGAATTAATTTGAATAAATGCGGTGAAATATTTCCTTGTCCAGGACAAAGAGCTATAGTTTGACATCTTTTTGATGAATGATGGAAATAACGAGCTTTAATAAAGTTCATCATTACTATAAAATAAGAAGATTCATGTTTCTAAAATAAACGTATTACGTAATTTCTTTATAAAAACAAATGCATGTTGAAATTTAACAATTGACTTCTATCAGTCTGTGTTTGTATACAATCTCATCTAGAACATTAACTTCAGCCCAAATAACAACCCCTGATAATCTTTTCCCATAAACACAACCAGAATCCAGTCCTTGTGAAAATTCCAAGCTTTGAATACTACGCTTAGCATCATGTCCGTAAAAAACTTTAGAGCCTAAAGTCAGGGTACTTGAAATCTTTCTATTATTATGAACGTATTCTCGCTGTTTCAAATTCCATATTTTGGTCCATGGCTTTGATTTCATGCCATTTACTTTTTTGTGACGATCATCCGTTGCTTCATCCCAATTTGGAGGTAAAACGTTTCTAATACTGGTTACATCTTCGGGATCTTGATCCAACAAAGATTTATTCCAAAGAATTCCACCATGTACAGCAATTCCATTTAGTGGTTTCAATGATTTTTTTTTCAGCACATGAGGAACTGGACCAATTGATTGAATTGGTGAACAATTACTCAAATATTGAATATGATCAATTGTCAGTTTTTTAGCAATTTTCATCATTTCATCCATATCGTAACTTTCATTAATGGTAACTTCAGTGTTATTTTTTCCTTCAAACGATGGAGGTTGAACTGCATGAAATTGAGAGTATCTTTTGAGAATTTCAAGTTCATGATTTCCTAAAACACAATCGATCTGATTCTTGATGGCATAATCAATCACCTCAATTGATTTTTTACCTTTATCAATGAAATCACCAAGCATAATAACATGGTCGTTTGAACTCTTGTAATCAATTAAACTTAATATTCTTTCCAGTGGTTCCAAACATCCATGAACATCTCCAATCATTATAATTCTTTTCTTAGGAATCTGAGTATTATTATTCAGTTCCAGTAGTTGATCAAAATGCGATTTAAAAAGTTTTTCACTGGATTCAATATAGTTCCAGTTATTGAAATCAGGTAATGGCTTATTAGGATCATCGGGATCAGATGATTTTGATTTTGATTTTCTTTTAACCAGTGGGTGTAAATAATACGATGGCGTTTTAACCATAGAAATCTCTGGAATGGATATTCCATCAGGTGCAATATTTGGTAGAATTACCATCAATAGATAAAATAATCCAACCGTGACTGATGACAATAGAATGATCAGTGAATATCTTAATATTATATTTTGTTTTAGAATAACTGGAATACAATCATTATCATCTATTACAAAATACTCATCATCTTCATTGTATAATCCTCCCAATGGAGTGATTTCACTGGCCATGGAAGTAAAAAGAGGTATCTTTTAACTTCAATAGATAATATATTTTTTTTTTCAATTAGGCTATCTACACGTGCTCAAGTTTGAGAATATCATCACGAATTCCCCCACAAAAATTGAATTCGGGTATTTATTATACACTGTGACTCTCTTTAGAGTTTCAGTAGTATTGTTTAGTTTGCTATAATTTTCAACAATGTAATCACTTTTATTTTTCAAAACTTCTATTACCTATATACACAAACACATATGTAGAACAATATGAACACAGACATCAGATATTGAAATGAATAGTAGTGATCAAAGTGTGATGCTGTGTTACCTATTATTGTTTTATTTCTTTTCGTCTTCTAAAGATTCACCTCTAAGAAGAGCATCTAAGGATTCTGTAAGCTCCTTTGTTTCAGCATCTTCAGGCATATTTCTCAACTCTCTTTCTGCTTCCTCGCCTCCAAGGTAAGCCTTCATTCTGAACGTGAATTCTTTAACATTGGAAATATCAAAGTACCAAAATGCGCCAGAAACGGCCATTCCCATGGAACATGTCGACAGCAATGTTGCATGCGTCACAGCTCCCATAGCATCCTTGTGGAAACTGAACTTTGGAGGAACGTGATTATGCTGATAAAAATGTGGGTTGTACCTCCTACTAATGATACCTCTGTATGCTAGTTTAGACGCAATGTAAGTAGCAATAGTGAACCCGTAGAATGTGGCCATTTGATAGAAGCGACGTTCATTGTATTTCAAAACCGCTTCACTCTTCTTATCATCGCCACCACGGCCAATGAGTTTACCAAAATCAAAAGACATTATAAGATGAAGTACAAACTTAAAAAAGAAGACACGGAAAGAAATTTCACTTGATATATTCATCATGAGTAGATAGTCTTACTCCATTTTGAACATAAATAGCACGGGATTTCCCGTCTTGGAGTGGATTCACTGAACGAGTCAAGTCCTGTAGAACAGTCACGTCAAATCCTGCTTTTGCTGCGTCCACTGACGAGTTTAATACACAATAATCAAAGGCCAAACCCACAATAACCAATTTTTCAACCCCAATTGAACGTAAATAGTGCTCGCACTCGGTATGGTGAATGCCCCATATATCTTGAAAACACGAGTAATATTCTCTATCTTGTAAATAGCCCTTTAGAATGAGTTTCTTTTCATTATTACAAGAATCAAATGCCTGCTGGACTTCGTGGGGAAATTCGGCTCCTTTGCTTCCCTGTAAACAATGATCCGGCCATAGCACTTGGCTTTTGGTCTCTTCATTTGATGAAGGGCTTGCTACTTCAATGACTTCGAACGGTAATTTATCCTTATGACTTGATGCAAATGATATATGTCCATTTGAATGCCAATCCTTGGTCATTACAATTGATTTCCATGGGTATTTTGTAGTATCCATCAACTGAACTATTGGATCAAGAATTTCATCTCCTCCAGCGACTGCCAATGCCCCATCCGGTGGGAGAAAATCTCTTTGGACATCTATGACTAAGAGCGCAGTTGTACTGAAATCAATCATTACCAAAAGAAGAATTCATGAAAGCTTTTGATTGATGTATATTAACATATTTTAAATATTAATCTTCAAATCATTAACCATCAGTATACAACAACCAAATCAATCCTATCACTACATGAATAAATCTTACTAACATTGAAATTGCGTCTGGCAAAATTGGATTACTCAAAATGGGTAATGTGAATCTTGGAATTGTCAATTACAATCACCACCTCCCATTTTATTGTTTTGGCTCTCCTAATATAATATAAGTGATTTTGTGTACTTGATTTGAAATGAAATTAATTGTAAGTACGTAATATTGTTCAATCGTGTTGAAATTCAAATCACTCCCTTTTTAGGAAGTGATTTGAATTTTAACATGAGGGCAAAGTGTATAAAAAGCAAACCATTGCGCTTAATATGAAAACTTTGATTGTCAAGGGGATTGGTTACATGCAGGAAAATATAGAAGACGTTATTCATCCACTCATTAACATCCAAACAGCAGACACAGCATCTGAAAATGTATCGATAGATCACATTTTGCAACGACTGAGCAATATCGATATGTCAGTACCAAACCAGACAGGAGATATGATAGAAATAATACAATCAATAATTAAACAAGCCAATGCCGAATACTTTATCACGGCTTTTGATCACAGCTTATCCATTGAGAACCTAGAAGATAACAAGCTTGAATTGATAACTGTTCTGATGATTATGAAAATTTCCAATGACTTGAAATCCATTTGTACACACCCCATCACAATCGAATCTTTAAAAGTTTCTAACGGGCTAATGGTTTCTGTGTTGAATTTGTTCAAATATTATTGGCAATTGCCTTCAAACCATAATAATTCTGCATTCAGAAATTTTGGCTTTCTTTTAGCTACAAAGGAAACAAACGTTTTGGACTCATTTTTGAGCATATTGGATATTGCTCCACAAATTGAAAACTTTAAAGTGGACAGAATTGAGAGGATTTTTATTCTCATCATCATTTTTCATGTCTTTAGCAAATCCTTGCTACCAGGATTTGCCACGTTTGTCAACGATGAAAGAAATACAAAGATATTCCGAAAATTATTCACATTTGAGAATAATCAAATAAATAAAATAGAATGTCCTTCAATAATTGATGTTTATAGGCGGTTCAAATTTACTTTAAATTTAGATGAATTTGCCTCTTTCAATGATGCCAATTTAGAAACTTTACTGAACACAACGTTTTTTACACCTTTTCATAAATTATGGATTCAAAGGTATCTTTTGGGATATTTTGCATGTCCTTTATTTGAAGATTATGTTACAGATGAATTAATCATTGAAATGGCATTGAAATCAGTTGAGCACTCGTATCATAAAACAGCCATTGCATTTGCTTGTTACCATAAAGCACAGAATATTACTCTTTTATCATCAATTATAAAAGATCCAATGAAGGCAAAAAAAGTCAAAGATGCCTCCATGTATCTTTTACAAAATACCCTGGAAATATTATATTTAAATTCGGATTTATTTGCACTAGCAGATGAGCCGATTTATATATCAGCATTTTGCGAATTTGTTAGAGATAAATCGCATATATCCACAAAAGCCCGAAGTGATAATCCAAGCGAAGCTAAATTAAGCAAAGAAATATTGATAGCTTTATTTGAATTAAGAGATCAAAATTTCAAACTCAATTATGGTAACGAAATAAATTTTCTAAATAAAATCAAATTGTCATTGTTGGGAATCAATTCGAACTTGAAAAATTTTGATGATTTTGTTTTATTGAATAACTTATTTATGGACACAGGATGTTCCCTTAGTATTGGATCATTTTTTGATTCGATTCAAATCATATTGATTGCAATTATTCATGCCATTAAATTTCATAGAAAAGAGTATTTTTATGAACTTCCCCAAGATTATATTGATGTGTTGGGATTAAATTTTATTCCTCCTGTGAATCGTGACGACTCTTCTTTTGAGTATATTTTTGATTTTCCTTCAGATACTTGCAATTCCAAGGACTCGTTTTATAAATTGTTGATAGATATAGATCACTCAAAATCAAATAAAGTAGAACAATCAAATAGTCTTCTTGAACAATGCTTAGTTTATGTTATTGTTATCAAATTTAAAATTTTTCAATATTTATTAAGGTTGAACAATGAAACAAATGTTTTACGTATCTTTCCATCATCTGAGGAATCTCCAAACATCGCAGAATATCAAATTTATAAGTTCAGAAGTACTGTTTCTCAAATTGGAATGTTTAGATCCGGAAAATTTTTGGATTATAAACTACTAACACCAGCAGTTGAGTTGAGTTTATTTTCAAGCTTATCATTGCTAATATTATCTGAAAATCACAAATACTTGAAAACTCATCAAAATATTCATGATTCCTCTTTGGCAAGATTTTTGAATGAATATGTCATCTCATCGATAACTCAGTTCATTTTAATTTATCAAGAATTTGGAATTCTAATAATGTTCAAAAAGATCAAGGCGTTGAATGAACTAAATTTAAATTTGATAATACCTACAGCAACTGTCATTTCTAAAATATTTCCGTCTAAAGTTTATAAAAATTCCTCCGATATACAAAATGCAGAAACATCACAAATGGAGTCTATGAATCATTCTCTGAATGAGATTTTGAGTCAAAGTATAATAACAAGCAATTTAGTTAGGCAGTTTGTTGAATTATTTGATGATGGACAATCTAAGCCATTTAAAATTTTGAATAAATTTTTGAAGCTCTACCCGTCAACATTGAAACCATCTAAAATACCCAAAGGAAAGACAACTTTGAATCTCCAAGAGTTTTTGGATTCTATTTAAAATTAATCAATAGTTTTATAAATTTACATAAACCAATTAGCGAAAACTTGTTTCTGTTCAGTATTTAATTTTGAAGTGAAATTAACTTGTTGTTCGTTTGGCAAAGAACTTAATAAAGATTTAACATTCAAAACAACTTCCTTGGTGAATTCATCATCAACTAAAACGCCAAACATCAATGATTGGATAACATCTTCAATTACCTTTTCAGCATTTGATTGAATAACTGGATGTTGGTTTTGAATTAAAGTGACAAGGAATGAATATGACCACTTGGCCGCTCTCTCATTCTGGACAATAGGTAACAATTTTATCCAGGAATTTATATATTCGTTAACATCTCCAATTTGAGTGCTGAATGATTGGATAATATTACCGATTGCTCCACAAAATGATTCAGTTGCTTGGATATTATCAGGTGCCTTTGAATCGGGTATTGTAACCATCTGAGCCATTGAAGGTAAACATGCCACACAAAATGATGAATAATCATTTCCTCCATTTACAGCACATATGCCAACACATGTTGCAGCGATTTCTCTTATACGAGAATCTGATGATGTTAATGATTGGCCAACTGGGTTTAAAAACATTTCTTGAAATTGAACTGATTGATTCCCAGAAAATTCGACTAAATCACAAACAGATTTTAATGCAAACTTTTTCAATGATGTATTTTCGTCATTAATAAAGGAGGCTAAAATTGGCCCAACGGCAATGAAAGCTGGCAAAAATCTTTCTCTTGAATTACTGAAAATGGCATGGAAACCATTTGAAATTTCCTCCAATAATTCTTCATCAGAATATTCATCATCGTCATTTTGGACCTCTTCGGCATATTCATCATCATTTTGCTCTCTTTCGTTAATTCTTTCATAAATATCATTTAAATTACTTTGCATTGATTTACCAATGTTTGAAATTTGTGAGTCATTTAATCCATTTTGACCCATTAATGATAATCCTGTTGACAAAGCATAATAATAGGCAATATATAATTCAGGTACAGGGTCATTTCCAATTTGACTGATTAACTTATCAGCCATACTTTTCCAGATGGTAAAAGATTCAGTTGATGAAACTCCCGATGCCTTGATTGTACATTTTAACAATGCAGGCATTGTAACAGCACATGTTCCTCTGACACCATCATGTAAATAAAAGTCCAAACCAGGAATGACAATCTCATTTGCAATTTCATTTATGTAAGGATAGAAGTCTTCTCCCAAAGTTTCAGCATAAGATTTTAATAATTCAATTGCAGTTGATTTATCATCTAATATACTGGTATGAACAGCTAAATGCTTACCTGATAATTCAATAACTTCATAGTTTTCGTTTTGGTTAATTTCTTCCAAATCATCTTCTTCAACAATAGAAATATCTTGCGTTGCCTTTGCTTGAACTAATAAAGGAGGTAAAACCATTGGCAAAAAAGGTAAGAAAGCTTTGCCAATTAAAGTACAGACTCTGTTCCATCCTTGTTCTAGGTAACCTTTAACAGGGTCATCGTCATCGTGAATCTCATTTTGTAATTGAGTGAAGATTTTAACTATTTGTTCTGCAGATTCAGAGAACTTTTCCTTGCCAACTGCTTGAGCAACCAATGTAGCACATTCAATTGATTTTGCTTTCAAAAGTCTATTTTCTTTACCGAAATCTGTTTGCATAACTTGCATTAATAAAGGCATCAATGTATCATAATATTTCAAAAATTTATTTTGGGCAGCATCAGCAATAATTGCAATTGTAGTAATAACTTGTTCTTGAACATATCTCTTTGGAGCAGACTGTAGTAAAGTTAAGAGATTTGTTAATAATGAATCTAAGTAAGGTTCAATAATATCTTTTGATGCTTCTTCAGAGAAATTCACCAAAGCAGCAGATGCATGAGCTTGAACTCTTGGTACATTTCTTGTGGATAACATTGAAATTAAAGCAGGCAAAATTGATGATCCTGAAGTCTGTTGAATCAAAGGAGCAAAATCTGTTGAAATTTGACCCAGTGCATTACAACTTGCATATTGAACTCTTGGGTTGGAATCTTGTAATGAAGGTAAAATCATGGCTAAAAGCTTTGGAATTTCGTTCATTAAAACATCACAACAACCTTCAGTTGCTGAAGAAATTGCCATCAAAGCAGCTTGCCTTTGACGCCAATCATTGGATGCTAACATTGAAGGCAAATAATTGAATAAGGGTGGAGCCATTGATTGACCTCCCAACTTAAGACAGACTCTATCAAGGGATTGTCTAGCAGCATTATATTCCTCTTCATCTTCATCATCAGCAATGTCATCTGAATTGTTCCAATCTGCACAATCGTCATCATCAATGCAAACTTCAGTCATCATTTGTAAAGTGACCAGTACAATATTGGAAGCATATGAAGGTTCTCTCTTACACATGTTAGGAGAAGATTCACAGAAACATGTTAACAATTCCAAAGCTGTCAATCTAGCATTTGATTCCAATTCTTTATTTTGAGAGATTGAAGAACAAAAAGAAATGACGTTTTCAAACATTGGCTTGAAAATTTTCGGAGCCAGTTCAACTAGTTCAATCAATGATTCTAAAACTGAAGCAAGCGCAGTTTCATTTCCGTTTTCTAATAATTTTGGTAAAGACCCTAATAAATTAGGTAACAATTGAGCCAAGGTGTTCCAAGTTGATTTTGGCAAATGTTCAAAAAAAGCAACAAATGCTGTACAAGTTGCAATTCTCACATCATCTTCAGGATCCTGAAATCCCGCGTGAAACATTTGTAAAAATGATTCATTCAAGTCATGATTACTGATAATTTGTGGGGTGGTAGTGATCATTCTAAATGTTGATTCTCTGAAACTTTTATCTGAATTGGAAGCTGATTGAACAATGGTTGGTAATAACTCAGGCCATTGTGATGTAGCGTCTTTGGCTACTTCTGCAATAACGTCCGCCAATTTATGTCTAACGTTATTAGATTGTTGCGATGTAAATCCTGTTAATAACAACCTCTTGATTTCTTGTTTAGCACCATCCGACAAGTGATCAATCTGTCTAGCCGTGACCGAAAATCCCTGTTGATTAGGTGATCTCAACGAAAATCTTCTCAACAACACCGCTGCAAATGCTCTTGTGTTATCATCTGCTCCTTGGCTTGCCTGTTCTGCCAAATACACCAGCAATACATCAACGTTGTCCTTCGAGAACCACGTTTTCGTAAGTGTCGCCTCTGCCTGCGCTCTCACCTCGTTTGAAGCTGACCCAAGGCCCTGTAGGACCTCGCTAAGCGCTGCTGACATCTCGGCTGGGATGCTCGACATTTTCCCTTCCAAATCTATAAGAAGACGCCCTCAAAGCTTCGAGGGCAAAAACTATCGATTCCCCCCCAATTAGGCACCAAAAGAAAAAATTTTATGCAGTGAAAAGTTTGATATCTGATTTGTGATTTGTGAGTATAAAATGGGATTGGCGGGCACTAAAACGAAGCAGCGGTTTGGCTGGGACCCAAGAAACACCAACTGGGCCAATGATACAGGAAGGTTTGGACACCGTCACTTGGAAAAACTTGGATGGACACCAGGAAAGGGATTGGGTGCACAGAAAGCAGGTATGCAGACACATATTAAGGTTCACGTAAAGATGGATAATGCAGGGTTGGGAGCGAATCTTCATAAAAAGAGAGCTAAAAAGGATGAGTTTGATAGTGGAGAAAATGTACACTTGGATGCGTTTCAAAGACTGTTGGGACGATTAAATGGAAAAGAAGAAGAAATCAGTGAAGAAGTCGACCGTAAGAGAAATGAAAGAATCCTCAATGGTAGATGGGGGATCCATTTTGTTAAAGGTGCAACATTGAGAAGTACATGGGATAAAGAAAACCGAGAATTGAAAAGAATACACGAAGACGAAGACGATGAAGAAGAAGAAGAAAATTCAAAGCCAGCAAAGAAGAAATCAAAGAAGGAAAAGAAGGAAAAGAAGGAAAAGAAGGAAAAGAAGGATAAGAAGGAAAAGGATAAGAAGGAAAAAAAGGATAAGAAGGATAAGAAGGAAAAGAAAGAAAAGAAAGACAAGAAAGACAAGAAGGATAAGAAAGACAAAAAGGACAAAAAGGACAAGAAAGAAAAGAAATCCAAGAATTCTTCCATTACTAGAGAATCTATGCTCGAAGCTAAAGAAGTCGAGTCTACACCAACAGTTATTGGAAGCAAGCTTGCATTAAGATCAAAATGGATTCGTCAAAAAAGAGCTGCTGTCATGGATCCAAAAGCTTTACAAGAGATTTTTATGATTAAATGATGAAGTAATATAGTTCATCTTTACAACCTTATATAGATAGACTTTTAAAATAATACTAATAATAAAATAACAATAAAAAATAATAACAATAATATCATAACATGATAAAACAAACCAAACAAACCCAATTGAAGAAGCATTCCGTGCTTCCCTCATAATTCCAATGTCCCTTGTAATTACAAGTTTTTTTCTTTCGATTTTCAAACAACCACTAAAGAAATTAATCCACTTGATATAATTACTCCAAGAGTAAGCTTATACATTTGAGAAATTCCATGACTTCTTTTACCACCAAGTGTGTATCCTTCATTTTTTGAAACTTTACTTGAAATTGTTGAAACGCTGCTAGTGCTACTGGTACCTTTAGTACCCGATTTCTGTGTATTTGTATTAGTAGCAATAGCTGCTGAGCCATTCCCAGATGAAAGTGCATTCTTAATCATACTTGCACAGGTTGACGCTGCTGAAGATTTAACAATAGTTGCAGATCCTGAAAAGTCACAAGCTTGTTTATCCTTACCATTATTTTGATAGTATTTATCAAGAATAAAATTCAATTTTTCTTTTGGTTCACAATAAGCAATACCTCCATATTGACCTGATTCACCATTAACTGATATATCACTACAGTCAATGTAGTTACAAACAAGCCCAAATAATGTACCATAATCCTCTTCTTCAACATCATCTGAAACAACACATGTAGCAGACGAATCAATACAATTACAAACATCAGTATTAGGAGTAGGTGGTAGAGATGTAGCAGCCTTCCAATTCTGATTTTCTGCAGGACATGCTAGTTCATGAGCAGATGCAGACGCTACTGCTACTTTACCAATGGATGGAGAAATCGAGGCTAATTGAGATTTCAAGTAATTGAAATCTTCAAGTGTTGAAACATTGTCTCCATCAACTGAAACCAATCCATAATCATTTTCTTCTTGAAAATACATGTAAACAATTCCACCAGACCAAACATCAGTCATATCGTCAGAATATAATGCTGAGACTTCTGTGAATTTTCTTGGTTGAACTGCGTTGCATCCGTATTCAGAGAAAAACACTGGTATAGTCAAGTTTGAAAACTCTTCAGTTCTATCTTTGAACCCCGATTTTGAAAAAGTTGATTCACCACACCATTCGTACATATTGATTCCATAAAAATCCGCTTTGATTTCTTCATTTCCGCATGCAAAATAATCAGCTGAGGAGACTCTAGTTTCTGCGTCATCATTTGCAGAGTAGCCAATTGGAATGTCTCTGTAACCTTTGGATTTAATGTACGCTTTAGTGTCTCTGATTGCTGCTTTAATGAATGGTGCTGTATCAGTATTTGTATTGTTGGTAACGACTTCATTACCTGCAAAAAATCCAAGAATATTATCATAACCTTGCATTGTGTCGATAACATCGGTGTACCGTTCATATAGAGTGATATCCCATTCTGGATCTGTGGTGACGATTGATTTATCTGGAGATGATAAATCCGCAATTACATAAATTCCAGCATCTTGAAATAATTTCATGCAAGGGTCATGATCTGCTGCAGGGTCCAATGCATAAACTCTAATTACATTGGTATGTAAATCGACCAAATATGGAATGTCCCGTTTACACGTATCTTCATCAGAAAGAGGGTCAACAAACTTCAAATCTCCTGTGCTATCTGCAGAGTTCTTTTGGTATGCGACTCCTTTCATGTAAAACTGAGATCCATTGTTGGAATAAAAGAATTTGTTACCAACAACTTCCACTGTTGGAAAACTGGATGATGAATCGGCACCCAAACCACAAATTGTAACTGTTGCCAATGCTAAAGATTTTAGTAACATAACTTAAGTTGTTTTTGAATGGATATAAAGAACAAAAAGAGAAATTTGAATAAACTCATTTTCCGGGGTGGACCCTTTTTTTATAAAGTTCTAAAAAAAGAATCAATGTTAAAAAGTAAACAAACCATAAGTTTTCAGCTCAGCATCAAATTCAAATCAAAAGCGCAGCAACAACGGCGGCAACACCAGCAAAACCAGAAGCAGCTAAATTTTCAGCACCACCCTTGGAAGATTTGGTGGAAATGGAAGAGACGCTTGAAGATCCAGTGGTTTTACCTCCCTTGGTGGTTTCAGTTGTCTTAGCCTTAGTGGTGGTACCAGTGGCAGAACCAGCATCAGTAATAGTACCAAACCCAGAAACACCAGCTTGTGATAAAATACTCTTACATGATGAATCGGTAGAACCAGTAACCAAAGAAGCAGAGCCACTGAAGTCACAAGCACTGGAGTCCTTGGATTGTGCCTTGTAGTAAAGATCCAAGACAAAAGATAATTGATCCTTTGGAGAACAGAATGAGTATGCACCGTATTTACCTTTGACACCATCAGCAGTAATACCTTCACAAGAGATAACACCACAAATGTAATTGAACAAAGTTTCGTAGTCATCTTCGTCGACATCATCGGCAACAATACAACTCAATGACTTTGACATACAATCACAAGCATTTTCTTCTGGAGTAGGTGGTAAACCGGTATTAGCTTTCCAGTTCTTGTCGGTTGCAGGACAAGCAATGTTAGCAGAAGCAGAAGTAACATCACCAGTATTGGCTCTAGTTGGTGAGATGTTGTTCATTTCACTTGAGTAGTATTTGTAGTCAGCCATGGTGGAAACAGATGAATCATCAATTGCAGAGACTAAACCGTAGTTGTTGACTTCTTCATAGTACATGTAAACAATACCACCAGACCAAACATCAGTCATTTCGCTGGAGAACATGGTACCAATTTCAGTGAATTTTCTTGGTTGAACAGCATTACAACCGTATTCAGAGAAGAAAACAGGAACAGTAAGGTTGGCAAATTCCTCAGTTCTGTCTTGGAAACCAGATTTGGTGAAAGATGAATCACCACACCATTCATACATGTTAATACCATAGAAATCAGCATGGACATCATTGTCACCGCACGCAAAATAATCAGCAGATGGGACTCTGGTACCTGCATCATCGTTAGCAGAGTAACCAACTGGAATGTCTCTGTAACCCTTGGACTTGATGTAAGCCTTAGAGTCTCTAATGGCAGCCTTAACGAAAGGAGCGGAGTTGGTGTTTGTGTTGTTGGTAATAACTTCGTTACCTGCAAAGAAACCTAAGACGTTGTCATAACCTTGCATCATGTCAATAACAGAAGTGTATCTGTCGTAAAGTGATAAATCCCATGATGGATCTGTTGTTGAAATAGACAATTTTGGTTCAGCTAAATCAGCAATAATGTAGATACCTGCATCTTTGAACAAGTTCATACAATCATCGTGGTTGGCGGTTGCGTCCAAGGCGTAAACTCTCAAAACGTTAGTGTTGATAGCGGTCAAGTAATCCAAATCTCTCTTACAAGTGTCTGCATCTGCCAAAGGATCGACAAACGAGGTGTTATCTGATGAAGCAACATCAGCTTGGTATGCAACACCTTGAATGTAAAATTGAGATCCGTTGTTAGAATAGAAGAATTTGTTACCAACAACTTCAATGGTTGGGAAATCTGAGTCTGCGTGAGCACCGTTCAAGAAAATTGAAGCGATAGCAGTAGTGGCCAGCTTGTTGAACTTCATTTTTCACAGTTAACAGAAAAAGAGAGTAACGGCAAAAAAGCCAAAAGGAGAGAAAAACTAAATGGGGCAGGATCTTGTTGTTTCTTTTTTAAGATCCCCATACTTAATGCCTAACGGCTGTCTAATTTTTATACTTGTGCTATATATTTTTAAGGGGTTGACTACAAAGGTTCCATCAATAACGATGCGTTCCGTCATTTGTAAATCGTAACTCAGTTCCAGTGGTATAATTATCTGCCTAAATGTAGACATTTTAAGCCTCCTTAAATTACTTCCTAATTCGGAAATTGGTAAATAAATCATCATACACGTCGCGCTCCATTCAAAAAGCGTACCATAATTAAATCCAGTAAGTTAAGGGATCTACAGGCTCAGGTCTTTCTCTAATAATAGTAGCAGGTGCACTATCGCCAGTATCATTATTATCTTGATGATTTGGTTGTATTAAGCCATAGTATCTTTCAGATATGTTATCGGACAAGTAATCACTAACGTAGAACCCAGTAATTACAGGAGCAACTAACAATGCAATGAGAAAGCAAATAATTAATACATATAGCAATGCGTATCTTGTTGCATCTCTCCTTCTTGATTTCATTATACTTTTTGTTCTAATTGGACTTTTCAAAATTTTGCTTGGCTTAATCCACATTATCAAGCATGAATGCCAGTGATCCACGTATGGGATCAACAATACTGGGGTCAACGAGACTAAGATGAAATGCCCAATAATAAAATCCGCTGCAAATAGGCTCATTTCAGAAATCTTCACAATGAACTCTCTTGGAGGTTGAGTGAAACCATACTTTCCTAACCCAATCCAATTGCCCGACCACCATGCCCTATGAGAATCATCTTCTTTCAACTCCCTGCTTAACAAAAATAGTTTCCCTGCCTGAAACAAAGCTCTTAAATTGAAAACTGTAGCTGTAAATAGTATCAATGCCCTAGTAAAACTAAAACCTTCTAATATCCAAATACATTCAAAAACCATTACATGAATTAATACACCACTCATGTGAGCCAAAGCAGCTAAAAAACTAGAACCCTTAACACAGAATAATTTTATAATTGGTCCAGCAAAACATGACAATGGAAACAGGAAAATTAGCACTCCCAGGTTCAATACAATTGGCGCAAATGTTAAAATAATGAGTCTAATTAAAACATTCACCTCAATGGGGTTTTTGACACCTGATTGTGAATTCATAAACATATAAGCCATGGAAACAAAAAATGCTTCAATAATAGGAACACATACCTCACTTATGAAAGTATTTAAAAATGGCGCCTTTTGAATGTGATCTTGTATCATCTCGTCATTTACAGTGTTTTTCAATCTAGCATTTTTTGTGCCGGTGAACTGGGATCTGGTCATTCTTGTGAAAGTAATCCATGAATTTTTGTGCCATTTAGAATTACCTCTACTAAGCCATCTGATGAATTCTCGATAGTCTAAAAAAAACTCAAACCAAGAAAACTCATGAGGATTGAAAATGAAAGGCGATAGAACTAGTGAAACCAAAGTTATCCAAAACCAAAGAATCGCTGGTCTCCACATAGTGACAGAAGCAAAAAGCAACATTAAAAATAGTCGACATCCCGAATATATTGAAGTCGGCGCATATGCTGCATAAAGATTAACAAACGAAATTCTTGTTATTGAAAATCCTCTTCCTGTAGAAATGTATCGTGCACCGCCAAAAACAATATCATTTTTCAATGAAGTTGCATAAATTTGACAAACAAATACTTCAAAAATTGGAGACATGGACAAAAAATGCATAAATAATCTACTTGCCGCCTTGATAAGCCCTCTTTCAGACAATTCATGCATCATTAATGGAAGAAAAGAGATGAAAAAACAAATGAAAATTGATAAAACATATCTATCAACCCAATCCAATACAGGCTCAAGGTTTTGGCACCCAATTGGAATTTGTAGATCCTGGAACGGAACGTCTTTGGAATATATACATGGTATCAATTCATGATTCATAGCTCCCATATTAATAATGGATAAAATAAATATCTGTAAGGAAAACATAATGAAGAGGTTATTTATATGAAACCCTGGATGAGCATAATAAAATGATAAGAATCTGTCCAATGACATCTGCGTTCCTAAATAGTAATACTCTCTTGATAATATTTGCTCTCCCATACCGCCACCAATCTTTGTCGTAAAATTTAAAACTGATCCAAAACCTAAATCTCTACCTTTTCCACATTGAAAATAATCACAATGTTTGATTCTACCACCTCTACAAATTGCGTTGATGCCAGCATAAATATCTTCATTCAAATGAAGACCTTTTTGAGCTTTAGAAATTCCACCTCGAGTTGTCATGAATATACCATTTAAAAAATCAGGATGGCCATAATGCAATTTTCCACCAATTTCAGATAATGTTCTAGCAAACAGAGTCCCAAACGTCTGCTCTTTAGATGCTGCAACATCGCCTAAAACACCAGTGTTTTCGGAAAAAATGTATTCCCTAGCACCAACAATTGCAACTGGACTCTCTTTTTCATAATTGACATTCAAAGAATACGGGTCCTCGAGTGAATCCTCCAGACATTCAAATTCAGCCAATACAGATCTGATTTTTAAACATTCTTCAATATAGTTATCCTGATTTGCGTCAATAACTTGTATAAATTCACCTCTATAATATATTATTGACAGGTTTTGATTATCTGATTTTCCATCACCCAATATTGGATTACCTGATAGCTGGATTTTGAACTTTATTTTTAATTCGCATCTTTTACGCTTAAATTCATCTCTAGTTAATGTATCACAAACATCATACATTACAGAGTAATATTCCAACTTTCCATTATTAGGGTTTTTTTCTGTGTATAATGAGGCAATTTTAATATTAGGATAAGCAGTCACCATAGCAAAAATATTGCTCATTTCTTCTTCATCCATTGTGTTCAACTTTTGAATCGATACCAAGCATCTAAATTTTCGATCTGAAATATGCTCCATGTACATATTCAGTGCTCTTTCAGAATTAAAATAGGTATTCATTTCCGGGTTTTCAACTTTATGCATCAATCGGATTGCCCTGCCATAATTCATGAAACCCGAAACCGTTCTATATAAAGTTTGAGTTCTTAATGAAGCCCATAATCTCGTTCTCATAGTATACGCTGGCGAGGAGGATTTATATCCAATACAGTATAATGGTAAGTCGTTGATTTTGCTATCAATAAATTCAACATTATGCAAATCTGTTATACCTTCTTCTTTCAGTTTCAGTGTATCAGAAATTGCCATCATTTTTGTGTCAGTAACAAAATTTTTCCATTCATTGGGAAACATAGATTTCAAGTAGTCCAACAAAGATAACTTTGAAGCTTGGTCTTGTTTAATAATTTCTCTTAAACTTAAAATAATCTTTTCACCATAATGCGGAATAAAAACTGTAAATTCTGGCATTGCTTCAACTGGTATCGGCTCTGATATTGAAGTTGACAGTGATTGTGCAAAAAAAGAAATTCGTCTTTCGGCTTCTGAGTTCTTTGTAAAAAAATCTGTTTGCTTCTTACCGCTATCATCTTGAAAGATAAAAAAAGCAGGTGGTTTTAAAGTTACCTGCTCAGTTTGATCATCTGGAACAATTGCGTAAATTAGTTTATGAACTTGATCTTGTGATAGCAAATGCTCTCTATACATTGAAATTATTATTGCATTCCAAATTTGAGAAATCATATTCTTCTTATCATATTTAACTTCCATCTTTGAGGTTGCAAGCAATTTTGAATAAATTCTTAAAGGCAATTTTATAAAAACGTTTCTCCAGGGTGAGAGAATTGAAATCCCACTTGCAATTGAGATGCATATTGAAAAGACACAATTCCAAACAATATACCAAAGGTATGTATCCAAAAAAAACAATATTAAGTCCGTTAAGAACATTAGGATCATGACAAAATAATTCTGTATTTTGCATAATCTCGTTGAAAGATAGATATCACCATGGCATCTTGAAATATCCATTATGTTCAAGTTTCTGATTGGATCTCTCAATGAAAGTGTCAAAAAGAAATATGATTCGATAAACTTAGCTCCAAAAACACAAATCCATAAAATAATTGATAAAGTCCGACCAGTCGTGTTCAAATTTGGATATGAGCCAGTAAACGTCTTGATTGGATCAAAGGCTCGCTTTTTAGAAAAAAATGGTATCAGAAACAATTTTGCAGGTGGGACAAACGCAAAGTAAATGGTAGTCAGGATTGAAACTAAGAATTGAGCAATCGATAGAATTAACCCTAATTTTGACACTGAGTTCAATGGAATAATCCATAGGATAAAAACAGAGGGTAAAAAATTGATGACTGTTAACAATAAAATTGCTATCAACCTCCATGATACGCTTTTTCTACCTGGCCATTTACGTGGCACAAATACCCACTCAAAGGCAATAGCAAAAATTTGAATTATGCATCCAACAGTACTTCCAAGCGATACAACAGAAAATCTCACTTGCAATATTGGCTGATTATTCAACATGTAATTGTAATTTGGTGTGTATAAACTCGGAGAGTTAAAGCTAGAATAATACCAAAACATAGTTAAATGAATAATCCATATTCTGCTAAAATTTGTTGAAATATGCCACCATGATCTTGTTTCTTTGTAAGTTTTATAAAACGACTTTTTCCAAATCACGTCACCTAATTTCATGTATCTTTCATTTTTAGGTAACAACAGGAGCTTGTCATTTTTTTTATCGCTGAAAACTAAAGAATCCAATCCTTCTTTATACCAGAATAATTGATTCATGTCATCATAGCCAATTATTTGATCATGATCTCTTTCACGGTGAATGTACTTACCATCAATTAACTTATACTGTTGATCCCTGAAATATTGATAAACTGGAGTTATTATCCTGGAAAGAAAATCATTTGTCGGGTACTTGAAAGATATATTATTTTCTTTGACATAATACAAATAATCATAGCCACATTGAAAAACAAAACAAATAAACTCTGGTATGAACCTCATATTGTTTGATTCTCCCCAAATTAATAAGTATAATGCTAGGTCATAAATTAAATCATCTGGATTTTTTTTACTGTACCTCATTCTCCACCTCCGTTCAATGATTTGAGATTTTTTTGTGGTGTAAAAATCACTAATATCCATGTCAGGTAGTACTTTCTTTTGTTTTGAAATATTTTTCAAATCTATATCTTCAGTCAAGTCCAAATCCTCACTGAGCAGAGTACAAAAATACCACTTTCTGTAATTTGAGTGCTCACCAGCAATGTAGTCCGCGTGGAGACTCAATAATGCATGAGATGCTGAGTATCTGCTCGATCTTGAATCTAATTGGGACAGAAGTAATTCAAAAACATTTTTCATATTATCCTCTTGAAATCCAAGTATTTGCTGAACATCAACAAATATTTCATAAATCCTATCATACACAATCAATTGTTCAGGATCCGTGTTATATGCAAAGTATGGATCTAGATTCAGTTTTTTCTCTGCTTCTTTATATCTTTCTTCTTCGGTGTCACGTGTAAACTCAGCTTGAATTTCATGAGTTGGCTCCTCTTCTTCTTGTTGTTGATGATTTCTGAAATTTACAACATTTGGATTGTTCCCACTTTCATTGTAAGCTGATGAAGACTTTACCTCTGAGATGTTAATTTCTTGAGCATCATCTGTCGGGCTTCGAGCATCAGCTGGATCACTCATTTTTAAATGGGTTTAACCAATGAATCCTGATTAAAGGATTAAGTTAGTATCGATATTTTACAACATTTCTACTGGTTTGGATTTAGCCATTATTGGCTGTGCTATATCTACGATTCCGCAGTTTTTGGATCAAAAGAAAAAGGTAATGTAAAGCGTTATCCTATTTTTTGCCCTTGTCAACCAGGGATTACTGAAGATAAAAAAGCTGATTATCACGACACACAATATGTTGTATCTAGAAATAGAAATACTTTTTTTTTTTTTCAAGATTTGAAATTTCAGAATATTATTTCACTTTTACAAATAAATCTGCCTCGATTCAGAACTAGTAAACATGGCAGTGAAACCTAACAACAGAGGCAAATCTTTTAAGTCAAGTAAATTCCAAAAAGGAATAAAAAAAACCAACAAAAGCAAATATAATTCCGATTCCGATTCAGGTCCAGAAGAGAACAGTGATTTTTTTTCTGATGATGATGCACCGGAAGAGTACCAGTCTTCTACTAGAGGAAATGGTAAAAAAAATAAAAAGCATGCGCCAACAGAATCAAGTGTGAAGAGACCAGTTTCAGTTGTTAGGCCAATTCCTGGACTAACTCCAAAATCCACTGAACCATCATTGCTTTATCAGGATGTGAGATTTGAAACTGCGCTGGGTAAAGCAGATTATAAAAAAGCAAGAAAGGCCTATGGGTTTCTTGATGAATATAGAGAGCAAGAAATTGAAAATATGGAAAAGATTCTCAAAAATCCAGAAATGAAATCAAGGATGTCAGAGGAAGAAATGCAAGATTTGAAATACAGATTACAGTCAACCAAGTCAAGATTGGAGTCATTAAAATCCAAGGATAGAGAATCTGTTGTTGTTAAAGAACATTTGAAGGAAACAGGAAAAGCATTTCTCAAAAGATCAGATAAGAGAAAATTGATCCAGAAAGATAGATTCGATAACATGTCTTCAGGACAGCGGACAAAGGTTATGGAAAGAAAGAGAAAGAGAAAGTTAGGAAAGGAAATGAGAGCTTTCGAGCATGGTAAAAATTAGGTTCAAATAATATGTAACATACTAAAATAATTGCAATAATAGAAGATGTGTTTTAACATACGTATCAGGTTCCGCACGCGGCATGTAGATAATGCAAATTATTATAAAATTTTCATGATTATTGGTGCTTCAAATCCCTCAGTGTTCTAAGATTTGTAAGTTACCTGTAACGACAACATTTTCTAAAACAGAACCATTTGGAATATCAATCTTATGACCATCGGAGCAAACAATAATAACTGTACCCTTCAATTGAACACCTTTACCAAAGAAAACATTACCAGTAACAGTCAAATGATCTAATTCTAAAATTTTAGGCATGTGTGAGATCCTTTGTTGGAAATTGGAAACCTTTTTGAAATCTGATCCTAATTTAATTAATGGTGCACCACCATACCTAGAAGGGTCCATAACAAGGGCACCATGTTGAAGGTTGAATAAATCTGATTTCACCAACAACAAATCAGAACAAGTCTTGACAGGCAAAAATCTGGATCTTGGAACAACAACACCATGAGCATGATCAAAATACCTGATGGCTGCACCCACAGCGGTTTCTAATTGCAAAACATTAATTTCTGCATTACCAACTTTAATTGACTTTTCATTTGGAATGATTTCCATGTGTAACTTATTTTGTTCAACTAATCTCTTAATAGCTCTTAAGTTGATCCAAAGATTATTTGTGTTGAAATTGGTGAACTTTTTAATTGACTTAAAATCCTCGACGTGATCCTTTGGAACCTGAGCAATTTCCAACAATCTAACTTGACCTTCATAATTAATTAAAGTACCACCTTTGACATCAGCTCTTGTCTTATCAGTCAATTCCATAATGTATTCAGCACCGGTTTCAACCATATGGTTCAAAATCTTAGTATCAACTGTTGCACCAAGGTTATCACCGTTTGAAACAAACAAATATTCTTTGCCTTCTGCTAAAAGACTATCCAACACGTTTGAAGCCAATAAAGCTTCAAACAAATCACCGTGACCTGGTGGATACCAAGAATCCAATTTGTCATTGACATTTTGTGGGACAGGGATCAATGAATCTTTGAAAATTCTTGGGTATCTTGATTGATTGAAGGTCTTGATACTAATTCTATGTGATTGATACTTTTTAACAATAAGATCAGTGTCTTTATCAGTGTTAAAAGAGTTCATTAATAATAATGGAACATCAACATCATGAACTTTGTTCAAATATTCAATTTGCCTGACTGCCAAATCAAGGAATGATTGACCCTCTCTAACTTCAATGACAGATTTTGGCCCAACACAACCCATTGAGGTACCGAGACCACCGTTTAACTTCAAAACAGCCAACTTGGATAGATTGGAAACTGAATCATCCTTCAAAGTGTTGTAAGCAACAACTTCATCCTTGGAAGGGGAAGTGATTTTATCCCACACCAATTGCTGGGATGTTGCCTTATCATGTAAATATCTTCTGAAGAGAGAGAAGAAGGAATCCATCTCATTTTCGACCTTGGATTTCTGTGATGGATCTTCCACGCTGTCAACAATAGCATTCAACGAATTTCTCATTTGAGATGCTGCTACATTTGATGAGGTGTTTTCGAACGCGTAAGTGGACTGAGACTTGGTATGCTTGCTCATTTTGTTGAAACTGTAGAAGAACTGGAGACAAATAAATGTTGAATCTGCATGTCATTTTTTTAATGATCGCGTCTGGAAACGCATAAAAAGCAACTTGAATTATTTTGAATTTTAAAGGTGTTTCACGCGTCTTAGACTGAATCCAGTAACACAATTGACTTTAAAATGTTTGATATGTCTAAATGGGGGCTTTTTTGGTAGAAATTGGACAATACTGGTCAATTTAGAAAATTCAAATCACTTTCCCAACGCTTTTTTGAATTTAAAAGCTTTTATATATATATAACTCTATGTTTAAAACTATTTACAAAAGTAAAATGTCAATTTTGGTACATGAAACAGTCATAAAAATCAATTAATATTAATACACATTTTATGCTGAGCGTTTTTATTGAAGATTCAAGAAAAAGAAAGACGCGTCCGTTACTACTCTTATTATCATCAGCGGTTGAGACGAGTTGGTATTGAGGTAAAGCAGATGAATATGGACAACACGGATAACTTGCCATATTTATTGTGGAAAAAAAACGCGGGATTTTTGTACAAGCAACTACAAACCTCATCTCTGTTATGGCCATCATTGAGTATTCAATGGTTACCAGATGTCGATCATTCCAATCCGACTTTCAATCAGCATCGTTTGATATTAGGGTCATTTTCAAGTGGTTTCAACAAATTGGAATCTCTACAGGTTTGTTCTGTGGATATTGCAACAGAATGTAATGAACAAAAACAAATATCTGATTTTGATTACGATCAAAACTCCAACGAATTTGTCTATAATAAACCAATTCCATTCATAAAATCCAAAAGGGATCCTGAAAATGAGAATGGAGTAGTTAAACCAAGTAATGCCATAACTATTTCGCAAAGAATTCCTCATGTTGGTGATATAAATAGAATTAAATATATGCCATCAAATCCAGACATACTGGCAACAACCTCAGACTCAGGTAAAATCCGTATATTTGATAGAACCAAAAAATCAAATACATTTATAGATACAGATTTTGAACTTGATGCTCAAGATGATTCACAGGATGATGATATGAATGATGTATCAGATATCATGTTAGTCAATCATAATACAGAGGCTTGGGCGTTGGATTGGAACCCATTAACACCCAAAACTTTAGCATCAGGTGCCAACGATGGTATTATTGCAATTTGGGATTTAGAAAAGCAATTCACAAAACCAAGAAAACTAGACTTCTCTGTCTCCAATAAAAAGAAGTTCACTACATGTGTGATTGATACACCAATTAAGTCAATAACAAAACATGATTTTGGTGTCAATGAAGTTCTCTGGGTTCCGGACCATGATTCTTTATTAGCAAGTATTGGTGAAGATGGCCAATATAAATTAACAGATATAAGGACTTCCGATTCAAACATTATACAGATCGATATTACAAAAGACAATACACCATTAAATTGTTTTGATATAAATCAAAATCAATCTTTCCAATTTGTCACTGGATCAAATTCAGGCACAATGTACATATATGATATGAGATCCATTGAAACTCCATTAAACTATGTTGAAAACGCATGCAATGGTTCAATGACAGCAACTAAATTTTCTCCACATTTATTAAACACTAATTCAAGTAATAGCGCAACTGTCATTGCATCCGGGGGGAGTGATGGGATAATAAAATTATGGGACGCAGAAAACAATGAAAATCCCCTGCTGTTTAGTCACGGTGGTCACTTGATGGAAATTAATGATTTGACATGGTCTCCATCCACTCCAGCATTAATAGCATCTTGTTCAGCTGATAACTCTGTTCAAATTTGGGAACCCAATTTATGAAGATTTTTTTCATGAGCCAATTATACACATGTTCAAGACAAAAAAAAAGTAGACAACATGTTTTGTTGCTATCTTTATAGAAAAGTTCTGAAATGATCACAGGACCAAACAAAAGAATATACGTTATATCTTTAGTGATCATATCAATGATCATTTCATTTTCAATGTTGTCAAATTCATACACGGGTGTGATGTTTAAGGAGATACATGCATCATCAGACGGTTCAACTGAAGAACAAAACAACAATGAATCAAACGATTATTCCACCGAAGAAAAAGAAGTTGTAACAGACATTAATGCAGAGGCTCAAGATCTTGATACCAAACTTGAAATTGAGATCAAAGCAATTCCAGACGATTCATTACAAAATAAAAAGAACACACCAAAAATCAACAATGTGATACCCGAAGGATCCGAATTGTTGTAAATAATTTAGCATAGCTTAGAACTATCTCTTTTTAAGTTCTATTTATTTTTTAGGGCTAATGTTTTATCATTAGTATTTCTTTTATATATTATTTTTTTTGTAATACAAAATTAAACCTTTTCTGCACCAGACAATCTAACGGCAGCACCGTACTTTTGAAGCTTTGTTAACAATGCATCTCCGCTCTTGATTAAATTATCATATTGGATATTTTTATTATCAGCTCTGTTTGTTTCAATGATACCATTAACGCGGTCGATGACACAGTTTACTTGTTTGGTCAAAATAAACTTACATAAATCATCATCAAGAAATTCTTCACTGACACCAAATGAAGCAGCCATTGACTTAAGTGATAATGACCTATATGATTCTAGTAATTGAGAATAAGCACGCACTCTGATTTCACGAATGTAATAATTTGCATGTGGAGATAAATATTTATTCTTAGTCAAGATTTTATCATATGTTTCTAACAAGTATGGAAAAAATGATTTGTAGTCGGTAGAATGGAGAGATTTGATTAGATTGAAAATTGGTAACAATTCACCCGATTGAGAATTAATAGACAATATCTCTGGAGATTCCAATAATTTCTTCTTTATTTCTGGTCTTGTTAATACCAATGCACCTGATAATAATGCATATTGAGAAACACTTTCATAAGTTGTCAATTCTGTTGAAGTAAAAGTTGAGAGTGATTCATTTAATAATTTGGATGCTTCCACAAAATTTCTTGTGGACATATAATAAATTCCCAAATATGTCTTATATCTATTACGTCTTTCCCAATCACCTCCTTTTTCGATTAAATCATTCGCATCATCCAAATACTTTTTAATAAATATTTTATCATTGAAGAAATATCCAATTCTTGAAATTGTCAAATACAAGTCGATTTTCGACCCAGTCGAAGGTGCTAAATCAATTGTCTTCATTAATGTACTAACTGCATTCTCTTTATCTCCGATTTGTGCGTAGTATTCTCCCAATTCCGTCCACTTCTTCAAAAGGTCCATTTCAGATTCATCTTCTTCATCTAATTTGGCAATCTCTTCTTTCAATCCAGTCACTTTCTTGTCATTTGCTTTTAATAAGCCATCGTAAAGACTTTGGTCCCATTCTAAACCTGGGAGATTCATATCATAGTATAAATGATGGTAATACGGACCCATTTCATTCTTTACAACTTCTGACACAATTTCGTCCGTTAAAGCCCCGCTTTTTTCCCCCAGTGTAGCCAAAAAGACCTTATCTGCCAGCTCAAAATCTGGTACTTTGTTTAAAGTCGTTGCTTCTTCTAAAATCATCACTATTTCAAACTCCCTATAAAGACATACTTTTGCCACCGCGATTGAGAACAAGATAAATATTTGATATTTTCATTTTCAAGACACAAATTTGAATTTAGGCTTAAATGACATCATTAGAAGAGACTTTTGGACATTTAGAGGCCGAGATTAGTAATCTCAATGGTAAAATAGTGGTATTGGAGTTTTTCAACGGGATAGAGGACCAAATCATGGATTTATACGATATTATAGAGACTGATATTGTGAAAATTGAATATGAAATTATTCCAACTTTGCACAATGATAAGGAAGTACAGTTCAGGCTATGGCAATTGAAGAACAGGTATAATAGTCTTCAAGTCAGTTATAGAAAAAAGGTTGTCCAATCAAAATCTAAAGAACGTGAAGAACTATATTTACAAACTATAGATCAAGAGCAAATCGAAGAACAACAGCTAGGTGGGAATAAAAGTGGATTGGATGATGAAGCTTTGAAAAAGTTAACCGGGAAAGAGTCGTTATTAAATACAAATACCCAGCTGACAGATAAACTCCAAAACGTTTCAACATTAATGAAATCAACGATACTGGCATCAGAATTAAATATGGCAGAGTTAGATTCCTCGAATCAAAATTTGGTTCACTTGGGTGAACGATATGGAGTGTTTGGTGATATGCTTAAAAGGACAAATTTATTGGTCACACAAATTAATAAATCGAGTAAACGTGATAGGGTAATGATATACAGAGCAATTTATTTTTTCATTGCGGTATCAGTATGGGTTCTTTGGAGAAGACTATTTAGAAAGCCTATCAAGCTCATACTTTGGATTTTATTCTCCAGCATAAAATTGATTATTTGGGGTTCTTCCGCAGCTTCGTCTACGGAACCTCCAATAGTCTCAACAATAAGTTCTTCGGTGACTGTAATTGAAACATTAACATTAATAGAAAATAGCATAAGTTCTGTATTGAAAGATGAATTATGATCATGGTTATTATTATAATTTATTATGTATGTATAAAACTGGATATATTCAGTAGTCATCACCTCTAGAAACAACTTCCTTTCTCGTTGGATGCAACAACACTGTATGTTCAAATTGGGCGGTATAACAACCCTTGACATCAACTAATGGAGGGTGCTCGGATAAAATATTATCCTTTACTAAACTGTTTAATGCAAACAAGTATTTATCATCATCCACAACTCTATCAATATATCTACGGCAAAATGGTAAAGTTCCAAAATGAGTGTCAATTGTATTTAATAATTCTTTAGCTCTTTCTAATCTTGGAGTTTTCGCTGGAGCATCGGTTCTCATATAATGAGAGCATTCGCCGCTACCAACAACATAACCCTTACCAGTTGAACCAAATGTTTCAATTGCAATGGTTTCTCCTTCTTCTAACTTGATATTACTACCATTCTTAACTATCGGAATACTCTTACCACCGTGGATTTTATATTGTAAAATTGTATGCCCGTGCAAGTTTCTGATACACTTGATAGGATACACTTTACCATCCAATTCGATTTCATGAGATTCCATTACTTCTTCAACTGCTTCACCAATATCAGTCAATCTCACATCAATCCCTGCTGCACTTATACCTGTATTTGTAGCTTCCTTAACTGCTTCCAATAAGGGGTCGAACTTTTCATTGAACGTATGTGTCCAAGCACAATCGATAATATGTCCATTGACATGGACACCAAAATCAACTTTCATAACATCATCATAAGATAAAACGGTTTTATCTCCGGCGTTTGGTGTATAATGTGCAGCACAATGGTTCAAACTGACACCACAAGGGAACCCCATTCCTCCCAATTTAGAGTCATTTGTACCGGAGTATTCACGAACCAAATTTTCAATTGTCTCAGCAACCTCAATCATAGTCATGCCTGGTTTGATTACTTCTTTGGCATGCTTTCTAACTCTTCTATGGATTTCAGCACCCTTTCTGAACTCATTCCACTTTTTGAAATTTTGATTGTCAAGATATCTCTTTTCTTCATCTGTTGTTCTTTTAAGTCCTTCATCTCCTGCATATTCCATCCACTGACCTTCTGGATAATTACCGTGTGGAAATTGTTTAGAAATGGCGTTTGGGAAATCCCCTGAATTCTTCTTCTTCTTCTTCTTATTCTTCTTTTTCTTCTTCTCTGTTTCCTTGGATTCGACTGGTACTTCACCAATCTCGCTTTGCTCTTTGAGCTCCACGTTTTCTATCTTCTCGGTAACTTCTGCAAGTTCTTGTGACATTCTATCGATGATTTTGCAATAAAGAAAAAAATCATTAAATAAGTCAACTTTTTCTCCATATTCTAGCAATCTAATCAACAGTAAATTAGGAACCTTTTTTTCAGGAGAAATACACAAAAACCAATTATATTTTACTGTTATTTGGTATTATTATACATCTCCGAAAGTCTCTATAGCTTTTAGTGGGTTTTTAATGAACGAATATCTCCGAAAATTGAAAAAAGGAGTTTTTTTAAAATTCAAAGTACCATTCGCATGCTGGTAATTTCAACATTTGTTTTGTCTTTTTCATTATGCTATAATGACCATTTTAGGTCTCCTTTTCACTTGATTTTAAAATTATGCTCAGCATTTTAATAAGTGGAAATTCCTATTTGTTCACACAATAAATGAAGAAAAAAAATCAACACTTTTTCATTTTTCAAATCGATCAAAAATGTTCGGTATAAGAGCTTTTGCAAAACAGTCATTTGTGCGTCTGAACTCCACATCCAATACAGTTTCTACTACTGAGACTCTTGCGGGATTTAAAATCAAGTTAAACAACGGTACTCAAGTGGAAAAGAACACATTCATTTCAAGAAACTTCGAATCAAAGTCATTCCGTACAGATGATCCATTTATCTATGCAACACAACATATAATTCCAGACAAGATTTCAGGACGCTCTGTTAGAGTGATGGAGTCGAATTTTGGTAAAAATATCAACCAATTCAACTATATGGTCAAATCAAATAACTTAAAAAGTGTCCATTTCGACCAAAGATTCTACCAAAAGCCAAATAAGAAGAGATTAGCGAAGAAGGTGGCTTTGAGAAAGAAGGCCTTTGAAGGTGGTATCGCTAAATTGTTCAATGTCGTCAAGGACGCCGTTAGAAACGGTTATTGATTTTTTTCTTTCAGCCAGGAAGCTTCTTTCTTGTATATATACACATAAGATCATATATAATAATAAATTTTACACATGTATTTCCCATTCTAATCTCGGTTATTCAAGTTTTCAAGTGCCTCCTTAATCAAATGAGAACCTTTTGGATCTAAATTTAGAGCAATTGTGAATTGTTTAACTGCTTCGTGTTTTCTATTGAAATGTTTGTATAGTTTCCCTAATAGGAAATGAACACTTGCTTCATCAGGTGCCATGTCTTGTAGCTTTTCAAAATCAGTTAATGCTTCATCAAACTTTTTCATAACAAATAACAATTGGGCCTTCTTAAACAAAGCCAACATTGAAAGCGGTTGCAATTTTGATGCATAAACGTAACTTGACAATGCTTCATCTCTCTTATTTAATTTTTCCAATACCATTCCTGTACAACAAATTAAAATCACATTGACTGGATTAATATTTAAGGCCTTTCTGAAGTAAAACTCTGCCTTGAGAAAATCCCCCAACTTCAGATAAACCATTCCAATTCCGTAAAATGCATTATAATGACGATTATCTAAAACGATTGCCATTCTAAAGCATTCCAGTGCCTTTTCGAATGCATCACATGCAAGATATTCATGACCTTGTAAGGTATAAGCATAAACGCAATTACTTTCCAACTTCGTTGCCTTGTGAAAACACTTGATTGCCTCATCAGCTTCCTTCTTGAAAGAAAATAAGTTCCCAATTGAAATCCATGTCTGTGGTGCATTGGGATCAATTTCATGTAGCTCATGAGAAAGAAAACTGAGTTCCACTTCTTTGTGCAGATGCCAAAGTAATGTTGAGAAATGATCCATGTCAACTAATCTGGTTCTATCTAATTTTCTCAACTTGATGAAGTACTTTTCGGCTTCCTCATAGTTTACAATTTCAAAATGCAGTTTTCCTAGCTTGGATAGTACCCATGGAGTATTTCTTTCACTGTCAGGTAAAGAGTCAAACATTCTTATTGCCCTAAAACAATCGTATTCGCACATTGCTTTGAATGCCTTTGCTATCTTCGCATAAACATTCAACACAGCACCATTATTAGAATCCAAAAGTGATTTTTTATCAACAAAATCCTTGCCGATATCAAATGTCAATGATATACCCCTCTTTCCTCCAATTGTTGATTCATTCCTTAAAGAGCCAGCCCCATTGGATCTATTACCATTAATTGAAGAATTAAAATTTGCCTTTGTTTGTGTATTGGAGAATGATCCATTAATTGAGTTATTTACAGCTGCGCCATTTGTTGAAGCAACACCATTTCCCGTTCCAATAACACTGTTCGGTATTAGCCTTGAACTTATACCGTTTCTATTGGTTGATCTCTTAGAGGCGTGAGTTGATAATGATGAACTTTGCATATTAGATGGTTTGGTATTTGGTGTAAGTAATAAAGAAGGATCATATGTTGGTATATTGTTAACAGCATTCAAGGAAGACTGATTCTGAAATGCGGGTGTCTTTGGAGTAAAATTCAAATTCTTTGTTGACTTTGCTTTAGGAGTTTTGAATATAGATGAAGTTGATTTGAGCGGAAGTTTATCATTACATTCATTTGAATATCCTGTTGTCGGTGTACCATTTTGATTGGTATGCGATGGAAATCCGAAAACAGCACCTGATCCTGAAACCTTCCTAGTTGAAACGTTTGATAAATCTAAATCGTCATTCAACATTTGATCCTCTAAAATTTGATCGTTTATCACATCATTGTTATTGCTGTTGTATTTGTATATTGATTCAACACGGACATTTACTCCCATCAAACACAATTGCTCAAAAGCTTCAAAAATAAATGGATTCAACGTTAAAACATTCGCATAGTGAATCGATGCCATTTGGGTATCATTCACTTGATTGTAAAGTTTGGCCAATACCAAATAGCATGCATTTGCATCGGGTGAAAACATTCCATTTGATCTGGATATTCCCTTCCATTCATTCATGGTTTCTAATAAAGCATTAATGCCATCTGCTTCTTGTTTCAATTCAATACATGACTTTGCAAATATATAACAACACCCAACATGTGAATTACAATACGTTGCACTGGAGTTAAATGCCGCTTTGAATCTCTTGGATTTAAATAATACCAATGAATACAAATAACTTGCATCTGGTGAGTTTGGGTTGGACGCCATCAACCGCTCTGCTGTGAACATTGCCGTATCCAAAAAGTCATTCTCTAGCGAGTAAAAGATGATATCTTTATAAGACGTCCGTGAATATTCGCTAGACACAACCATCAACTTCGAAATGAAACCCTTCACACAATAAGATGTTTTCGCCCTCATCATATAATAAGAAAAAAATACATCGATTTCCTAATCGGGATATTTGCTCATTAAAATGTTTCATTTACAATAAAATATTTCTAGAAAAAATAGAAAATTCGTCGTTAATCATCATATATTTCATCATAGTTGCTAAATGGACTCATTTAACACCAACAGACTTACCTGCTTCCAGTCTCTTTTCACTCAAACAGGCGATAATGGCAGCACCAACACCAGAACCATCAACAGCTGGAATGAATTCGTAAGGGAAGTTTTCAGCATTGCCAAGGATATCAATCAATGCAGTAGTTGCACGTTCCTTGAAAGAAGGATATCTGTTGAAAACAGAACCGTCAGATGCCAACTTACCAGACTTCAAATCCATTTTCTTGATGATGGCAGCAACACCACATACAGATAATCTGGCAGCTCTAGTACCAATTAATTCACATAATTGATGGATTAAAGTAGCCTCGACAGTAGAAACGTCGATGTTGAAAGATTCCTTGAATAACTCAGTAACAAAAGGAATACCACTTTCTTCAATTCTTGATGGGAATGAGGTGTCCATGGCAAAAGCCTTTTGTAAACCTGAAATATCTTGGCCTTGGAAAACTAAGCCATTATCAAACCATTCAACTAAAATCAATCTAAGAACCTCACCAAGATAGTAACCGGCAATCATCTTTTCGTAAGTTTGCTGGCCAGGTCTTGGAGATTCTGCATCAATTTGAACATCATACTTGGTTCTTGGCAAAACAGCATGTTCATTATCGAATGCACCATATTCACAATTGATGGCCATAGGGACACCTTCTTGGTCAATGTCTTCTGGGAGAAGACCTTCTAATTTTGGAATGGCTTTGGCTGAATCGTAGTAAGCCCCGTTAACACCGGTACCAAAAATTAAACCCATAATTGTATCTGGGTTTGAGTACATTGAAGCAATCAAAGTACCGGTGGTATCATTGATCAAAGCAGTAATTGTAACTGGGACAGATCTAGCATCCAGTGCCTTCTGTAATAATGGAACAACATCGTGACCTTCAACATCATCAACGTCGAATCCCTTTGTCCATCTTTGTAAAATACCTTGATTGATGGCAGATTGGGAAGCTGGGTAGGAGAAAGTGAAACCCATGGATAATTTATTTTCAAGTTCAGATGCTGTGAATTCCTTCTTAATGAATGTAGCAACCCCATCTGCAATAAAGTCCCATAAATCTGCTGATTTTCCAACTCTGATATCATCAGGAATGGAAAACTTATAGTTTGAAAATGTAAATTTCCCCTTACCCAATAATGTCACTTTGACAACACGAACATTAGTACCACCAAAATCCAATGCCAAGTATTCTCCAGTTTCTTCTCCAGATGGGAAATCCATGACCCAACCAGGGATCATTGGAATATTACCACCTTTCTTGGATAAACCTTTATTAAGTTCACTGACAAAATGTTCTGTGATCTTCTTTAATAGTTCTGGTGAAGCTGTAAGCTGGTCTTTGGCGGTATCAAACACTTTTTGTAAGTTTTGTGGAATTTCGACGGTCTGAATTTACATGTTAGTATTTGTTTTCTTTGGCCACAAGGCGACAAGGCGCGTTGGAAAAACGTCCGTCTTGTGTATTGGCCAAGCAAAGTGCATGATTTATACTCTCGTCTATACTCTCTTGCATACTCTCGCCTGGCTTCCAAACGCTGCAAGGTTTAATTTACATACCATCTTTTTTTATTGCCAAAAGAAAGTGAGAGTGGAAACAGGAAAATTAGGAATTACCCTGGTTTAAATAGAAAACCCGAAACTCGATCTCAAAACTTTGTGGGGTGAGAATTTTCCGGGAGACAAAAAAGTCACTGAAAAAATTTCTCCGCTAGGGCTCTTGGAACGCAGAAAAGGGAACCACTACAAATGGGATTATCACATGATTGCCTCTATGATACAAGAGTGGAGCTTTTGAGACATTCACAAGGAAATTAACATTTTGCAATATTTATGGAAAATCTTATTTCAAGATCTTCCGATCCATAGTCAGTTACAAAAAAGATATTGCGGGGAAACGCTCAGCAGATTAAAAACATGAAAGAAAAAGCTACATGTTGTTCTTCAAACGGGCCAAAGTCTCGAAAAGGGCAGCTGTAGAATCATCCTGAGGTTTTGTTTGAGCTGGTGCAGAATTTGCCGGGGATGTTGCCTGTAATTGGTTTAAAAGACCACCCATTACGTTGTTACCGTTAGTTGCCGATGCCGGAACAATTGGATTCGCATTTGTTGTCATTCCTGGTAATGCACCCGGTTGACTCGGATATTGTACTCCATAAGGCGGCTGAGAGTAAATGTTTCCACTGTTGTAGCTGGATCCCGCAGGAGTTGGTCCGGGTGGACCTGGGGGATAATATGGTTGTTGACCATTGTAAAAAGACTGTTGTGGTGGTTGGTAGTATCCTTGCTGTGGCATAGGAGGAGGCATATACCCTCCATATGCATTCGGTGGTTGGTAATATCCCTGCTGCATTTGAGGGTGATGCTGTTGTTGATGATGTTGTTGTTGTTGTTGATGATGAGGATGATGACTCTGGTATCCTGTAGTAGTGACGGGTTTATGCTTTTGATTGTATTGCTCACTTTCACTATATTGGTGTTGACCATATCTACGGCCAAAGCCATGTCTATCATTACGATGATTGTTGTGATGCCTATTATTACCGCCTTCTCTATATGGTCTTTCTCTGTCATCATAATTAGATCTCCTGTTATCATCTCTATCCCTATAATTACGTGACCTATTGTTATTGTTGTTATTACTTTTATTCCCTCTTGTATCCCTTTGTCTTGGTTGCGATGCTTTCGTTTTATCATTGACCTTTTTCACGTGTTCATTGATCCATCCAATTGCACTTTCCATTGAAATAGACTCATAATTATCAAATCTAATAGCACCAGATTTACCTGATACATCATTAGACTGTTCGTCGTTCGAATCTTCCTTTGAGAAAAGCATTAAATCAACCACTTCTTCTGGTCTAGTTATCACAATACCTGTCTTCCCAGCATATGCAGCTTGACTAACTACTTCTTGGTCAATATCATCAGCATCTGTTTCGATGTGTTTAATTTGACATTCAATTTCAGACTCTTGAAATGTATTAACCAGTAAAGAATTAAAGGATGGTGAAGGTGATGGTGTTAACAAAATCAAAATATCTGGCTTGATCATTTTTATCGGTTCTTGTTGTTGATGGTGTTTATTGGCTTCAGTCTTTGTTGGATCCAAACCTTCGGCCTTCATTTCTTTGTGCCTCTCATGGGTTTTACTCACTTGTAATTCCATCAATCTGTTATGCAATGGAACGTGAATTTCACCTTTAATGGCCTCAGTACAATCAAAATCGTCTGTAAACTGAACAAATCCAAATCCTTGTTTCATATTGACTGCAGCAATCTTACCATACGGTCTAAAAACTCTCCATACATCTTGTTGTTTCAAGGTATTGACTGCTAAATTTCCGACAAATAATCTTGATCCAGAAGGGAAAACAATACAGTTATACTCTTTACTGTATTTATCTTCGTTGTCCAAGAATTCTTTCCATTGTTCATACTCTGTAGATGACATAGGTTTAGAAATATCAGGTCTGTGGCAAAATGGATTTATTGGGACTGTTGGCTGAGGTTCATCCCTAGGTCTCAATTTGTTTTTATTATAGGAGGTGGTTGCTTCAAAGTTTAAATTGACTTGTTCAGGGGTTATAGAAGTCCCGTGTGCATTGTTATATGCTTGTAAAAGAACAGATGACTTATCACTTGGAGATAATTCTTCAAAGGTTGGGTCTTGTTGTAATGGAGATGAAAGAAAATATGTTACTATGTTAGTGAAAAGAGAAACATCAATTTTTCTGTTAATCTCTCTGATTGAAGGAGAAGAAGAATCGTCGTCGTCTTCCACAATTTCAGGTTCTGGGGTTTTGGGCGTCTCCTCTTCTTCCTTATTTTGCTCTTCTGTAGGTTCAATATTAACTGGCTTTAATTCTGCCGAAGTTGTGAGAACTTCTGGTGTGTAACTGTCGTCGGAATCAGACATTCGTATTGGAAACCAAGAATAAATTAACAAGGATGGAAGAGGGAAAAAAAATCTTCAAATTTATTACAATAACAAAGCCTAGTAAGTGTAAATGATTAACTTAAATGTAAATGATATCTTAATAGTTTAATATAAACGCACATACAATGCACGATGATCGAGAATTCAATCAGACCCACGTCTGTTTGTTTGCGATGATTAATGATGAAATTAATGTTAACAATAGTGTCAAGGATGCCCACCTCTGGGGATCTACTGACTTCTCTTTTCAGCAGTTTGTGACTTCAACACTTGTTGGCGTAGTTCTTCAGTTCTATGGTCCTCATTAGCTAGGGAATGTTCAACTGGACATGGAAAAAGAGAATTAGCTAACACAATGGAAAAAGCTACCATGAATGTAGACGAAAAAATCGAATTGGATATGAGAGTTCTTTGTGCTGCTCTGATATACATTTCTATGGTTTGAAGTATCTTCTGTGGCACAAAATTAATGAAAGTTGAAAAAGATGTAAGAACACACGTTTTATCACACAATTTTAACTGCTGAAAAAACAAAAAAAAATATCATCACATTTCCTTGAATCTGATTGGTCCACAATAATTAAATATAAATGAACTGTTAATTATCGTAGAAAGAATAACTAACGTTTGGATTGAATCTTACACTATTTGCATTCCCTTGGGGTTCATTATTGTCTAAATTTAAACTAGGTTGACTTGGATTCCGCGCCAATTGATTGCTATTTGTATTGTTATGAACGTAAGTTTTATTAATTGTTGTTGACGACCTCATTCTCGAAAATACTAAATTGGGCAATACAACCCAGATAAAGAAAGTTCCGCTAATTCCACAAATGGTTCTAAAAGTTAAATTTTGGAAAAACACATTCATACAATCTGCAATAACTTCAAAATATGCTGCTGATGTAATAACGCTGTGAGGGTCTTGAGACATACAGTCGTCCCACATTGAACATTTCTCTTCTAATGCTGGTACTCTTATTTCGGGAGAACAGTTGTTTCTAAAATAGTCTTTCTTACATGTATTGATTTCATATATTAATTTACCAACATTTTTTGCAATCTTCTTATCCACGTCTCTTTTGATAGCAAAAAAGGCCACGCCTGCTAAAGCTAGCATTATCAAAAACAAAATTGTGTTCAAAGCTATTTGAATAATTATTGTCAAATTAGTTGCAAACTGGCGATCTGTAATTAAAGAATGCCACTTTGAAAAGGATGACTTTGAAACAGGAGAATTATTGGGCCTTGGAATATCGCCGCTTAGAATTAACGAAGTATCATTTAAGTCTTTCAATATCGAATGATTCGATATATCACCCTGAATAATAGATGATTGGTCGGATATTGGATTTCTCATTCTTTTTCTCAGCTTACGAATTGGTCGTCCTGATAATGAATTGATTGATGACATTGAAACAAATGATAAATCGGCCATGTTCTCGTTTGGATGGAATTTATTGTTCTTATCGAATAGATTAAATGCACCTTGTACCGCTTTAGATTCTGCTTTAGTTGGCGTTGAAAGTGCCAGGTCTTCTGTTCTTCCCAAATTCTCAACGCTCAAATACTCTGGTGAAAACGTTATTCCTTCCCTTGCTCTTTCTATGGTCCTTTGAAGTTCGTTCTCGTTTATCTCTTGTCTGACCCCAGTTGACACTGGTGTAAGCTTTAAATCATCCGGAAAACGCGAAGAGCCCTGAGAAACAAAGCTACGTGCTGTTTCCATTCCATCGCTTGACCAACTTCCGTCTCCCTGTTCTGACAGCATCTTAAAAAATCACTACCTGTTTTTTTATAACAATCATAAGTAAATATTTATGAGGGATACACCACATTTTATATCGATTGTTTAAAATGCTCAGCGGTTGCTTCTTTCTCTTCTTCTTTCTCTTCTTCTTCCTCTTCTTCCTCTTCTTCTCTTCTTCTTCTACCCTTTTAAAACAAATGAAGTCCGTATATATCTTTAAATACTCTGACCCAAATCATAACTGGAAAAGTGTTGCAGTCGCAGGTGAATTTAACGAATGGTGTGTTGATACCACTCTGTTGAGCTTCGACTCAGCTTCTTTGTGTTGGATTAAAACGGTGTGCTATGATGGTCCACCAAATACTAAACTACTATATAAATATGTAATAGATGGCAAACATTGGCATTTTGATCAGCAACTGGAAACTGAAGCTGATGTTGAAAATAATATTAATAATGTAGTGTATACCGAACGTCAATACACAAATAAATCACATGATAATCTAGATTCAGAAAAACAGTTCAAAAATACAAATAAAATAAAGGAGATGGACTCTGAAACAAATTCATTTTCATTACTCTTTATCCCCGGTTCTTCTGATGACAAAAATCTGACTGAACTCTCAGATAAAGTTGATTCAAATGATCGAAAATTAGGCAAAAATAATGGATCTCCCTATACAATAAGCTTGTGGTGGGAATGCATTACATGGATGTTTAAATTCTACTTATTATCATTTTTTTTTTCTCTAAGAAGCAAAGAATAATTTTTGACTTTCTTTCATTGATAGATAGATGATTTTCTTTATTTAGTTCTTTTACTTTTGAAGTGTGTTTTTCACTGAAATACACACAATTATACAGGATTTTAATGTACAAGCTTTGTTTGATTATAGAAAACATAAGATTTTGTTATTTTCCAAATATCTTCAATTCCGTATATCTTGCTAATGGATATGAAACTCCCACAAATCCCATAGCTAAAAAGTTTCCAATATCTCCACCATCTTCACCAATTAATGCAGCTAATGGGCCCTTGTAATACACTTGGTTCATTCCAACAACCGCTCCAGCGACACCGCAGCAAAATCCGAAGGTAGCTGCATATCCATTTGTTAAAACAAGATAGTCATTCCATGCATGGAAATTATAATATGGAGCACTATGAGTTGTTGAACATGGTGGACATCCTGGTGGTAATGTATTTGATGAATTTATCGAATGTATTGAATGACCATCAGTTTTTCCAATGGTATCTACGGTTTTACCAGAGGATTCATAATCTGCTTTATCTCCATGAAAATCAATGGCTTCTTCGTCTGAACAAGTAAACTCACCATATAATTCTTTTGTGAATAACTTCTTCAGGTTGGTGGACCTGAAAATTACATTCTCTTCTAGTAACAAAACGAAATAGATACTGATCCAATAACCAAGCATTGGCAAGAAATTGCTTAAAATTTCACTGAAATGATCCTTACCAACAAGAGAACAAATTAATGTGATAGCAAAGATTATGATTGCAATAAACCATCTTGGTAAATATCTGTAGCATAGATCATCCAAAGTTTGAACTGATAATGCACTTGAATATGTGTTGATTATATTATTAGTGATCAATGATAACCATAAAACGACTAATAAGAACTTTCCGAAGCCATTCCATTTACCGAATATTAGATTTAATAAACCGCCCAATGATTCATTTTCATATGTGTTAAACCATAACTCATTACCGACTGAGGCATTACCAATTAACATTGCTAAAAGTCCTCCAAATGTGGTTGGTAGTGCAATACCAAAAAAAGTAAATGTGAAGAGTTCAATCTGGCTAACAGTTTCAGGGAAAACAACATAGTAGTCCGCTGCACATCCACCCCATGTTGAAGTAACTGAATAAGACAAGGTGAAAAAACTGATCTTATTACCAATTTTTGTAAGCGATGTAGATCCGACTGTTGGCAAATCTTTCCACAAACCAATTTCAGGTCCAACTATAACCCAAAGTAAAATGATCACAATAAAAACTGCAACCCCAATAATTCCTTCAAATTTCAATACATACTCAATTCCAAATAATGCAACAACTAAACTTATCACACAGATAATAATGATCCCGCTACTTAAACTCACTTTTCCGTCACTGATCCATTTCAAGATTTCACCTCCTAGGACACAGTTTGTAACACTCCAGCCAAGGAAGCCAATAATTGTAATCAATGAAACTACTCTAACCATTTGTTTTCCAAAAAGATATCTTGAGCTGCACATTTGTCTCAAACCTGATCTTGGCCCCATAGTTGAGCAATAAGCGGCAATCAAGCAACCGACTAATTCGCCTAGAAGCCCGTAAATCAAAGTATCTTTGTAACCTAAACCAAAGATCAATGGACCAAGGAAAAATGAAGACATAGAAGTTAAACCTCCACATCCAGATAGCCAAAGTCCAGAAATGGTTAGATATGATTTGAAAAGTGAGCTTGTTCTTTCATTTGGCATGTAACGGTGGATACCCTTGATTTCCACCCCTACTGAATCCAACTTATTTGATAAATTTTCAAAAGTCCGAAGTACAACGTTCTTTGAAGAAGAAATGTCGATATCAGACATGATGTTTGTTGTGAGATGTTATAATATATTTTACAGAACACAAAGTGGTGAAGCAAGTGACTTGTTTAAATACTTTTGTTATCACAGGACGCTTAGTGAGTCAGATTTGTCAAAATTGAGCGCAAATGGCCCATTTTGGCAAATCTATGCAGATTTTTCAATTTTGAAAGAGAAATGCGCATATCTAAAAAATTCTGTGAAAAGTTTGAAAAAAGTCTGTCAAAGTTTTAAGAGAGCTAAAAGAAACTGTATAAATGAACTAAAAGACAAGAGATAGCAAAAAGAAGGAAGAGATGATAAAAGTAGTAGTATTAGTAAAAAAAATGAAATGACTCACATTTGAATTGGATTAGTGCTGAATTGAATCCCCAGAGGATTGTACATGATTTCGGATTCATCAATGAAATCATCATCACCACTGGAAGATGAAGAAGTAGTTGTAAATTCATCATATAAAGGTGTGTTTCCACCATCACTGATTTGATTGTAGTACGGATCATTTGTAGAAATCCCATGATTGTTATTGTTGTTAGTGCTGTTGCCGTTGGTGTTGGTGTTGGAGTTTGTCAGTTGGAGTTGTCTTGGAGTGTTACCACATCTATCCTTACCAAAATTAACCTTACATTTAGAATAGTCTGGATTGTTTCTAATACCATCAATTGCCTTGATAGCATTTGAAATGTTGGTAAAATTAACAAAGCAGCAGTTTCTTTCTTGGAAAAAATTGATTTGTTCAATATCACCAAATTCCTTGAAATCATTGTAAAGCTTATCCTTAGTAAAATGAATTTCTGGGATTTTATCCAATCCACCAATGTAAATGTTTCTTGACGCACCATTTCCAACGGCTAAATTAATCGAATTTGGCAAAGAACCTGAATGTTTCCCCCAACCAATTTTAATATTTCTATTGTGAATAATTAATCCATGTAATGAAGACATTGCATAAAATTGCGCAGCAGAAATTGGATCAATAAAAGTGATGAAACAGACATGTCTCTCGTTGATCAATCTTACATTTTGTAAGATACCGCCTCTAACAACATTACAGATCTCTTCAATGGTTGAATCGGGATGTAAACTTCCTAAGTAAATTGTTCTATTACCCAAATTGATAGAACCGCCTGTTGAAGTTGCAATCATTGCTGCAGCGTTGGATTGCTGTACTAAAGCTGATGCAATTAAATCCTTATCAATATTGTTCAAAAAGTTGTCAGAATTTGGATTCAAGCCTAAATATTGAGCTGCATTATGCTGTTGGGTTTTTGTAATAAATGCACATCTATCCTTGCCATAAAAGATTTTTCTGTCTTTGTATTTATCGGCCAAAGGTAATGACTGGACGCATCTGATTGCCGCTAGAATTGAAGTAAAATGAATAAAAGCAATTTTTCTATCAGATAAAATCTTAATAGTATCAACATCACCATATTCAGAAACATCAGATCTCAATTCTTCTTCTGAGATAAAATCAGGTAAATTTCCCAAATAAACATTTCTAGTTGCATTAAACTTTTGGACGGAAGTAGCTACAATTGGTGGTACAGGTGAAGCTTTCCCCCAGCCAATTTTGACATCTCTATTTCCAATTGATAATCTTTTCAAATTTGCGTCAGAATGAAATAAAGTAGCAGATTTTTCGTCTAAAAATGAAATGAAAGCACAATTTTTGGATGGAATCAATTTTAATGATTCCACAGTACCTGATCTAACATGGTTCAATAGCTCATTAGCGGTGATTCCTGTTGGAATATTTCCCAAATAAACTGTTCTTGAACCAGTAGAATTAGTACTTCCAGAAGATTGCTGCGGTTGAGGAAGCTGTAAAGCAGGTGTTTGATGCTGATGTTGCTGTTGCTGTTGCTGTTGCTGTTGCTGTGAAATCTGCAAAATTTGTTGTGAAAGTGGTTGTTGCTGTTGGTAAAGAGGGGTCATGGAATTTTGAATTTGATTCAAACTATTTGGAGTGATGGATCTTGATAATGGTAGCATTGAACTTGGCGTACCAGTACCGGTATTATTTGACAATAAACTTTGATTCAAGGAATTTAAGCCTGTGACCCCGCTAGACAAAGCTTGAAATTGTGGAGACGTATTAGAAGTTTGGTTTATAATTGAACTTAATGTTGGAATTGATGAACCTGTATTTGATGAACTAAGTGGATTACCATAAAGATCAAAATTGTTCGTACCATATGACTTTGACTTCTGCATTGAAGTTGATGAATATATGTCCAAACTGATACCACCACCATTTGGATTATTTGTCCATGAAGAATTTGAAAAATTATTATTGTTATTATTATTTGTATTAGGATTCGAATTGGGAGCAGTCCCAAAGTCGCCAAAGGAAGGATCCACAAAGTTCTGGTTGATTAGAAAATTGTTAATGTTTGACATGCTGGTATAAATTTGTCTTTAAAATGAAAGTAGATATGTTAAATTGTTGAAAATATCAATTGATTCTGTCAGTTTTTAATTTTGTAAATGATTAATATATCTTTTGAAGTTTAATATACAATGTTATTCTTCAAAATAGTCTTCAAAAATACTTTAGTAGGATAAAACTCTAGTTGGTGATCTTAATAGCAATATGTATAAATTTTGGTGTGGTTTTGACCGTTTTCTCAATTTTCAAAAGCCCTTACTGTATAGATGCTTGCGCTTATTTCACTGGTAAATCTAAAATCAACTATTTCTCACTGAAATGGCAAGATTTCACTGATTTCCCAATTTTTCTCTTAGAAAAGATCACTATTCTATGGACGACGAAAAATTTCTTATAGGTTTTTACTAGGTTATTAATCCCAAACAGTCAAAATGAGTTCCAACCAGCAACTGCCTCGGGTTTCACAGGAGTACGTTGACCGTCTCATCCAGAAACTTCAGCCACCACCGGGGGTTTCAAAGCAACAACGACTTCAACAGCTTCTTGCGGCAGGACAGCTTACGCGTCAGGACATTGCAATTTTGAAAGCACATCAAGCACGTAGGAATGCGGCGATTGCAGCTCAGAGAGCTGCTGGTGGTACACCACAACAGGGAGGGGGGATTCATCAACGTTCGGTTCCTGGCAAGACTGTTCCCGGTACAACGCCTACTGGAACACCAACTCCGGCAAGTTCAATACAGTCAAAGGATGTTATATACCAACAACAGCAACAACAACAACAGCAGCAGCAGCAGCAGCAACAACAACAACAACAGCAGCAGCAGCAATTGCTACTTTTACAGCAACAACAATTGCAACAAAAACATTTACAACAGAAGCAACAGCTACAACAGAAGCAGCTTCAACAACAACAGCAGCAGCAGCAACAACAACAACACCATATGAATAATGAAAAAATTCCACAAAATAGATCAGAATCTACACCAAATACCATGAGTAGAGAACAATGGGATAAATTAACTCCTCAACAAAAACAGATGTTCAGGTTCAAACAACTTAGAAACCAAGCAAGAGTTCATAAATTTCAAGAATCTGATAGGGATATTTTAAAAAAATATGCCAATGAACAGGCTTCATTGGAATTTCATATTCATGATGAATATTATAGAATGGGAAATACTGATAATATAATATCCAAAAATAATCCTGCAATGAAAGATTTTCTTGCCTATGTTGCGAAAGGAAAGTTACCAGATTCATTAATGGAAGTTATCAAAGATGGCGGAATAAGGTTGTATGATGGTAATATAATTTTGCAAGTTTTCGATCACAGAGTAAAAGATAACCAATCCCAACAAATGATTTCAAATGATTCACTCAATGAACCTGATCAAATGTCCATGTCTTCAGATGTGGCAGGTATTTTGAGAACAAATACTTTGCCTAATGGTACTAACCAAGATTTAGCAAATAACGAAACCAACGCAAATAATAATAATAATACCAATGATTCTGAAATGGCAGTTAAAAAGCCAAAAGAGTATCGGACTCTTTTGAGGATGACTCAAGCTGCAATGTATGAAGATTTTTCTGTGTCTGTTGATATGAAACCGGTACCGGATAATTTCTTTTTAACTTATGAAAGTGAAATTCTGACTGCTATGAATAGATCACTGAACCTTCAACCAATTTTGAATCCATTTCTTGTTGATAAATTATTGCGACCAGAAGATGAAATATTCAAGCCTAAATTTAACGAAGAAACAGGTAAAATGGAATGGCCTTGTAGATCTGATATCAGAGGTGAAAATTTGACTGCAGAAAATTTCAAATATAGACCACTTCATCAAGATTTCAGTCAATCTAAATCAACTTATGAAAAACTCATGCTTATCTACTCACAGAGTTCTCAACATAGTAATTTACCTGCGGGTCTTAATCGTATGTCTATGATGAATCCAATTATTGGCGAAACTCCAAGGTTTGAAAGATTTAGATTTATCGAAAATTACCGAATTGAACAAAAGCTAAAAAGAGAAAACCTTAAGAAGGGAGTTCAAAATCAAACAAACTCAATAAATGGTAAAGGAGGTATGTCAAATTATACTTCCGGGTTGCAAATGCAAAATAACATAAAAAGTGAACCAATGATGAGTGGTCCAAATTCTTCCATTACCAATAATGGGCCAGCAATGATGGAATTGAATCAACAAAAAATGTTACAGCAGCAGCAGCAACAACAACAAAAAAGAATTAAGAGGCCAACGAAAAGAGGCATGCAGGCTGAAACATCAATTGAATATGATGATTTACAGCAGAGCAAAAGAAGAGCCACCACTAGACGTAAATAATTGCTTTTATATAGAGACATGTACATTTAGGCATTGTATGTAAATTAAAACTAAAGATGACCAGGTTAAACTAATATATTACATTAATTCTTTAAACAATATGTTAATAACTTTGAAACTATTTCTCTATCATTGACATCATAAAGCCATAGACCCCACACTTTCCCATTAAAGTCTCTCACAATTACAATTTCCTCCATTACTTCAACAAACATTCCCTGATCATTTTCGATCTCTTCTGTCTTGATGAATTGATCACCTAAAATCCCAATACTGAAATTCTCTGGTTGTAACCTATTCAAAACTATCAGTCCAAATTTATACATATTATCTTCCTTTAATACATCACTTGTAGAGACTTTAACATCGTTTGCAACTGAAATGCAATTATCACCTTCTTCAAGTGGTTTGAACTTAGATTTATCAAATCCGAGCCCCATTTTGTCCCATTGACATCCTCTACTATATATTGCCAACGGCCCTTGGAATCCCGCTTTTGACCAGCTTCCATCTTCTTCGACATATTCGTAAACAACACAGTAAGGTGATATATGAAGCAATTGAGAAATTGCGGGATCATAGCGTGAAATAACGTTGAATGTTAACGCTCCCTTGTAGATTTCAAATGTGGATGTGTCATTTGCTGTACTATTAACAGCCTCTGTGGTATTTTTCACTTCACTACTTCCGCTACCACTATCAAATTGGGTGATATCACTCATTATATTTAAAGAACGATGTTGATGATTTTCATTATCCAAAATTTTATTATCCTAGTTTATAAAACAAAACTTAATTATACACCATCTATTTTAAATCATTGGGTACAGAATAAATATCAATAATATGTACATGTAATATCAGTCCTATTTAGCATCTTTCTTTTCCTCTGCAGCAATTCTGTCAAAATCTGCTTTCCAAACGGAATTGGCTTCCTTAGCATCAAGATCTTTGAAAAGCACATTGAAGACATCCTGATACCATTCAGCAGGAACAGGAGTTAAGCCTTCTTTAACATTATCAGGAAGTTCCTTCCAGTCAGATTCATTATCCTTCGGGAAAATAATGGTCTTAACACCAGATCTCTTTGCTGCGATAGCTTTTTCCTTCAATCCACCAATTCTTAGAACTTTACCTGTTAGAGTAATTTCACCTGTCATGGCAACATCAGATGGCAATGGTTTGTTAAATGCCAAAGAAAGGAATGATGATGTAATGGTAATACCAGCAGATGGTCCATCCTTTGGAGTTGCACCTTCAGGACAATGTAAATGGATTTGGGCTCTATCAAAAAACAGATTTTCGCTGAAATTCTTAGCCAAGAACATCTTTGAAAATGAATATGCGATTCTAACGGATTCCTTCATTACATCACCTAATTGACCAGTTCTTTCTAATTTTGCATGAGAATCCTTGGTAATGGCATGTTCTAAAACAGATTCAATGTATAATGCTGATCCACCCATCGACGTCCATGCAAGTCCCATAACAACACCTGGTGGAGTTGTTTCATATAGTCTATCACTTGTAAAAACCGGAACCCCAACGAAATCCTTCAAATTTTCACTAGTAATACTGGCATTATATGTTTCTGGAACAATAATTTGTGGAGGTGCAACTTCAAGTTCCTTTGATTCATCTTTCATTTCTTCCGCTGGAATTTCTTCAACTTCCTTCTTCTCAGAAGCCAATGCAGCATCTTCGATTGGGCCATCTGGTAAGACTGCTTGTTGTTCTTCAAGCAGTAATTCATCAATTTCTTCATCCCCGACTTCCATAACAACATTCAAAGCTGCTTTTCTGTAGATTTTATCAATTTGCTTTTTCAAGTTTCTGACACCACTCTCTCTACAATAATTCTTAATCAATGCCTTAATGGCACCCTCAGTTAAATCAACATTCACGTTTTCTAAACCTGCATTTTTCTTTGCTTCTGGAGCCAAATACTTCTCGGCAATTTTGATCTTTTCATCTTCAATATAACCTGAAATTTCTATAACTTCCATACGGTCTAACAATGGGCCTGGAATTGTGCTCAAAGAGTTTGCAGTACAAACAAATAAAACTTTTGATAGATCAAGTGGGACATCCATGTAGTTATCCATGAAAGTAGAGTTTTGTTCGGGGTCCAACAATTCTAATAGAGCAGCGGATGGATCACCACCATTTGCACTGTGAGAATGAGAAATCTTATCAATCTCATCAATTAAAATTAACGGATTTTCTGTTTGAGTTTTCTTTAAAGCTTGAACAATTCTACCTGGGATTGCACCGACATAAGTTCTTCTATGACCCTTAATTTCAGCAACATCACTCAAACCACCAACAGAAAACCTATAAAATTCTCTGTTCAAGGAGTTTGCAATTGATTTACCAATTGATGTCTTACCAACCCCCGGTGGGCCAACAAAACAAATGATTTTACCGTTTATCTTGTTCAATAATTTACCAACTGCAACAAATTCAATAATTCTGTCTTTGACATCTTTCAACCCATAATGGTCATCATCTAAAATTTTCTTAGCTCTTTTAATGTTATAAGAATCCTTTGATTGCTTACCCCATGGGATTTGAGTTAACCAATCTAAATAATTCCTCGTAACGGTGAATTCAGACATCACTGTCTCCAAAGTGTTCAACTTCGCAATTTCTTCATTATAAACTTTTTGAACTTCTTCGGGCATTTTTAAATCCTTCACTCTTTCATTGAACTTTTCAATTAATTTATCCCTGCCATCGTCAATTCCTAATTCCTTTTTTATCCATTTTAATTGTTCGTTCAAGTGATATTCTCTATGTCTTTTTGACATTCTTTCTTCGATATCCTTTTCAATTTGCTTTTGCAGTTCCTTGTTCATCATTTCCTTCTTCAAAACTTCGAGTGCTTTTGTCAACCTTTCACTGATACTTGTGCATTCCAGTAAATCTTGAAGATCTTTTTGGGAACCTGTTGCTATCGCAGCACAAAAGTCAGCCAATTTTTCTGGTGAATTGTAGATATCTTGATGAAGAGATGCGCTGAAAGTAGCCAATTGGTCGCTAAATGACTTATTTATTGTTGACATTTCTTTCAAGACATCTAAAATGGACGAAGTTAAAGATTTTATCATTGGGTCATTCTTATCATAAGATTTGTCTTCAACATTTGAAACATTGGCAAGAGTGATTGGATATTTTTTTAAGAATTCCGTAACACTTGGTTCATCTTCCATGTTTGAGAGTTTTTGTTCTTCAGATTGGTTCTCACTATTGATGATTTCAGTTGGTTCAAGATTCTTTGGTTCATCACCTTCCTTTTCGCCACTTATACCTTCGATAATTTGTTTCTTTTGAGGAGCTTCCACCTCGAGCTGCTCCTCAACCTGAGAGTCACCTTCTTGAATCTTCGGTGGGAATAATTCATCAATCTGAATTCTTTTGTGTGGATAAAGTACAGCAGTTAGAGTTTCAACTCCAGTTTCTTTATCCTTTGAATAAACATGGGATGTAATTTGAGCTAAAACACCTGTTTCAAAAACTTGATCTTTACTTTCAATCACATCACTTTCCATATTCTCATCTTTGAAGAGGAAACAACCAATGAATGGGTATTTTTTATCGATGGATTCTTTCAACGCTTTTATGACGTTTATATCAGAAACAATGACAGCTTTGTAGAATCCAGGAAATAATGGCCTTCTGGAAATTGGCAAAGCAATTATCTCTGGGTAAACTTCTGGGACTTCAAGTGATTTTGCATGTGACGGGATTGTTCTCTTAGGTTTGGGAGGAGGTGCGTCATCATCTGCACCTCCACCGTTGCTTGAAGGTGGTGGTGCCGCACCTTTACCAATAGCACCATCTGAGGAATCTTTTCCTCCTGCTTTGGAAGCTTTTGAATTAGAATCCTCCGACTTAGGAACATTTACGTCTTCCTCTTCTTCTTTAGGAGTTGGCTTTTCAGATTTATTGTCTTCATTATCCTCATCCTTCCCAGGTTTGGACGGTTTGGATTTGTCATTTGCACCAAATGAAATACTTTTGACAATACTATTTGTATTTGACCACACATTTGTCATCCTTGGTGTCATCTCTTGTTGAACATGATAATGTGAATTAATCAACGAATCGGTCTGCATTTGTGAAAGTTTAGATGCCAGTCTGGCCCATTTGGCCCCTTTGAATGATCCTGATCCCTTGCGTGTCACTAAACGCCTTGAAACAGATAACATTCTATATAAGTATGGAAAAGACACCTATAGATCAGATGGATGGCAAAATTATAATTTCTCTGAAGGGAATCGGTCATTATGTAATATTACGTCAGCATGTCATAAATTGAATTAAATAATTACATTAATATATAAAGATCGACATTCAAGCCTTTGGACCAATCATGTTTTCTGGTCTAACCCATTCCTTGAATTGTTCTTCAGTTAAGTAACCCAATTCCAAAGCAGATGCCTTCAAAGTGAGACCTTTCTTGTGGGCGTTTTTGGCAATTTTTGAAGCCTTGTCGTAACCGATGTGAGGGTTCAAAGCAGTAACCAACATCAATGATTCGTGTAGTAACTTGTCGATCTTATCGGTGTTAGCAATAATACCTTCAACACAGTGGAGTCTGAAAGAGTTAGAACCATCGGCTAATAATCTAACAGAAGAAAGTAAGTTGGAGATCATAACAGGCTTGAAAACGTTCAATTCAAATTGACCTGAAGCACCAGCGAAGGTAATAGCAGAATGGTTACCAAAAACTTGAGTACAAACCATGGTCAAAGCTTCGTTTTGAGTTGGGTTAACCTTACCTGGCATGATAGAAGAACCTGGTTCATTTTCTGGTAATGACAATTCACCATAACCACATCTTGGACCAGAACCTAAGTATCTAATATCTTGGGCAATCTTGAATAAAGAAACAGCAACAGTGTTAAGAGCACCAGACATTTCAACGACGGCATCATGGGCAGCCAAAGCTTCGAACTTGTTTGGAGCAGTGTAGAATTGTAAACCTGTTAAGTTGGTAACTTCTTCAGCAATTTTTTCGGCGAAACCAACCTTGGTATTCAAACCAGTACCGACAGCAGTACCACCTTGAGCAAGGAATCTAAGAGATTCTAAAGCGGTTTCAACTCTCTTGATACCGTTGGTGGTTTGTTGAACGTAACCAGAGAATTCTTGACCCAAAGTTAATGGAGTAGCGTCTTGTAAATGGGTTCTACCGATCTTAATAATATCCTTGAATTCTTCAGCTTTAGCTTGTAAAGCGTCTCTCAAAGCAGCTAATTCAGGTAAAAGATGCTTTGAAATTTCAGTGACAGCGGCAATGTGCATAACAGTTGGGAATGTGTCGTTTGATGATTGTGACATATTAACATGATCATTTGGATGAACTGGGGACTTTGAACCTAATTCACCACCCAACAATTCGATGGCTCTGTTAGAAATGACTTCATTAGCGTTCATGTTAGATTGGGTACCGGACCCGGTTTGGAAAACGACCAAAGGGAAATGGTCAAGTAACTTACCCTCGTAAACTTCAGTTGCAGCTTGTTGGATAACTTGTGATAACTTTGGATCAAGAGCACCCAAGTCAGTATTAACCTTAGCTGCTGCCTTCTTCAAGACACCAAAAGATCTAACAACTGGTTCTGGCATAACCTCTCTTGGTCCCCCGATCTTGAAGTTTTGTAATGATCTTTGGGTTTGGGCACCCCAATATTTCTCATTGGCGACTTCAATGTCTCCAAAAGCATCCTTTTCTGTTCTCATAACCATGGCAGTGGTAGCAAATGACTTAACACCCACTCTGCTCTTTACGCCTCTTAAAGCTAGCATTTTTCCTCCTTTATATATTTAAAACGTAATTTCGTCGTAATCCATCTCCCCAGGCGCTATTTATGTATTTTTCGAGGGGTGATCACTGCTTTTTCCCTCGATCCGGGCCGCGGTGGTTTTTTATATTTACCCAAAATCCCACGCAGTAAATTAACTACTGTGTGAAGGACCCCGTCAGTGGATAGATGTGCGTTTTCTCTTTACATTGAGTCCCAATACAATATATATATGTACACTTAATTACATAAAAAACGCCAATTTTTTACCTCCGTAGAAGGTCGTACGGGGCTTCTGTTTTCCGTCCCCGGCATCGAGTTTTTCTTTCCTTCTTGTTTAATATTTTTATTATACGCAGTAAAAAAATCAGAGGAGTCAAATTACGTAATAGCCTTCACTGGTACAACAGAAATAAATGTCATGAGCAACTGGTTCATCTCCAGTAACAGAAATAACGTCTTGAACAGAAACACCCCCAATTGAGGAAGCATCCATTTTTGTAGAAGTGTCGAACTGGACTTCCATTGGGAAAAGGGCTTCTTCTTCGTCGACATCCTTAGCCAACAGTTCCACAGTACCACTTGGGTTCTCTAGCAACCCAGACAAAGTTAAAATTAATCCATCATCAGTAAAGTTCAATTCACCGTTGTCATAGTCGGCAGATTCCAGACTTCCATTTGTGATTGGAATGACAATTGAAACTTCATCAACTAGCTTCTGTGGATTGGCTTCATATTCAAATGTCAATCCAATAGTTCCATCATTGTTGTTGTTGACCCAGGTAGTCAATATTATCGGTAACAATGTGGAAGCACCTTCATCGCCGCTTTTCAACGTTGATCTCCATCTCAAAACACCCAAATTCTGATCATTTGATGGGAATGGTTTAGTTTGATCCTTCAACGCAATGACATTTTCTTCGTTAAACAACTTCTTGTCGACGTTCGGATGGGTCTTGAATGTAGTTGAAATGGATTGATTGGCGCCGGTTTGGCTCATCAAAATCTTAACATAAGAGAGATCCTGGTCATTAATCCTCACTTGTAAATCACCTTTAACTTCTGCTTGAGAAACTTCACCCTCCCTTGTAATTTGAGCAGTGAACTTTTCATTCAACGTAAGTAAAATCCCGTTGTTTTGAATGACTGGTTTTTGAGGAATTGAAACCTCAGAAACTGTTCTCTGTTGTTGATATTGTTGTTGCTGTTGCTGTTGTTGTTGAACTAACAGTGGTTGTTGGATATCTGATTGGCCAATTGATCCCTTCTTACCTAATTGTAAACCGCCTCTTCTATTTGAATTTAATCCACCTAATTGTTGTTTCTGTTGAGCTTGTTCTTCATAACCTCCATATTGTTGTGTTTGTTGTTGTTGGAATTGCTGTTGCTGGAATTGTTGTTGTTGTTGTTGTTGTTGCTGATATCCAAAATCCTGAACGCCGAACTCAGCCATGTGTTTTCTGGCCAATTCCTTCATCTTCAATTCCGCAGCTTTACGTTTGCTTGCTTCACTTGCTTCCATTTCTTTATTTCTATCAATAATTTCTTGAATTCTTTCTTCATGTGAGTCCATTTCAAGGAACTCCATGATTTGACGCACTTCCAAATTTTCTTTGTACCCCAAAGAAATCACTTCATCGAATCCACTCAACAATTCAAAACAATTGTTGAATATTTCTCGTTCGTCCACAGTTCTTAATATTGAGTTTATAACTTTGGAGAACAAATTCAATGTTTCCATATCCTGGAGAATGTTCGAATGCTTATTTGTAATTAACACAACGTAGTACTCCTCCATTGGGCGGTAAACGTATCTGACATTGGCATCCTCCACACTTGTATGTTGGCTATTGGACGCGTTGGAAAGAAGTGATGAGAAGTTTTGGAGCAATGTGGTCACCCGATCCTTCGAAAGATCTCTGAATTGTCTTGAAATCACAGGGTTCCCTCCTCTTGTACAAATTGATGCTGCAAGAACAACCATGATTTGCTATTTATGCTTCTCCTGTTAAAAATAAACACGTTGAGGAATAAAAGTTGGACATCCAAAAATTTCGCCTACACTCTCACCCAAAAATGGCTCAGCATCAAAAAATAATCAAGTTTGAAACACTTCCGTTCAACCATCGAAAGGTTTCACGCTGTGTGAACCTCAGATGAAAACTCTGAATTTTTGGAAAAGTACTTGAAAAACAACGGGGGGTTAAAACAACAAAAAGTAACGAAAATTAAACATCCTGAACAAATTCACAAATTTTGTCAGAATACGTAATTATAATAGTAGAAGAAATTTGAGAATTTATGGGGATTTTTAGCAATTTTCAGGAAAGAAAAGTAACAAATATTCCAAATTCTTTATAAAACTACTGAAGATTGGATTGAGTTCCTTTTCTAGAAAATTAAAGAAAAATCGAAAATCTACAATTTAACGGAATTTTCACTTTTTCTTCTTTTAGACCTTCAAAAAACAGTAGTAGTGGAAATGAAAACGGACTACTATGAGCTTTTGGGAGTTGTGTCAGATGCCACAGACTCGGAATTGAAAAAAGCATATAGGAAAAGAGCCCTTCAACTTCACCCAGATAAAAACCCAGATGATATAGAAACGGCAACAAAACTGTTCAATGAGATCAGACTGGCATATGAAACTTTGAAAGACCCTCAGGAGAGGTCTTGGTATGACTCGCATAAGTTCCAGATTCTTATGGAAGATGAAGACATGGGTACGATGGATGATCAAAGTGATGAAGTTTATTATGCAGGTACTACATTGAGCGATATTCAAAATTATATGAACATGAATTTATATCAAATAATGGATGATTCAATCAATGGTATATACTCTGTCATATCAGTACTATTAGATAAAATTGCAAGCGAAGAAGTTTCAAGCGGGAAACAGCAAAATTTGAAAGGTTTCAAAGATTTCAAAGATGATACAAAATATTCCAATGTGTGTGATCCTAAAGAACTATTGTACCCAAGAATTGGTAACTCTAAAACTTCATTTGATGACACGAGAATGTTTTACAAAATTTGGTCATCTTTCCAATCTGTGAAAACTTTTAATTGGTGTGATGAATACAGGTATTCCTCTGCTCCTGATAGAAGAACAAGAAGATTAATGGAAAAGGAAAACAAAAAATTGAGGGATAATGCTAGAAAGGATTACAATGAAAACGTCCGCAAATTGATTTCATTCATAAAGAAAATAGACCCAAGGATGGACCCGGCAGTGAGGAAGAAATTTGAAAAGGAGAAGCAATCCCAGAGATTGGCGGATTTGAAAGAAAAAGCCAAAATCGATAGGCAACAAAGAGAAGAACAAAGAAGTCAATTTCAAGAACAGAGTTGGCAAAGTATCAATCCTGATGATTTAGCTGAGATCGAAGAAGAATTAGCTAAGATTCATGATGAAGAAATGAGACTGAACAGTGAAAATTCGACTGGTAAAAATGGAAATGATGATGAAGATGACGACAACTACTATGAATGTATCATCTGTAATAAAGTTTTTAAAAGTGAAAAGCAATTCAAAGATCATGAAAGATCGAAAAAACATATAAAACTTCTGAAACAACTCCAGTGGGAAATGAAAAGAGAGGGGGTGGAACTGGGTCTTGATGATGAAAATTTTATCAATATTGATGAAAATGGGGACGTTATAAGTGATGATGATGGATTTGAAGATGCATATGAAGACTTGGATGATTTGGATTTGACTGAAGATGATTTGGACGATCTTGAACTCCAAGATCTTCTTGAAAAAGAATTTGAGCAGGATTTTGATGCTTTTGATGACTTTGATGACGTGGAAGATATTGATGGTGATCTTGATGAATTTGGTGAGGCTGATGAATTTGATGGAGATCTTGATGGAATTGATGACATCAATGATGATTTGGATGATTTAGAAATTGATGATGATTTTGATGATGATTTTGAAATTCCAAAAAAATCAACGAATTCAAATCAAGCTGAACAAGACTCTGTACCATCTTTGCTAAAATCCAAAGGGAAAACTAAAATGACAAAGGAAGAGGAAAAATTGGCTGAATTAGAAAAATTATTGGGAAAAACGTCCTTTGCAGATTCAAGTGATGACGAATGGGGAACATCAAATAAATCAAAAGCAAAAAAGAAGTCCAAGAAAAAGGATAAAAAGGATAAAAAGGAGTCTTCCCCTGCTGTTACCAGTGATCCATTACCGTCCTTTTCAGCTCCTCTAGAAACTTGCTCGGTTTGTGGTGATTCTTTTCCTAGTAGAAACAAACTATTTCAACATGTCGACGCAACTGGACATGCTGCTCCACCTACTAAAAAGGGCAAGAAGCAAAAGAAAGGCAAAAGAAAGTAACTTCATACCAGTATATAAAATTTAGTAACTGTATAGTAGAATATAATTATCAAGACAACTTTTCTTTTTCTCTTGGCATTTTTGATTCTCTACATGACTATTAAGAAAATCCCTATCTGGCTGGACTGTGACCCCGGTCAAGATGACACAGTAGCCATAATTATTGCATGTTTCCATCCTAACTTTGATCTTCTGGGTATATCAACTACCCATGGAAACGTTTCACTGGATCATACAACATCTAATACCTTGAGGCTATTGACAGCCTTGGGAAAAACGAATATTCCGGTATTTCCAGGAGCCAAACATGCCATGGATCTCATTCCAGATGTGTATGCTCCAGAAATTCATGGTGAGACAGGTTTGAACGGCTCAAAGCTGTTGCCATTAGCTCGTATGGAAGCACAAGATGGATCGAAATTTTATCCCCATTTGGCTAATCTGATCTCGCAATATAACGGAGAGCTTAACATTGTCGCTACAGGCCCGTTGACTAATATGGCATATTTCTTTAAGGAACATCCGGAATTAAGATCAAAGATCAAATGGTTCTCTGTTATGGGAGGAGGGTTCGAAACCTTCAATAAAAACGGAAATGCTGAATTTAATTTCATCTGTGATCCAAAGGCTTCCAAAGAAATCATGACCGATCCTATTCTAAAGGACAAGATCATTTTAGCATCTTTGGATATTACATCCAAGGTATTTTTCGAATCAAATACTCAATTAAGAGTTTTAGATTCTCACAGTGTTGAGTCTGCCTCTAATTTTAGATCAATGATGTTTGAATTAATTGATTCGTATGATAAGAGAATGATTGCCAGAGGTGATCCAACATACAAGGGTCCCGTTATTCATGACCCTGTTGCATTGGTATCATTGTTAGAATTTGAATCCGTGCCAAATGAATTACAATTCAAATGGGATCGAAGAGAATTCGATGTCTCTGTTGGAGGTGAACTAGATGGTGCTATTACCAATATAAAACCAACTCACAGTCACGGGGTCCATGTTCTTACTGATTTGAATGTTGCTAAATTCTGGGATCTGGTCATCGATACTTATTCGATAGCTGATAAATCCGCATTCATCAACACTTTAGATAGGCATGATCTACTATCGGAATACCAAGATTAGAAAACGATATACTTGTTCAACGCTTGCGGAAACAAAATCCCGCCCATTGTCTAAATATTCAACGCCTACCGAAACAGAAGCCCGCCAATTGTGTAAGCGGTAATAATATTGATTGCCGAGATCTGCGCTTTTCTTATCAAAATCTCTATGCTTTGTAAATTTATAAATAAACCCGCCTAGTAACGATAAAATCTTGGCATCTTGGCTAGGAGGTTTTCCTCATATAGGCCGTTTTAAAAGATAATGAAGATCGACGCTTTGAAGATTAACTCCAAGGAATTAATTGAAACTATTCATTCTACAGCAGAAACTATGGGGGCCAAGGGGGTTTGGGGGCCAGAAAAAACCCAAACGGGAGTCTGTAGATTGGCTCTTTCGGATATAGACAAACAAGTCAGAGAATGGTTTATTAGTGAAACTACCAAAATCGGATGCACTATCAAAATTGATGAATGTGGTAATATTTTTGCAACTTATGCAGGTATCAATAATGACGCAAAGCCAACAGGTATGGGATCACATTTAGACACTCAACCAACCGGTGGTAGATATGATGGTATTTATGGGGTTTTGTCCGGGCTGCAAGTATTAAGAACTTTGTATGAAAACAAAATTACTCCAAAATACCCAATTACTTTAATTGATTGGTGTAACGAAGAAGGAGCAAGATTCCCTATGTCATTGATGTCTTCATCTGTTTGGGCAGGTGTTAAAACAAAAGAACAAATTTATTCTTTGAAAGATGTTTATGACAACAAAACCACCGTTGAAGAAGAATTGAAAAGAATCGGTTACATGGGTGATGTTGAATGCAGTTACAAGACAAACCAACTTGATTCTCATTTTGAAATCCATATTGAACAAGGTCCAATATTGGAAAAATTAGGTAAAACAATTGGGGTTGTCACAGGTGCACAAGCTTACAATTGGTTGAATGTTACTTTCCATGGTATGGCCCAACATACAGGTACAACTCCAATGGAATACCGTAGAGATGCAATGCTAGCTGTTGCAAAAATTACAGTTGGTATTAATGACATTGCTAAAAAACATGGTGGTTTGGCTACAATTGCAAAGATGGATTTCATTCCAAACGTTGTTAACGTCATTGTTGAAAAGGTCGATTTTGTTATTGATATTAGACATGAATATGATGAAGGTTACCAAAAAATTAAAAAGGACGTTTATGCCTTGATTGAGGATATTTCACTCAACAAAGCAGGTAACGGTGTGAAATTAAATTATGAAATTGACGATCCATATCCTTACCCAGCAACTCATTTTGATTCAAAATTAGTTGGCATCATTAATGAATCAGCAAATGAAGTTGTTGGTAAAGATTTAACTCATAGAATGGTGAGTGGTGCTGGCCATGATTCATGTGCAACAAACTTGGTTGTACCAACTGCCATGATATTTGTTCCTAGTGTTGATGGTGTATCTCACAACCCTTGTGAACATACTGATCCTGAGCAATTAGAAGTTGGGTTCAAGGTTCTGCTTGAGACCATTTTAAAATATGATGATCAACGTACTGAATAAATCATGCTTGTTTAAAGCTCGATTTTATATCTTTTTATAGGAATTGTATTTAATAAGCTATAAAATTGACTATTCCACTACAGTGGAAACTCCTTGAGTTTTGAATAATTAAATAATATATCCCAGCTTGCCCCATCCCATGCAAACTGCTGAATCTTGGATGAACTGGCAAATCCTCTAACTCTGAGAACATCTCCAAAGTTTTTCATCCTCCAATGAAGATACTGTTGTTGTTTTGGATTGATTACACAGCATCCGATGACTGTTAGAGCCCAAATTAAAATACTTGCACCATGACAGTGAACTGATAATTTTCCAATATAATCTAATCCACATTCCACAAGCTCTTGAACTTTTGGATCACTTGTGGTTAAATCACGGTTTAACATTTTCATCGCATATAAAGCAACTGCCTTTGATAAAATGGCACTTGCAAAACAACTTTCCATTAGCTTCTTCTGTATTAACCCTGGCTCCTTTTGATACACTTCAATTGGTAAAATTGGTGGTGTAAAATACATTGCCAATTGCAAGATGTTGTTGATCTCATCAATATCTTCAGAACAATAAGGAGTTTGATGAGCTAGCCAACATAATTTAGCCTGAAGCTCAATCATCGAAATCGATGCCCCAACCACTGGATGATTCATCCATGGAACAGCGCACTCAAAAATTGGGGAAGATAGATATTTTCTCAAACTATCAAAGATCTCATATGGTGATGTCAATAAAGGAAGACATTTAGCGTCAAAATTAAAAAGAGAAGCTGTATAATTGAAAATGAATGATTCCAAAATTGTTCTTTGATATGGTAATAAATTTGATATTGGGTCTTTCTTGGGTATTAAATCGATGTTCAGATTAGAATAAGCCGTTGAAACATTAAAAGAATTTTTTCTTCTGTTTGTACATGAAAGATTATTTTTGATAACATCTTCATTATCAATATTTTGCATCCTTGAAATGATCGTCGAGAAACTAATAATCAAATCAAGAAAATTTGATGATTCACTCAAAGTTATCTTATTTTGCTCCTCTTTCAACTTGCTTTGCCAGACATAATTATCTTTATTTTCTTTTATTAGGACCCATAATTTTATTATTTCTGATGCTGTTATAATATTCAAAGTTGAAATTTCCCTACTCTCAAAAACAAACTTTTGCTTCAAATAAAATAGAAGCATGAAAATCATCAACCAATCACAGTTCTCAGACAAGGAATTTTTTGAGAGAAATTTAATAAGTTGTTGGATAGATTCTTTTGTTTTTTGTTTAGAAATCAATTCCATTTCCCTATCTTTCTTATCAAGAGCCAAAAAGGATGCACCGCAACCTAAAAATAATGTTTTCAAAACATCATTATGGATACCTGCAGGAATAAAAACACTTCCAGGCTGCAGCTTGGTATGAGCAATTTGAGGCGAAACACTTGTAATAAAGCCATGTGTGAAAGCTTGAAATAAAACCCCATCAATTGGATTGAGATTAATCTCAGACAAAAACCGAATATTCGACCCAACATCTATCAGATACTCTCTGAATATTGCGTCTTCCTTAATTTCCTTTGCAAAATTGCGGCTGCATATTATGGAAGTAGATTCCTCTGTTATCAAATGATCATCCAAGATTTTCGATACTTCCATTTCGTATTTTTCTTCTCCTATGTCTTTTTCTTTCCCGAATGTGATAACATTGGAATCATTTTCTAATGAATGGTATTGAGAATCATTTGCGTCCTGATCTCGGTCCATTATGAAATATTCCAAATCATCTAGTAATTCAAAGTGTATTGATGGGTTTGATGTTACAAATACATTTTCGTTGGGATTAATTTCATTGCCTACTGTAGCATCTTGTGGAATAACAGTATCAAAACTTAATTGGCCTATTTCGCCGATGTTATCCAAATCTTCAAGACTAGTATTTCTATTTAAATCAAGATCACTTTCAGTGTATGACTCATATTGCTCTTCTGCTGTGGAAATTGATCTGTCAGTGCTAGCCTGGAGTACAGAATTTTTGTTGACACTGCTATTTATCCATTTTACATCTGTTTTAACAGGTTCAATCTTTGTCAATGTAAATGAACTTTTATGTGGCAGAGACTCGTTACCTTTTGGCCAGATACAAAGGTATGAAGATTTAATACAATTACCACATGAACTGGCGTTTGGATCCTTCTTTCCATCACACTTGATCTTCCTTTTTCTACAGCAAAAGCATCCATTTCTATTTCGGCCTCCCTTTGGTATGTTATTATATTGCTTAGAAACTGCGCAACTCGATCTACGTGATAGTCTACACCGTTCCATCTCTAAATAGCTTCCATCAACTTGAAATCTTGAAAACATGTCCAATAATCTTAAAAAGTTAATATTATCAATTTGGAAGTTGGAAGCATATCTTGCCTGTTATCTCTATAAGGAATGAAAAAAAATTTGTTAATCTGTTTTTTATGCGATCGGTTTGCCTTCTGGTCTCCAAGTTACTACTTGAAAGTCCCTTCTTTGTTAGGTTTTCATTGGTATAACTTTGGGCCCTAAAACCTTTTGTAACCAATCGGTACTTTTAGCTCTAAGGCGGATTTTCAATGCTACATTATTATAAGCTTGTCGCGGCAGTTGAATATGCAATGCGCTTAAAATTAGGCCCATAATATTTTATAATACAACAAGACAAAGAAAAGAATCCGCTAGTACAGTACAGAATGTAACGCCAATGGCCAGTGCCATTTAGAAATTGCGTCGCCATAAAAAGAACTATAACTACGTACAAAAATACCCCATAAATGTATGACTAAATAATGATTTGCCGATATGCTCATGTGCTCAGCATTAAGCATTTACTATTGATTCAATAACTTTAGCAGCCTTAATGACTTTTTCATCATCCCATCTTCTACCAGTGACTTGAATAGATATTGGAGCACCTTGAAATTTAGTTGGATCATTGTAAAGAGAATATTCGTATTTCTCAATATCATTCCTTGGAACAAAAGTTGTGTCGACAGGATCTAATTGAGGATCACACTTCAAATTAGTTGGGAAAACAACATTTGGGTAGTCCAAAATATTCCAAAGATTGGTGTATCCCCAGTAGTGAACTGTTTCAGGCTCTGCTGCAACAGAAACATAAGTTGGTGAAATAATATAATCAATGTCTAATTCAGTCATCTTCTTCAAGTAAGAATCACGATAGAATTCCCTCACAAATGTAGACACTTGATATTCTTTAGTAGAAACACCACTATCACCACAACCAAAAGAAAGAGCAGTTTTAGTCAATTCGCATAATGGTTCACCAGACCCACCCAATAACTTTTTTTGACCATAATTACCATCACCGTTATAACCATTACCACAAGCTGCAATGCATTCAGCAACTCCAAAAGACTCCCATTCAACAACTTTTACACCAGCAGCCTTTAACTTTTGTGCTGTTTGTTTTAAACCTCTCATAATTGGAGGAGTTGGTTTGCAGACACCATCATCATAAACAATTGCGACCTTTAGTTCCTTTGCAGTTGGCTCTTTGGTATCTCTCCATGGTAATGGAATAAGACTTGAGTCTTTTTTCCATGGTTCAGATCCAATTTGAACTTTCATAAATAATTCCAGATCTTCTGCAGATCTTGCTAGAGGGCCAAGCACAACACCAACTAGTTCTTGAACCTTTTCACCTGCTGGAACCATTGGTAGCATGGCAACTCTTTTTTGGGTTGGTCTTAAACCCCACACACCACAAAAGGCTGCTGGACATCTGATGGAGCCCCCAATATCTGAACCAAGACCCATTGCTGAACCTTTCATTGCAGCAATGGCCCCCTCACCAGATGATGAACCACCTGGTGTAAGGTTTGTATTATGTGGATTTTTGGTCAACCCGGTGATATTGTTATTTGAGCATAGATGCATCAATGATTGTGGCTCACTTGTTCTAATGTAAAACACACATCCTGCATCATACAAGATTTGAACACATTGATTAGTTTCAGTGGAAACGTTGTCAATCAATGAAACATATGCACCATGAGTAATTTTACCTTTATAATCATAATGTTCTTTAATACTGATAGGAACTCCATGCAATGGACCCATGGTTTTTCCATGTTCTTTGAAATATACATCCAATTCTTCAGCTCTTTTCAAACCTTCATCAATGAATAACTCCATGGCACAGTTTGTCAATTGATGTGCAGCAGTTCCTCTCTTTGCGTAAGCTTTGAAAACTTCGACAGAGCTATATTCACCATCGGCGATCTTTTTTGCCAGATCGACAGCTTTCAATTCAGTGATCTCACTCTCTTTCTTTGTCAAGAACTTCTCTGGAATATCAATAACATTGATACCTTTAAACTTTGGAAGCATCTCATCTGGTAAGCTGTATTCTGGTAGAATCCCGGCCTTCAGTGCTTCTCTGTACGCTTCGATCTTTGGTTTGTACTTTTCAAATAGCTCGCTATTTTCTGTAGTATTGACGGTACTACTTAAAATTTTAGTGGTGTAATCGACTAACATACTTGCCCCAGTTTATTATTGCTAAAGAAGAGAATGATAGGAAAGAGCTTGAAAGATTAGATTTTTGTTCTAACTTAACTTAATCTATTTGCCGAATTTTGATAAATTGTTCATTGCCAGATAAGATTCATATGACATCTTGATCAACAGAATTTCCTATTTGGGATGCAAATCTCGGCAATCCCTTTTGCCTCACTATGTTTCCTGCCAAGCTGTTAATGCCTTGCTTTTATATTGTGATTAACACTTCTGTATACATTTGCCTATATTTGCAATGGCTATTACGGATATTTCGGTATCGGAAGCCGGTACCTGCAACAATTAACAAACTGCGTCAAAATTTTTGGCGGTTGACCCGATTTGGAAATTCTGGCAATTCTCAGCCGCTTCGTTGATTTGCGATCGATAAGATTACCGTTGAAATTAGATCAACATTTAGCCAAGCCTTTATCTTTTGACTATAAATACCTTCAAATAAGAACCATGTTTAGCAGTAGTCTAGACTTAGTCTTTAACTAACTTTCAATCTACGTAACAATGAGTGATGTTGATGAAAAAGTAGCTTACGACGTAAATATTGACAGTGTAACTGATGAAACCACAACAGACATAAACAAAGTAATTGATTACTCAGCTGTTCCAGGGACTTCATATTTAATTGATTTTGAAAAGACAGGTGAAAAAGAAGTCATTCTAATTCCAACACCTTCAGATGATCCTAATGACCCTTTGAACTGGACTTATAAAAGAAAAATGGTTCAAATGTTCTGTATCATTCTTTATTGTTATGGGGGTAGTATTCCAGGTTGTTGTATTTATTCAATTTTGGGGGAAATTGCCGCTGATCCAAATGTCAACATTACTGTGGCCGATTTAAATGCTGGTACTGGTTACTCATTTTTATTTCTTGGACTTGGTGGTTTAATTATGTTGCCTTTGGCTCAAAGTTATGGTAAAAGACCAATTTACTTGCTTGGATTATTGGGTGTCATTGGGTTTAATATTTGGCAACCATATATCACCACTAATGGTGAATGGATTGCTTCTAAGATTCTAAATGGTTTATTTTACTGTACAATTGAATCACTACCAGAAATCACTGTTACTGATATGTTCTTTGAACATGAAAGAGCTACCTACATGGGTATTTATGGTGCTGCATTGTTTTCTTCAAATTATGCTGCACCAATGCTTGCTGGTTTTGTTAATGATGCACTTGGATGGAAGATGACTATTATTATTTCTGTTATCTTTGCTGCTGTTTGTTGGGTTCTTATGTTTATTTTGATGGAAGAAACAAATTATGAAAGAAAGTTAAGAGTTACCACTGATTCCGACGGTAATGTTTTATCTGCTGTTACTTCTGCTGTTAATCCTCCAAAGATTGGACATGAACTTTCCGCTATCAATTCCCGTGTGCATAATGTTCTTTCAAATAACCACTTGGGTAACCAAGCACTTTTGATTGATGCAAGTGAACCAGTTGTTTATCCTCCAGAAAAGACATGGATTCAAAAAATGTCTTTAACTGGCGGAATTCAAAAGGAAAACCATTTAGTGGATTACATAAAAGCTCCTTTCTATATGGCACAATTCCCTGTTGTTTTATATTGTGGTTGGGCTTACGGTGTTACCTTGTTATTTTATTCAATTGCTAACACAACAGCTACTATCGTTCTTTCTGATGCGCCATACAACTTCACACCGCAATTTATTGGGTTGGCTTACGCTTCTCCTGTCATTTTTGTTTTCCTTCTTTATCCATATGCCGGATGGTCAACAGATGCAATTAAGATTTATTTTGCAAAGAAAAGACAAGGTCTTTCACATGCTGAAGATAGATTATGGGTTAACATTCCATACATGATTCTTGGACCAGCAGCTTTAATTTTGTGGGGTGTCGGTGCAGCTCATGGTATCCACTGGATTGGTATCATTATTGGTTTTGGCCTTCTTGCAGGTTTATGTGTTGTTGGTTGTGTTTCAAGTGTTACCTACTGTCTTGATTGTTATCCAGAAATGGGTGTTCCTGCTATTACTGTTTTAGTGATCATTAGAAACACAATGAACTTTGCATTTGATTATGGGATCACTCCATTCATCACCAACATGGGTGTTCAAAATTGTTTCATTATTTCTGCTTTTGTCTGCATGTTCTGTATTGGTACTTTCCTCATCATGAACTTGACTGGTTTCTACTGGAGAAACCGTACTAAGGAAGCCTACTGGAATATTGTTGCAAAATACAGAGCTAAGGGCGTTCAATTGTAATTTTTTTTATCTTAATTCTTGCGTTATATTAGTTCTATACTTTATAACGTTTTTATTGCTATTTAAATTGTGCAAAACATTTAATCAATTTCTTATCTACTAAAATATTAGCCTTCTTTTATTTTATTACTCAATAATTTTTAATCCGCAATAACATTACCAACCTTCCAATTGCACGAAAGAATATATTTATTCATTTGACTTCTTTTCTCCAATTTTCTCGATCTCTTTTTTCTGAGGGGCACAAAAGATAGATGCAAGAGAAGGAAATCAAGAACTGATGTCTTCATAATAACAAAAAAAAAGTGCGCAACGAGTGACGGTATATGAAGTATTATTTTCTCGAAATAGACTATGCACCATTTCAATGAGCGGATTTATGGAAAACTTCGGAGTGAAATTTTATACCGAGCAAAATTTTATACAACAGGGTCCCAGTTGTATCAATGTTAAAATGCATATTAAATATGTTCACGTTGTTCAAATTTGATGAAAAACAATGCTTTGCAACCAGAAATTTTAGTTTGTTTATATGTCTTTTGATGAAGGTAATATGCTTTGAAATTGTTAAATTTTAAAAGATTTAGATATGTTATGAAATAATTTGATGAGTATTTGTTTTGATTAAATTTCAAAAATACAAATGTTAAAAGGATATTAAAAAGTCAATGAATGTTCTATACAGTGTCCAATTACGTCCATAATTTTATCAAGCTTATTTAACAGTTTTTTAATACCACAAAAATAGCACAAATGTGTCCTGAATACTGAATTATTGAAATTCCATGTAGAATAAAAATTTGATATTATTAAGTTCATTCCCCAAACAACATAAACTTTAAGCTTCATGAATTTGGATCATCATTCAGTTCAAAATTTTGTTTGTTGAAAGTGAAATCAATCAAATGTTGGTATTTGACATTTAACCAATGAGTCATTGGACAAGTCAAATTTCCTAAATAGGCAACGCGGTTGGTGATTTTTTCATAGACACCATCTCTACTTCATTTTCCTGAGATATTTCATAAATCATGCTCTCTTTGAGACTAAGGAATAGACAGTTTTCTACAAGTGCTGCATTGTTGGCAGGTCAAAATCGTATTGAAAAGATTGTTCAAAAGTATGCAGTCGGTCTGCCATCCAATAAGAAGGTTCACTCAGGTGATTATGTTTCAATTCAACCAGCACATGTGATGTCTCATGATAACTCATGGCCTGTCGCGTTAAAATTCAAAGGTTTAGGATATGAGAAAGTTAAGAATAATCGTCAGATCGTGAACACTCTCGATCATGATGTTCAAAACAAATCCGAAAAAAACCTTGAAAAGTACTCTAATATCAAAGAGTTTGCTAAATCTCAAGGAATTGACTTTTACCCAGCTGGTAGAGGTATTGGACATCAAATTATGATTGAAGAAGGTTATGCATTTCCTGGAAATTTGACTGTTGCTTCAGATTCCCATTCAAATACCTATGGTGGTATTGGTTCTCTTGGTACTGCAGTTGTCAGAACTGATGCAGCTGCTATCTGGGCTACTGGTCAAACATGGTGGCAAATTCCCCCAGTTGCAAAAGTTGAATTGGTTGGTGAATTACCAAAGGGCACATCAGGTAAGGATATCATTGTTGCATTATGTGGTTTGTTCAATAACGATGAAGTATTAAATCATGCAATTGAATTCACTGGACCTGCTGTCAAGAATTTATCAGTAGACTATAGATTAACCATTGCTAATATGACAACTGAATGGGGTGCACTTTCAGGTGTTTTCCCAATTGATGAGATAACTAAGAGCTGGTACGCTAAGCGTTTATTAAGACTTGGTCCAACCCATCCAAGAGTGAATGCTAAAACTGTTGATGCATTGACTTCAACTAATGATCAAGTTAAACCAGATGATGATGCATTTTATGCAAAGACATTGACAATCGATCTTTCAACCTTGGGTGAATACGTTTCAGGTCCAAACTCAGTTAAGATTGGTACTCCAGCTGCAGAATTATCTAAGCAGGAAATTAAGATTAATAAAGCTTACTTGGTTTCATGTACTAACTCACGTTTATCTGATATTAAGGCTGCTGCAGATGTCATTGGTAACAGAAAGTTAGCTCCAGGTGTTGAATTTTATATTGCTGCTGCATCTTCTGAAGTTCAAGCTGATGCTGAAGCCGATGGTGCATGGAAGACCCTTTTAAATGCTGGTTGCACTCCATTACCTGCTGGTTGCGGTCCATGTATTGGTTTAGGTGCAGGTTTGCTAGAACCAGGTGAGGTTGGTATTTCTGCCACAAACAGAAACTTTAAGGGTAGAATGGGTTCAAGAGATGCATTGGCATACTTAGCATCACCTGAAGTTGTTGCTGCATCTGCTGTTTTAGGTAAGATTGCCACAGCGGAGGAAGTCAATGGTAAGCCAATCCCATCAGTTACACAAGTTAAGAAGACAGTAACAATTAATCAAAAACCTGAAAGTGACAATGTCTCCAGTGAATCAAGCACTGGCGGTATTATGGATGGTTTCCCAGAATTCATTGAAGGTGAATTAGTTTTTTGTGATGCCGATAACGTCAATACTGATGGTATATATCCAGGTAAGTACACCTATCAAGATGATGTTCCTCGTGAGAAAATGGCTCAAGTTTGTATGGAAAATTATGATCAAGAATTCGGTTCCAAGACAAAGGCCAATGATATTATTGTTTCAGGCTTCAATTTTGGTACTGGTTCATCAAGAGAACAAGCTGCAACATGTATATTAGCAAGAGATATCAAATTAGTTGTTTCAGGTAGTTTCTCCAATATCTTTGGAAGAAATTCAATTAACAACGCTCTTTTGACATTAGAATTACCAAAGTTGGTTGAAATGATGAGAGAACAAAATCTTTCCAATGGTGAATTAACCAAGAGAACTGGCTGGACATTGAAATGGGATGTCAAGAAAAGTTTGGTTACAGTTAACAACAAGGAAGGAGAAGAAGTCCTCAATCAAAAGGTCGGTGAATTAGGTGAAAATTTACAAGATATTATCATTGAAGGCGGTTTAGAAGGATGGGTTAGAGCTCAATTAAAGAAATAGATGATTTTTTAAATTTGTATATTTATTATGTATAGAATGATGAAAGAAATTGATACAATACAAAATATTGATGATATAAGTCATTATATATGAAAGTAGTCGTATAAGATACACTATTACATTATTTTTTCCAATATTTTATGCTAATTTTAACTGGAATTGGGCCTGTTACTATGAATATCGATAAGCCACTGTTCATAGTTTTTTTCGCTTTCTACCCGATTTATATCAAATGATCGTGATGATGATGATATTACAATTTTACAGCAAAGTGGTACATACATATGGAGCTTTATTTGTTTTCTTTATTTTTACATAGATATAGATTAATCAAAGGGCCTTAATTTCCTTACTCACTTCATCGAAACTTTCTTTATATTCTTCACTCTTACCGCTCTTGTCTCCCTTCTTACCACCACCTGGAACAATCATAAGACAACTGGTTGGTCTCTTAGTACCACCGGCAGCACCGAGGTCTTCTTTACTTGGAGTCCAGATGTATTGAACACCATTATCTTCACAAAGAACAGGCAAGTGGGAGACAACATCTAATGGAGAAATATCACCTGCAATAATAACAAGTCCCTTTTCACCTTTACGTAAAGCCTTGACGACTTCCTTGACACCACGCTTGACGTGTTTAGCCTTAGCAGCTTTCTTGGCAGTCTTAAGAACCTTCTTGCTGAGTTTCTTGTTTGCAAGTGGTGTAGCAACTGACAAAATGTATGGAAGCTTTGCTTCGTAGTTATCGACCTTCTCTGACTTATCAGACATTGCTGGTTTTTCTTTTTTATATATTAAAAAAGATCAAAAACTCTTGAAAAATTTTTTTTCTATAGCATTAAAAAAATGGTGATAATACGCGAAAAAAAAATATTTATAGCAAAAGAAAAACAGACAAACTTCATTTGGAAGTGAGCGGTTTATTAGCAAAATATATGTACAGAAAGTAAATAAATAAAGATCACCTAAACAGAGGCTTTCGAATGATACCACATATGAATACTATCGAATTATTAATCTTGGAGATTACTCTGGGATTTCCAAACCAACTCTCCTGGCACTCTTTTTGATCTTGTCAGTTTGTTGTTGGGAGATACCAGGGTTATACCTTTCAAGTAAATCACAATATTCAGTTTGAGAATTCAAAAACACAGTAATGGTTGACAAATGGTGATGTTCTTTTGGTGTTAATTCTTGATCGTTCTTTTCAAGATGCGAGAATACAGAAGTATCAACATGCGGTGCATTTTTCATACCAAGTTGAGCAGCAACAGCATCAAGCGCAGCACCTTCCTCTTCATTGCTCCATTGCTTCCCCAATTTTAATGCATTCATCTTTTGATATGCAACTAGTGCTTTCTGCTTTTTCTCAAGTTGTTTCAGATGGTGACGATGTGAAGCAATAAAAGTGTTTTCCACTGCCGCGAGAACGCCCTCGAAGACTTTCTTTGAAGACATTTTGATCAAGGGAAAATAATTGAAGAAGAGAAGAGGTGCAAATAAGAAAAATATCAATAGTATTATTAAGAAATTCAACTACTAATCACCTTTTTTTAAAATTTGTGCCACTCTGTGCTATAATAATGACCGAGCTTCCGACTAGTTGGGTGTCTAAAGTGAAAGAAATTATCAGATATAGAAATGATGTTGATTATACCGATTTAGAGAAGGTTTTGACCGAATCGAAAAGCAAAGATTTAAAATGGATATTGTCACAAGGAGAACACAGTGAGCTTATGAAAACGTTATATTCAATGATAGTGACTAAATATCCGTTATTGGAAAATATATGGATAGAGTTTGCAGAATTTACTTTTAAAACAGGGGATTCCAAAGCAGCTAATAAAATTTATGAATTGGCTTTCACATATTTACCTAGAAATGTGCAGCTTTGGAACCATTGGTGTCAGTTTCAATTGGAGACACAGATAGATCATGATAAGATGTTCAGATGTTTAGAAAGAGCTCGAATTGCTATTGGTGACAATTATAATGCTTGGCCATTTTATAAAGCATATCTCAACTATCTAGAAATGATTGAAAAGAAAGGCATAGTTATTGATTCAATGAATTGTACACAAGAATCATCTGCCTCTCCAAGTGGGTATTATAAATTATTGAGATTGGTAATCCAAATTCCTTTATTCGATTATTTGCAAGCCCATGAATTGAATTTCAAAATGTTAGAAAAAGCCACTCCATCAAATATTCACAATTTTATAAACCCCCATGATTTAATGGAGGTTCATAAGGCTACATATTTGGATTTGTTAAACGATTCTAACAAATTCAAAGCAGTGAAAACCTCATTGAAGAAAAAGTTTACAGAATTGTTTATTGTAGTTCAATACGCTGTGTGGAAAAGGTATTCATATGAAAAAGAGTTTGTAACTTCACAATACCATCCAAAGAACCAGTTATCAAGATTGGAATTGAACAGCTGGAGAAAATATTTGGAATATGCTGAAGTTATGGGATTGAAAATCGGCTCCAAAGATAATGAAATCATGTTATCTCGTAATAATAAAGATTGGGCTGATGTTCTTTATAATAGATGCTTATCAATAACAGGGAACTATCATTTCTTTTGGATCAAATGGAGTAATTATCATTTAAATCTGAATGATTCTACTCGAGCAAAAGCTATTTTGTCTAAAGCTTTGATTTGTATGAATGGCGGGGCCATTATGACTCCTGAAAGTTTGAAAGTGAGATTAAGATTGATAGACTTACATATTTTAGATGATGAGTTGGATTTGGCTTTAGATTTGGCCTTTAAGGTTGTTGGTACATTACATAACAATAACGTTCAACATCCATGTGTAGTTGAAGTCTGGATTAAAATTCTGGAAATTGTTCAACTTTCAAGGTCAAGCACAAATTACAATGAGATTATTGAAATAGTGAACAAGATATTGCCACAATGTGGTAATTGGGATATCCAACTCAAGTTTTTGAGGGAAGTCTGGGAGTTCAAGGGTATTGAAACAAACACCATTTTGGAATTTTTGGAGTCCATAGAAGCGCCAGAGGAGCGTAAGAAAAAGTTAATTAATTCCATCGATCCACTTGGTTTTAAAAAAACCAATGCAACTACGTCATCCCTGTTGGATGGATGGGAATGTGAATACTTTTAAAACTACACTGTACACTTTGCTGAGCACCTGCGCCGCATTTTTTTGCTGCTATGAAAATTTTTTTAATTGTTTCTTTTGCGTGGAACGGTAAACAAAGGACTACAAACCCATTTCAAAGGGCGGTTTCACAGCAACCGGTAGCTTCATTAAAGAAAACAGCGAAAGAATTATTCTTTGACGTACAGAAAAAGGACCCCACAAACGAATTCACAGCCCCCCTGATAGGATTGCTATTTTTGCCACCGGGAATTTATTCATTTTTGAACGCGAGGAATTAAACGCTGACGTAATACATGACAAAATTGTCAAATAAACAAGACCCAACAGTGGGTACAGAGTATTCAATGGACTCAATTAAATTAGAATCAATCGAATATCGTCGACAAATGTGTTCGGATATTGTACGCTTGCGTAAGAGAAAACTTGCAGAATTGTTGTGTATAACTTCATCACCATTCAAATTGTTGACATCATCAAATAGCAACGAAAGTAAAGACGACGATCTCCCCTGTAATCCAAATGATAATCCATTCACCAATAAAATGCTGGAGTTTTTAGAAATGAATGATTTGGCCAACGGTCGTTTATTCAATGAAAAAACATTATCGAAATTTAAACCCAGGGTCTATGAGGAACTTCAAGAGTCACAAGAGAAACAAGAAGAACAAGAAGAACAAGAAGAACAAGAAGAACAAGCGAATGAAAATATAACAAAATCAACAACACAGAATGAGGAAGGGGTTCAGGAACCGCCTAAAAAGAAACACAAATCCTCCGAAGTCATAGATTCAACGGTTGGCTCTGTGGAAAAAGATAATTCTGAGCCTGTATCAACAACGAAACAGCAAACAGATACTCAACAACAAATTCAAGAAACCAATATTACCAGTAGATCAATAGTTGACCTCCCATTGACTGTGGAGCCAACAGAAATTGAGCTAAATACCAAATCAAATGATGTAACACTTATCGATTTAATCAATAAATATGCACAAGACACTATTCCAAATCGAGCTGATGCAAAAACCGGGCGTGATTTGAGTATTGATAACGTCTCTATTGAAAATTTGTTAGTTGGCTTATTGCCTGAGGGTCGACCACATAAAATTGCTGAAACACGATCATTGACTGAATTATATTATCATCAACAAACATTGCCATTGCCAAGATTGTTATTACGTGCTCATAAGGCATTATCAACAGATGCTTATGAAACCTCATTAGTTGAAGGAAAGGTAGCTGTATTACATTCAAGAATTGAAGAGTTGAAAAGAAAAAACAGCTGGAGTTTAAGGCAGCCAAGACGTTTCATTGACCCATTTTTGCAATTTGGTAAAGTGAAATTGGACGATGAGTTTCAACCAATGACTAATAGAAAAACTCATTGGGATAGTTTAATATCCGAAGGAAAATGGTTGAGTTTAGATATGAAACAAGCAAGGAGATGGAAAATGGCACAATCTGTAAATATCGCACAAGCGATTCAAGATTATTGGACGTATGGAAAAGTTTGCTGCATCAAACGAGCTAGAATTATTCACCTAGACGAAAGGACTCAGATACATAATGCCATTGAGGCAGCAGAAGAAGTAGAAAAACTAAAAAGCCAGTTTCCTTCCAATGCAGTCGAAAAAAATGACGATCAAAAACCTGCAGATAAACTTTTGAAATCAGAAAAGGGTGAAATCGAAGAAGCAACTTCTGAAATGACTCCAGCAGAAGTGGTCCATGAAAATGAGGATATTGAAATGGTCGACGCGAGGGAAGAACAACCTTTAGAACACATTCAAAATGCTTTGGGTTTACCTGATGTTGTAAATCCTGAAGATGTCATCAATGAAATTTTATCAACCAAAGAGGATTCGATGTATTTTAACTTTGAGTCGAATGGTGAAATCCCCACAAAGGAATTGCCTCAAGTTTCATATGAAGAGTACATGGAATCAAAATCGAATGGCCCTTTTAAACTTTTTGCAGATTTATCATGCATGACTGCAGGGGAAAGATCTGTCGTTAACAAATTACATACTTATGAACCATTCAACACAAAAGAAACAGATCATCTAGTTGAGCGCGAACATTTTGCACATATCTCATCATTATTACCGCCAGTTGATGAAGAAGAGAGCTGGGTTAAATTAGTGTTCAAAAGGCTAGATTCAAATGAGAAGAAAAGTATTCGTAACAAGAATGGATTGTTTGGTCCATTTAGAAGAATAAATATTCTCAAGCCTCCACATCCACCGAGAATTGATCAGTTAAATATTAGAATACCAACTATTTGGTTACCACAAGATGACAAGTATTTAATCAAATATGTTTCCGAATTTTCATTCAATTGGGATATCATCAGTTCACACTTATCTCCAAAATCTACATCATCTTATACTTCAAATATTGAGCGTCGTACCCCATGGCAATGTTTTGAACGTTATATTCAACTGAACGATAAATTTCAGTTTACTGATATGAGAGGGCTATTTGCCGAAGAAGCAAAGAAATGGCTTGAATCCGCACATAGAGTTCAAACAACCACAAAACGTAGAATCTCACCATTGGGAGTTGGAACGGAATCAATTCAGCGTGGGCATAGGAGATTACGTTGGGCCTCAATGTTTGAAGCTATGAAGCGCGTTATGAAAAAGCGTGAGAGTGAACAAAAACCAAGTTCTAAAACACCAAAATTTACGAATGAAGGAAAACGCACAGATACTCCTTCTCCAGCTGATTTGTCGTTGTTAAAATTTGAAAGGGATAAGGCTATGCAAGAATCATACAAGCACTCAAATACTAATAGACTGAGAGGCAGGCAATTATCAGATCAAGGTAAGAAAGGTTCGAATGATAAATCTCTCCATAAGCAAGCTCAACAATTGGCTCGCGTTACAACACCAAATGGAACACCATTAACTAGTGACCAGATACAGAAGTTGATGCAGTTGAAGCGTCAAAGACAGCAAAGTCAAAGACAAGCAATATTATTACAACAACAACAACAACAGCAACAACAATTAAGTTCTAACAGTAATACGCCTCAAATGCAACACGCAACACTAGCACATGGAAGACCGCAAGCAATGTCTGGTACCCCAGAACCTCAAACAAGGTCACCATCTGTGATTGTTCCAACACCGGAACAATTGCTTCAGAAAGTTAATAATCCGATTGAAAGCCAAGGCTCTCCAACTCCAAAAAGCCATGAATCCAAGACGGTTAACCAACCACAAATTAATAGGAAAATGTCTTGGAACAATTCTCAGGTTCAGAGTTTAGTCGCTCAAATTAGGGCTCAAAATCCAAATATGGATCAAGATTCAGTTATGAGGGCTGTTGCAAATTTGCTTCACAAAGCTCAAATGTCAAAACAGCAGAAGCAACAACAGCAACAGACAGATGGTTTAACGAGGTACTCAATTCAACAGCTAGACGCGTTGATAAATTCACCAAATGTTACTGATTCTCAGAAGCAGCAATTGAGGAATTATAAGAAGAAAGCATTAGAAAGGCAATCAAAGATGGAACGAGGTGGAAAAAGTTCTACCAAAATGTCAACTAGATTTTCACCGCAAACTGGTACAAGTAAATCTAATGATTCGAATGATGAACCTACCGAGAAGTGGCTGGCAGATAACGGCAAGGAAGGAGATGGGAGTCTTAACAATAATGATAACAGCAATTACAATAAAAGTAGTGGCACTCCAAGTCAAGGGTAATGATGATAACTAGCTCTATATGTTTAAATTTTTGTATATTAAGGTCAAAATAATGAAGTCGAATAAGAATTATACAACTATGAACTAAAATCAATAGAAAGTAACAATATAAAAGAGATAAATAAGGATGATCAACATTGAATAGTTGAAAGTCCATTTTGACTTAATGATTGCCCATTAAGAGAATATTCCAATTGGAACTTAACTTTAACTGAATTGAAGGACTCTCCATTCCTATTTTTAATTGTAGCCAATTGTCTGATACCGGATTTTGATCCCGATTGAAGGGAGACACTCGATGGTGACTGAATTTGCAACTCAAATGCCTTTGTAACAGCTAACGACAATTGGATATTGTCTAGTTGATTGAGTGTATTATTATCAAATGTTAATAAAATGGTTAAATCTGGCTGTTTGTTTTGAATTTCATAATTTACCGTAATGTTAGTTGTACTTATTAATGTCTGTTTAATAGGAGATGGTGATTTATTTGTGTTAAAGTCAAAACCGAAAGGATCTAACGAAGATGTTTGTTGTTTTTGTGGTTGAACGGAGACAGGTGAAATGGATTGAGCGTTTTGTGGTGGTTGCTGTTGGGAGAAACTGGAGAGAATGTCCAAGTTAGATAATTTTGATGGTGTTTGTTCAGAGCCTAACAAATTAATAGAGCCTGAATTATCTGAAACGTTCAACCCGCCCAAATCACCAAGTAAATCAGCAATTGCATCATTTGCTGTAGGGTTAACTCCATTCTTAGGTTCTGCAGGAACATCGTCATCAAAATCAATTAAATTCATTGCAGCAGATGTAGAGGCAGGTGCAGATGAGGATGATTGGACGTTAAATTGGGCATCACCTTTCGAAAGGTAACCAATTTTAGTCAAAATGGAGTTCATTTTGTCATTCAATGCTAATAAAGCAGTTACATCTTCAGAACCTTGTTCTTCTTGGATGATTTTTTGAACTCTTGGTTGAGAAACCTTTACAGTTGAGATTAATTCAGCCATGGTTTCATCATGACGATCAATTTGACCTTGATTTGACGAATCATTTATCATTGCATCAAGTATATCAACCTTTCTTTCTAATTTTTTTAAATCATCATGAACCTTTTGTCTTGTTTCTTCCAATGCCTCATCTTCTTTGAAACCTGACATGATTTTCATCAAATCATTGGCTTCTTTCAAATCTTGAGGTCTACCTCTTCTAATCAATTCATGTAATTTGGCACTTTGCGCAATTCTTTCTTCGTTTTGTAATTCTTCAATTGATTTGATATTGTCACTTGGATTTAAAACTGCAGCATCCTCTTTTTTAACAGCTGGGAAATCATACCCTTTGCTTCTTAACAATCTGTACATGTCTTTAATGTATGTCAAATCGTCCTTATTTCTCGAGGTTTTACAAATTGTATGAACCCATTCGGCAATAATGGCCAAAATCTCTCTTTGAGATCTTGAATATGCTGGAGGTGGCCTTTCTGGGAATCTTTTAACCAATTCATTGAGGAATTCTTTTCTAGAGATTTGCAAATGAACCGGGTAGCCACAGTTCTTAACCAAATAGTCCAACAATGTAATTGCCAACTCTGAAACCTGCGGGTCTCTAGAGTTGACCAATTTAACAACAGCAATACACGCTTCACGTGGAAGAGACCCTTGTTTGGAATTGATTAAATCACATATTTCCAAATTCAATGCGATGTTCGGTTCCGTCAATGATGGACGACATGCTCTATCTGTGGAGTAAAATGTTAGTATACGTGTTTCATTTGTCTCTATAATCTATCGTAATCCCCGCAAATAGAACAAAACATACGGATTCTCCTAAACAGCTTCCCACTGGCGCCTGGAAGAGAATGAAGTGACGACATCGGTGAAGTTCTGATCGTCAAAACTGGTGGGTTCATTAATAAGAGAGCTTGTCGCCGATGGAGAAGATAATTTCATCCATTTTTGCTCATGATGTTTATGTATATTAATTGTTTACAAAGATTTATCTGCTACCATTTCCAATATGAGGGGGAAGTAAACTAAAGATAGATACCTTTAGTCTTATAAGGAAATCCAGGAATCCAAATATAAACGGGACGCAGACTCTGAGGTTTCTGAATTTTCTTGATCATTTGTATCCATAACCCTATAACTGTCCAGGATATTGAAGGTGACATGATCTTGAGGTTTATAGATATCCTCACCGGTAACTTTACCACCACCTGCTTCTAGTACACTTTGCCATGTAGCTTTGTACCTACCACCGGAGATTTCTTCCAATTTTTCATCATATTCTAAAACTGTACATAAGGATTTGACATCTACCAAACTTAGATCAACGGTTGTGATTCCCGATTTAACAATAAATGTATTGATATCATTCAAATTTGGTAAAATTGATCCCATACCATTGATTTGCTCTGCAGGATAACTGTATTGCTTCAAATCGTTTGGCAAAAATCCCCTATTTCTGAAACATTGAGGATACGTTTTCTGTGCCACAAATTTCCAAATAACAATCAGCAAAGAATCAATAAAATCTGTATCTAATTCCGAGTCTGTGAACCATGGACCTCCTGTGACATCGATGGAAGGGGTCAAATGATATAACATATAAATCTTCCTAGTTGGGAATTTTACTGATTTCACTGATTTGATATATGATTGCGATTCCAAGGATTTCAGGCATCTAAGAACAATATGTTGATGTAAGTTTGTCTTGGCTTTGATGGTCTTAGTCCAAATCCCTTCTCTACCTGAAGCTTCAATATGTGAATAAACAATAGCTTCATCTGAGTTCATGTTATTGATCTTAGCTGCTTCTTGCTCACTAACAGGGGAAAACAACACTTGTCTTTCACCTTCTTCGTTACTTTCACTCTGTTCCATCAATTTCATCAGACCCTTGTTCAATATGATCTGTGCATGTTCCATAAAATGGGCCGTGTCTCTAAATCCACACATCTCCACAAGTTCATCTTGTGTATACACCCCCTTTCCCCTCACCAGCATAGTCTGGTGTAATTTTCTCGCCTCTGCCGTAAGTTCTTGACTGGCTTCCACACTCATTTGTCCTTTATGTCAAGTGTTTTGTTATAGTAAAAGAATGAAAAAAATTTCAATATTTAATATAATTTAGGTGTTTATGAAATCAAGAGAAATTTGACAAAAAGAAGGCAAAAATGGCAGCTGTGCAGTTAAGCTTTAATGATTCAGATGAAGAGACTGAAAAGGAGACTTTGAAAAAAACCCCAGCAAAAAAAAGTGGGTTCAAGACCCGTAATCGTAACTTGAAGTTTAAAAAAAAGAATAGTGATATCAAAGCATCAGTTAGAGTGGGAGATGCAGAACAAGACGAAGATATGGAAGATTCAGCTTCAATTGTTATTAAGAGAAATCAGGTTAAGTTTAATGAACCAAATCGACAATCTTTAACAACTAATAATACATTCAATGATTTAATTAATAAATATGGAGGCAAAGATGCAAGAGAAATCAAAAAGATTAAAGCGATAAATAATGACAATCCAGCAGCAGAAGGATTTTATTTGGATTCCGAATCATTGGAAGAAGAAGAAGAAGAAGAAGAAGAAGAAGGGCGAAAGGCAAAAGACAGATATTATACCAATCACAACGAAGAATCCAACATGAACATTAGGGACATTGAAATGCAAATGTTGACACAAGAATTTATACCCAGAGATTTGGAAAGTGGGAAAAAAACAAGGCAGGTACTTGAACGTGACATTGTTGGGTTACAGTTAGATGATGGTGATGCAATGATCGATGGTGATGAAGCCGATGGTGACGTCAATGCGGGAGTCATAAAACCTGAGAAATTAAAAAGAGATGCAATCCAAATGGCATTAGACGAAAATGCCGTTGAAGAAGACGGAGTTCATACGGAATCAGGTCCTTCAAAGTCCATTTTGATATCGAACCCTCCTTATTTGGTTGTCAGCTACCAAGATATCCCCAACGAAGACATCGTGCTGCATAGAATTCAAAATAAAATCATGCATTTGGAGTCTTTGCAATTGAAACAGAAAGCTAAATTAGACAGTTTTCACTCGGAGATGGTCAAAATTGGGCCAAATCCGTAAAAATTCAAGCGCGTTGCCTATTTAGGCAATTTTTTAGAGCGCGCTTAAAGAGTCACCGATAATTTGAAAGATGTATAAATTGGACGTTTTTTTCTAACTTTTTTCTTTCTCCTCGACTAATCAAAAGACCAAATGTACAGAAAGTTTTCATCCAGTGCAATGACCAACTCCACTAATATTAGACATCTCATTTCAATTTCTGATTTGACTACCACTGAATTCAAATCATTGGTTAATAGAGCCCATCATCATAAACAGCTAATAAAAACCGGCAAAAAACCAGCTAACTGGCCATTACAAGGAGAACTTGTTGCAATGCTTTTTACCAAAAGATCAACTAGAACCAGAATTTCAACAGAGGGAGCAGCTTCTTATTTTGGTGGTCAACCAATGTTTTTAGGTAAAGAAGATATTCAATTAGGTGTTAATGAATCACTTTATGATACTACTAAGGTTATTTCATCAATGGTTTCATGTATATTTGCAAGAGTTAACACTCATGATGATATTACACAATTATGTGAACATTCCAGTGTTCCAATTATTAATTCCCTTTGTGATACATACCATCCCTTACAAGCTATTTGTGATTTACTTTCAATCAAGGAGCAGTTTGGAGGTGAACTTAATGGATTGAAATTGGCATGGATCGGTGATTCTAACAATGTCATCAATGATTTAGCAATTGCAGCAATGAAATTTGGAATAAATGTTTCTATCGCTACTCCAAATGGTATTGAAATGGACCCAAAGATAGTACAAGAAGCAGCTAATGTTACTAAGGAAACTGGTGCTACTTTAGAATTAACCCATGAACCTCTTAAATCTGCAAAGGATGCTAACATTCTTGTGACCGATACTTTTATTTCCATGGGCGAAGAAGCTGAAACTCAACAAAAACTCAAGCAGTTTGCAGGGTTCCAAATCAACAAGGAAATTGCTAGCGTTGCTTCTCCTGACTACAAGTTCATGCATTGTTTGCCAAGACATAAAGAAGAAGTTAGCGATGATGTTTTCTACGGTCCAAACTCCATCGTTTTCCCTGAGGCTGAAAACAGATTATACGCTGCCATCGCTACAATCGAAGCCTTTGTCATTAACAAAGGAAAATTCCTTTAATTCATTTTGTATAAAGTTAATAATAATGTGTAGTTTAGAGAAATATGAATATAGAATAGAGTTTTTTTTATGTACCACTTTGTTGACAAATATATAAATTTGGGCCGAATTGGGAATGACATACGCACCAGCGCCAGATATTTTAAAGAGGATTGATGAACTACTAAAGGATCATGGGATTGTGGAAATAGAGACGGTGATTGAGACTGTCGAAAAGGAGAAATCAAGAATTAATGGACAGTTGAAAATAGAATCAGATAACCGCCTAAAAGACTTGGATATAATGATGATGAAGATGAAGAATACTAGCGCTGAATTACAAGAACTTAAGTTGAATGTTTTGAAGTTGGACGAGTTGCAAAAGGACAATTTGAATGATAGTGGAAATAATTTCAACATTTTCGATGAAGCAATGATCGTGATGAATAACATCTCATCAGTAGAAAGCATAATAGATCAGACAAAGAATTTTGAGAAGGATATTAAATATATAGATCAATTGCTAGAGATGGAACTTAGATTAATCGATGAAGATTTAAATGATGATGGTGATAGATTCATCAAGTCAACTGGAGATAACTTTTTAGTTGCACATTACCAATTAAACAAATTGATGGATTTCAGAGAGAAATTAAAAGAAAAGGAATCCAAGTTGCCTCAAACGGGCCAAATGATTAACAAAATCTCAAATGATTTGGATAAAATTGTATCGAAATTTGATCAATTATTGGAGAATATCGTTGATAGAATTTATGAATTTTATTTAACAGGAAATTTTCAGTATTTGATCAAGGCATCCAAGGTGATAGAATATGAAGAAAAAGAAGATTTGAAAGTTAAGATATGGAAAAATTTAATACATGATGAATCGACCACAACCCATAGCTTTAAAATAACCAGGTTGGAAGAAAGGGGTTATAAATCAAAATTTAGAGAATTAATAAGAGTCACCATTCAAGATAAAATTTCAAGTTTGAAAGACGATGAACAGGATCCGTTCAAGGCATGCCAAATTGTAGTTAATAAAATGTTGCCAAATGATCCGAATGATCCAATTGCCAATTCATATTATGATATTTTGACAATATACAGAGAAGCAGCTAGACAATGTGCGCCATCTCAATGGAAGCTATTTTCGAATATTCTAGTATGGTGTCAAATGGTCATCAGGGATGTAATTTTAAATGCATTAGATTCGAAAGTTTATAATGATGATTTGATTGGAAAAATCATTCATTTAAATTTAGACAATAGAACTAGACTAATGAAAATGAATATACCAAATCCAGTAGTAAAAAGCGTCGCATTTTTGCCAGATGATAGAAAAAGGGTTATTCTAAATGATAGATTATCAATTAGGATGAATGATTTACAACAACATATAAATAATTTATTAAAAAGGGATATCAAAAATTTCCAAGACCTATGTTCTAATGGTGAAAACAAAGATGAATTTAGATTGAATGTTGCAGCTCCAGTAATAAATTTGTTGAAATCCCACTTTGGATTAATTGATCAGTTGCACGACGAAAGCATAACAATAGAGTTTTTGAATTATTTTGGAAATGATATTCTGAAGCTTTATTGTAATTCATGGAATAATGTAATCATGGATTCTTATCAAAAATTTATTGCCGGGGTAGAAGGTTTATCATATTTTCCTGAACAATTATCAAACTTGAGTGTTTACTTTAGTAAATTGGCCGATGAGCTGGAGATCAAATTTGAAATTTCAAATTCAAGTAATGGGCAAATTGAATTAAAGAATTTAGGATCGATATTCAACATGGAAGGATCAAGAGTTAAAATCGAAGAAATCTGTGATTCTTGTGTTAAAAATTCGATTGACATAACAGTTGATTGTTTGAGCATATATGCACAAGTCACCATTCATGACGTTGATCTTTTATTTGATGAAATATTTAAATCGGATTGGTATAATGATCAAACGTTAATGGATAGAATTTTAAAACTGATTAGTGAAAATTCATTTGAACCCTTTAGAGACAATGTCAATAAGCATTCCAATGTACCAGATGAAGTCATGCACGGGTTATTAGACAAATTTATTGATGAGTTCATTTTGAGATATTTGGATAGTTTGAATAACAGAAACAAAGTTTTGAAAGGGATTGATAGATCAATCAACAGAGATTTAGGTAAAATTAATGGATTCATGGAATATTACGGAGGCGAAGGAGATGATGAATCGGTTAAATTATTAGTTTTAGAATATGTTCAAACTTTAATGGTGAATGACAATTATGAACAAATGTGGGTGGAAATCGTGGATTCAATTCCGAATATGCCAATAGACTTATTGAGGATAATTTTAGAATGTAAAAAGGAAAAGAATGTCGAGACTATAATCAAATCATGTGAAAATATAACGACAGTAAAGGGAGTGAACAAATCATTTGAATTCTTGAACAGATTTAAATATAGAGGAGTTTCTGAGGTCAAGATGAAGAATAAAAAGTAATCCGGGATTTAGAAATACAGCCATGTAACAATTGATATTATTAACTCTTGTATTATGATTGATTGCAATTATAGCATCTTTGTCCTGATATGATGGATTAGTATATGTCTTATAGTATATAAACGTGTAATCCTATAAATAATTTGTGTTTAATACTGTACTTATAATTATCATCTAAAAACTCCATTTTAAGCTTTTATAAATGTAATTGTGAACACCAAAGTAGTGTCATCTTCCTTTAAATGAACCGGATAAGTTACAAATCCGTCGGTTTCGTTATCCCATAACGAACCAAATGATGTTTTAATTGAATTTTCGGCCTCAATCAACTTTTTGATCGCCGTAACCGTAATAGTATATTTGTATTGACTGGAAACGTCTTTCAAATAACTAAGTACTTCTTTAATTGTTTCATTTATATCATCTATTCCGTTTTTCGCCACTTTTGATTCTACAAACTCCTTCAACTTCGCTTCATCCGCAGCCTATACAACAAATCTACGCGTTAGTACTTACATTGGAATAAATCATTATCAAAGCTCTCTTTCACTTACAAATCGGCTCACATTCACGCTATTAGTGGCAATTTCCATCTCTATCAGGATAACAGAAGATTACGTAAACCCCTTTTTTTCTACGTAGGGAAACACGTGCTTTGATATTGAGGATATTTAATAAGGAAAATTAATGCAATATATAGATTGCACTATTATCTTCTTTAATAAAGGGAAGTTAATCGACAATGTCATCTGCACCATTATTACAGACTAGTAGGTAAACGATATTAGATAGCGGAACAAGCTATCGAAGAATAAACAAGGTAGAAACCAAAGAAAACAAAGTTACTAACAAAATATAAATGGTTTAGCCCCAGGTAAGAGAATTGCACTTCCAACACGAGTTGAGCCAAAGGTGTTCTTTGCTAATGAAAGAACGTTTCTTTCATGGTTGAATTTCACCGTTATTCTTGGATCGTTGGCAATTGGGTTGTTGAACTTTGGTGATAAGGTTGGTCGCGTAAGCGCAGGCTTGTTCACCTTCATCGCTATGGCTACAATGGTTTACGCATTGACGACGTATCATTGGAGAGCGGCAGCCATCAGAAGAAGAGGCTCAGGCCCATATGATGACCGTTTTGGGCCAACCGTGTTGTGTATTTTCTTACTTCTTGCCGTGATTGTGAATTTCATTCTGAGAATCAATGCATAGACTATTTTCTTGTACGTGTATATGCATAACTTTCTGTATGCTTCTTTTATAACATTTGTAATTGAATTTTTATTATCATTATTATGATCACTATTGTTACTATTATGATTGAAGTAACGTGTAAAGGATTGCTGTTTATTAAGAGTATTGGATGAAAGGTGATTTAGTTTCACAAATGATACTGTTTACTATTAGTAATGTCACTATCGTCGTTAAAAATGATGTACCGATCGAGTTGCATTGTTACTTTACTAGGATTATTAATCGCTACTATTACCCACTGCTATTATAAAATCAACGTCATCTTGCTATTGACACAGTAACTATTGCTTCTAATTATAAATTCCATCTTAGAATAAAAATAAATCATTTACTTAATTCCGCTATTGTACAATATATTCTTTAAATGTTCCGTGCTCTTTTCTTTTTATCTGTAAATTAATCCATTAATCTAAATGATGAACCTATTTGATCTTCCACTTGAGATTTTATTTGAAATATCGGACCAATTAGATATTCAGAGTATCTTGAACATGTCGTGTGTGTCACAACACGGGAACTGGATTGCAAATCAAATTATTTTTCAGAAATTCACAATCTTGAAACCACTGATAAGATCAAATTTTAATGCCAGCGTATCCTCTCCGAAGGGGGCCTGTATTATGACACCAACAACATCACATCTGTCTTCGAACCCACCACCAATCGATTTGAACGCTGTTAATTCCATGTTAGAATCACATAAATCTCAAATCCAGAGTCCTATACCGAGCAATGATCATCACACCATTTTAACATTCCATAAACAACACCGAGAAATGGACTTGAAAGTCCATGAAGATGAAACTAAAATCCCAATTAATATCAATTGCAAATTGGATGGTAAACATGTTTTGAACACAAATTGCATAGTTCCAACGCTCTCTATCGGTGCAACTTCCTCTATTAAAGTCCCAATGAAATTCTCCAAATCGGGGTTTTTCGAATTTTCCGTTTCTAATCTCGGAGAGGCTCCTGCTCTATTCGGTTGCTATGATTTCGATGCCATCTTCAATTACAAGCTGGAACTCAACTCTATATTCATAGACCGACATCTCATGTTGAATTTTGCTGAGCAAGTTTTGTGACTGCAATTTCCTAATATGGAAATGGCCCCTGACACCGCACACATAAAACGCGATTTCTGTTTGGGAAAAATCACTATTCGATTAATTTTTCATGAATTTTTCAAAACCTTCCTAACATCATCAAGTTTTGAATTAGCAAGAGAAATAATGTCTGACGCTATCACCATCAGAACCAGAAAGGTTTTATCCAACCCATTATTAGGTAGAAGACAATTTGTTATTGATGTCATTCACCCAAACAGAGCTAACGTCTCAAAGGATGATTTGAGAGTTCAACTTTCTGAATTATACAAGGTTGAAAAGGACCAAGTCTCAGTTTTCGGTTTCAAGACCCAATACGGTGGTGGTAAGTCAACCGGTTTCGGTTTAGTCTACAACTCCGTTGCTGACGCTAAGAAGTTCGAACCAACCTACAGATTGGTCAGATACGGTTTAGCTACCAAGGTCGAAAAGGCTGCTAGACAACAAAGAAAGCAAAAGAAGAACAGAGGTAAGAAGATCTTCGGTACCGAAAAGAAGGCTGCTAAGAGAGCTGCTAAGAGAGCTTCCGATTAATTGTGTTAATATATTTATACAATTTATATGTGTATGTACCCTCAAAACAAATTTTAGTAATAAATCATTAGGCAATAAATTGTTGCTACTGATTGGCATGTTGTATACAAGATGGGAAATCAAATTTAAATAAAAAGACTATAAATGTCATTACCTGATAATAGAAATAACAATAATATATGTTTGAAACGAAAGATATAAACAAAATCAACAAATGTTTAGCTTTCTAATGTTGTTGTAATTGTTGTTCTTGTAAAATTCTAACTTCTTCTTCTAACTGCTTCATTTCAGACTGTAGTTGAGCTAAATCATGGTTTAACCTATTCTTTTCAGTATGAATATTTTGCTTCCATTGTTTGAACCTTTGATCTTCATTTCTCAATTGCTCTGCAAAGTATCTCTTTAATTTCTTTTCTTCTTCAATGAACTTTGGATTGTTGACAACCCTATCATTTAACTCATCCTCCTTATTTGAATTAGTTGGGTTGCCGTTTGAACCATCCATCATTTTACTTCTAAAAGTTTCGTAATGAATTTCGTTTGTTGACAGAATCAAATCCAACATGTTTGTCCTTAGCAACAAACTCCTCAATTTCCTAAAATCACAGTGTTGGTCATTCTCAATTTCAACAATACCCCATGGATATTTTCTTCCTTTAATTATTTGTCCATCAACTTCATATTGTTCTTCTGAACCAATGACAGAGAATGGCATTGATTCAATCAATTGTCTTGCATGATCACTGGCAGCTTGATCATCAATTTCCATTGGTGGTGAATAAATCCTAATGTTTTGAGATTCAATGATTTCTCTGATTTTTCTCTTGAATTCCACCATTTCATTTGGTGTTAATGTATCAGCTTTAGCAATAATTGGAATCAAATTAACTCTATCGCCTAGTTTCTTCATAACTTCAATATCCAATGGTTTCAACGAATGTCCTGTTGGTCTAATGAAGTATAAACATGCATGGACACGTAAATCATTGATGTTTTTTCTGCTTGGTTGAGTTTCTTGTTTCATGAACGAATGGTGTTGATCATCCAAGAAGTCTGATATTGTAATCCATGAATTTTTGTTGTCAACATTATCACCCAAACCTGGCGTGTCGATGATATTCAAATTCAACGTGAAGTTCTTCTCTTCCAATTGGCACCTGGTGATATCGATCTCAACCGTCTTTTTAATTGGCTTATTTAATCTATCGTTGGCATTTTCATGGTTTTTTAATGTAGTTTGGAATAAAGTGTTAACGAATGTGGATTTACCCAAGCCTGATTCACCAGCTAACATCATTGTGAACGTTATACCTTCCCTTGTCACTAGTTTGTACCTAAATGGTAATGTTAGTACCGTGTTTTTATTATACAAAAAGAAGAGTACTTAGACGCGTCAATCATCCCATTTTCCGCGTTTCTTTCTCTAGAAAACATACCTTTGGTTTGGCAAATTGGAAATCCCAATGGCTTCAATTTCTGCAACTTCTGTCATCGTGTTTTTAGCAATTTTAATTAAAGAAGTTTGTTGTCGCCAGCTAAAAAAAGCGTAAACAGTGAATAGGTGCGATTTTTCACTGTGTTCAGGAAGGAATTTTTTTTTCTTCCAAAGTCACCAAAGGAGCCTCAAATTCACCAAGTGTGTATTACAGATGTTTTTTAACCAAATGGGTCAATAGTTTCCCTTTTTCAAAATTTCAAAATACCCCGTATTCATCAAGTTAATTTATTTGTTGGTCACAAACTATTGATTTTGAGCCCGAAAAATTCAAATTCAAACCAAATTGATTTTACAAGGACAAAGCATCACAATGTTGCAACGCTCATGGCGTTTTAGCGATGTGAAAATCGGTGAATTGGACACATTTAAATGGAATTTCAATATTTAACATTCAATTTTAGGGGGAAGCGATGAATAATTGGAAAATTCATCATTATTCGGATATATCGAATCACACTTCTTTTTTAAATAAATATAGATCATGTGGACCACCCAAAGGTTAGGGCTGGGGGTGATCAGATCTTCGCATCGCCATCCAATTCTTTTAGGAAAGTTTTTGGTACCAGTGGGACATAGACTATCGTCAAGTTTATCAGCATCTCATCAAAGCAGTATTACTAAGACGGCCACTTTGAATCAAATTAATCAAATGAGACACCAATCCAATCAAACAGAAAAGACCCCTCTGATACAGACCAATGAAAAGAAACTGGAACCACAGGATCCCGAGGGGAACAAACCTAAAAAGGCTAGTTCAATGAAGGAAATTATGGAATTGTTGAAATTGGTGAAACCCGAATTGGGGACCTTATCTCTGGCAATGGCGTGTTTATGTGTTTCTTCTGCTGTTAGTATGATTTTCCCATCAGTTATGGGTAAAATCATTGACACAGCAAAAGAAGGACTCGAAAATACGGCCGGTGCCATCTTATCTCCGTCTACTATATCAATTTTAAACTTCGATTTACCAATGAACGTATTTTATGGGTCGTTATTAGGGATTTTCGCCATTGGCTCATTGGCCAATTTTGGAAGAATTATTTTATTGAGAAAGGTCGGTGAAAGTGTTATGGCTAAATTGAGAGTTGATATTGAAAAACAATTATTTTATCAAAGTTCCAAGTTTTGGGATACCTATAAATCAGGAGATTTGATTTCCAGATTGGTCAATGACTCAACTATTGTTACAAGATCTATCACCCAAAATGTTTCAGACGGTATGAGATCAACTATTAGTGGTTTGGTTGGAATTGGTATGATGTTATCAATTTCTGCCAAGTTGACCGGTTACATTTGTATTCTATTTCCAGCTTTAATGGGTATTGCTTTTGTTTTTGGTAGAAGAGTTAAGAAGGTTTCCAAGGAAATTCAAGCACAGTTGGGATCTTTAACAAAGGTTAGTGAAGAACAATTTAGTTTTGTTAAAACAATCCAATCTTTCAATAACGAAGCCTATGAAGTCAACAAGTTTAAAACCGAGGTCAAAAAACTATATGATTTGAGTGTTTATGAAGGAAGATTAAATGGTTATTTTTACTCTGCCAATGGTTTTATTGGGAATTCATTCTTAATTCTATTGCTATCTTTGGGTGTTTGGATGGTTAGGTCAGGTGAATTATCAATCGGTGATTTATCTTCATACTTAATGTACACCATTTACTCTGCTTCATCCGTCTATTCTCTTTCAAACTTTTATTCTGAATTAATGAAGGGTGTTGGTGCATCAGAAAGAGTTTTTGAATTGTTGAAGTTGAAATCTGAAATTGACCCTTCAGTTGGTTCTAAAATTGATGTTTTGAGTGGTGACGGTAAAATTAAATTTGAAAACATTAAATTTAGCTACCCGACAAGAAGTAATCATGATGTTTTTAAGAGTTTGAACCTGACAATCAATAGAGGTGATCATGTCTGTTTAGTGGGTCCATCTGGTTGCGGTAAAAGTACAGTTACCCAATTATTATTAAGATACTATGAGCCATCATCCGGTGACGTGACTATAAATGGCAAAAAATTGAAAGATTTAAGTTTGGCCAATTTCAGAACTCAAGTTGGTATTGTTCAACAAGAACCAATGCTCTTTTCAGGTTCATTGCGTGAAAATATTTCATATGGTTACCAAGATGCAACAGATGAAGAAATTAGAAAGGTTTGTGATTTAGCAAATTGTACATCATTCATCAATAACTTTCCTAGCGGTTTGGAAACTGTAATTGGATCAAAGGGTGCACAATTGAGTGGTGGTCAAAAACAAAGAATTGCATTGGCAAGAACTTTATTGTTAGGATCTAAAGTAGCATCGAATGTTAAATCAGTATTACCAAGTGAGAAATTGTATGGCGATGATAATAGATTATTGTTAGGTCCACCAATCTTAATATTAGATGAAGCAACATCTGCATTAGACGCTCAATCCGAGGAGGCTATTAAGAATACTTTAAAATTAAGAGACGATGCAGGTTTAACTACAATTTCAATTGCCCATAGACTGAGTACAATCAAGATGAGTAACCGAGTTGTTGTATTCAATCAACAAGGTGAAATAGTGGATGATGGTTTATTTAATTCAATGATTGAGAAAAGTGACAGTGAATTGAATAACTTATTGAATAAGAGTAAATCTCATGATGACACTGAAGTTGAAAAGACACTTGAACAAGAGAAAGAAAACGAAGATGAAAATAGATGAAAGGTTTTTTTTGTGCTCTGCGTTGTAAATAGGATCTTATAACTGTGTATACTATGAAATATAAGAATTATTTTAAATATTAATTATTAGAAAAGATTTCGAAAAACATGATCAGTTTGGATCACTTCTGTCCATGATTTTCCAGGTGATTGACTTTGATTGATTAACAAATCCGAACATATCATTAGATCCATCATCTTTGATTCCATGTTCACCTTTAGAGCCAAAAGATTTCAAAACGTGTTTGTAGCCGTAACTTCCAAAACCAAACCAATTTCCGGACTGAATCAATCGATCAATTAATTTAAAAACTAATGAATTTGGGATCAAAGATGAAGAAGTAATCATCACAAGATCAACATCCAATTCTTCAACCACTTCAAGAGGTTCAACAAAATGGACTGCATATGGGTCCATTGATTTGTCCAATTCTACTTCTTCTTCGTCTTCACCTTCATTTTTTATCCAATGGCGGATTTCATTTTGATCATCTTCATCTTGGTTGATATCCATACAAGGAACACCACATTTTTGCATAGATGTCAAAGTTATATCAAATTTTTGCGTTTGAACATTCAACTTAGATTGAAGGATCGCCTCTATAGCTTCTGAATTTTCTCCTGTTAATGCCAAATGGTATTCAGAGGAATCAATATTGGACGCAAACCATAGTAATCTCATATCGTTACTATTATTCCCAAAACTTTCCAAATCAAATGAATGAATGAACATTTGATTGATGAACCGTTTATTACCAATAGAAAAAGCAGATCTTTTAAACTTTAGTCCTGATCTATGATATATTTCTTCTTCCAACTTCAACGTTAATGTACCGTTGGCTATGGAAAATGTACTTTCATGGCTAACGTCTCTCTCAAGAACGTGAATTTTAATGTTTTTACGCAGATCTGCATCTACACTCAGTAAAAACTCCATTACTCGTTCTAAGCTTGCAAAACATTCAATTTGAAAGCTGTTTTGTTTAATTAGCTCTAATTCTTCTTCTATTCCACTATTCTTCCCCACTAAAAGCTTGAATTTTCCAACAAAATTATGTTTTGATATACCTCTTTCCATATTGATGGGCCTCCCATTTTCAAAGGCGCAAAGTTCCTTTGAAATCCGGCAATTTTCCCCCATTCTTTAATTATCCACAATAATCAACTTGCTGAAAAATTTCACCTATTTAACTTTGAGTCACTTTCCTTATATTCTAACCAAAATGCCGTATAAAGTACTTCATAGCCAAGAGGAGAACCCCTTCTCGAAGATGGTAAGCGGGCAGACCATTGTGGAGATTCCATCGTTTGAATTGGAATGCGGAGAGATTATTTTCAAAGTTCCGGTGGCCTATAAGACATGGGGGAAGTTGAACGAAGCGGGAGATAACTGTATGATCATCACCCATGCCTTGACAGGATCAGTAGATGTAGCTGATTGGTGGGGCCCGTTATTGGGCCGAGGGAAGGCGTTTGACCCAACTAAGTTCTTCATTATTTGTTTGAATTCATTAGGGTCCCCATACGGGTCAGCTTCTCCATTAACCCATGATTATGAGTTTGGAGAAAGATACGGACCGGAGTTCCCTCTATGTTCAGTTAGAGATGATGTGAGAATCCATAAATTGGTCCTTGATGACTTGGGAGTGAAAAGTTGTGCTATTTGTATTGGAGGATCCATGGGTGGTATGTTAGCATTGGAATGGACATTTGTTGACGAAGGGAAATTTGTTAAAAACTTGGTTGCTTTAGCAACAAGCTCTAAACATTCAGCATGGTGCATTTCATGGGGTGAAGCCCAGCGTCAATGTATATACTCCGATCCAAAATATGACGATGGCTATTATTCCTTGGATGATCCTCCTGTTGCAGGTTTAGGAGCTGCTAGAATGTCTGCATTATTGACATATAGATCAAGAAACTCATTTGAGTCTCGGTTTGGTAGATTGGCACCAACCGAAAGGCAAAAATCCAGAACTACCAACGAAGACACTTCTGCCATCGTGGACGAAACCTATGCTCACGATAGAGAACTGAATTGGTCAGTACATAATGATGGTGCTTCTAGGAAAAAGTCGTTTGAATCACGCCATACTTCAAGGTCGAGCTCCGTAACTTCAGATGCACAATCATTGGATGAATTACCTTCATTAAAATCTCCATGTGCAAACACGACGGCACCATCATCCATTAAGCAAAGATCATCTTCATCGCGTAGATCATCCTCTCGTCGTTTACCGCAGCATTTTTTCTCTGCACAATCCTACTTAAGGTATCAAGCGCAAAAGTTTGTTACTAGATTTGATGCAAACTGTTACATTTCAATTACAAGGAAGCTTGATACTCATGATGTTGGTCGCGATAGACCAGAATATGATAATGATACAGCCAAGGCGTTACAATCAAGAAAGCAACCATCTTTAATTATTGGTATTTCCTCAGATGCACTTTTCACTTTGAGTGAACAATTATTTATTGCAAAACACTTACCGAACTCAACATTGAAAAAATTAAATTCCCCTGAAGGTCATGATGCATTTTTGTTAGAATTTGAAGAAATTAATAACTACATTATGGAATTCGAGAAGGAGAACCTTAAGGAATTTATGATGAACAAAGGAAACTATGAGGACTGGAATGAATCAATTGATGCAGTAAAAGACAGTGTATTTGGAGAAGCTGAAGATGTTGCTCAATGGTAATAAAACTAAATCAAGTTTCTTTTACATTGTCATATGAATATACAAAAAAATAATAGAAAAACAATAAAAAAAGATCAACCCTAATTATACCCATTTTTCAACAAGGTGAATCAGGTATTTACTATAATAAGTCCTTCAACGGTAATCTCTTTTAATGATAAAAAAAACCCCCCGACAAAGTGGAAATTTCTTCTAAAACATGATTTTGATATCTTTCGAGATACGCATGATTTCGATATCCTTTTCGATATATTAGTACTGTTATAAACTTTATATTAAAAAACAACTAAGCAAAAATGAACTAAGCAACAATGAAATTCAAACCAGTAACCAGGAACCGTCAACTTGTTTATCTTCTTCTGGGGGGTCTTCAATACTCGCTTCATTAGATTCCCCATTGTTTCTTTCAGCTTTTCTTACACTCACCTTCTTTGCATAATCCATCATACTATATATTGAATCAATGGCAGTCTGTACCCCATCCTCAGAACTTATTAGTTGGCCAGCCAATTTTGCCTTCTCAATTATTCGTTGATTAGTTGTTACCTCCTTTAAGGCCTTTGCTAATTCTTTGCTATCTAATGTTTTCAAACCAATACCACATCCTAAATCTTCCACTCTGTTGGCATAAAACTTTTGGTCACCAAAAAACGGTTTGATAATTGTCGGTAATCCAAATTTCAAAGACGCTCCAGTTGTACCCGAGCCACCATGATGAACAGCTGCATCAACCTTGGTAAATAACCAATCATGTGGAATTGCACCGGCATTGAACACCTCATCTGGTAATTTAACTTCAATTTTACTTTTATCTCCCGATCCCAACCTATCGGACCAACCTTTATTCAATATGCAGCGAACATCTGCTTCCAAGACTGCATCAACAACAGATTGTGTTAATTCTTTTGGATTTTCAACAACAATTGAGCCAAATCCAATATAAACAAGTTTCTTGTTATCTTTTCTAGCTTTCTCCATGAAATTAACCAATGTTTTTGGAGGTGTATATTCATTTGATTCATTCAAAAACCAATACCCAGTAACTTTGACCCACTCAGGAAAATCAACGGATGGTGGAAAAACAACAGGTGACATATTGTAGAGAAATGGTATGCACGACAGTTCCATATTTGCCAGTGATGTCTTCTGCAACCCTAAAGTTTCGACTCTCCATTTATTAACTTGATATGATGTTCCTCTCCAATATCCATTTTCAAACGCAACATGTGTCATATAATTATAAGCTCCACCTAAACGTTGATCTGGGACCATAAATGCATGCGGGTATGCACGTGTTCTAGTCCAAGGCATAGTAAATGCCCTAAAATATGGAATTTTTAACTTTTCAGCAATATGAATACCACCAATTGAAGATGGAGATTCTATTAATACGTCAGTATCTTGACATGCATTCCATGATGTAATCAGAAGTTCATCAATCCAAGATTTAAACTTAGATTTTGCTTCCTTGATAAAGTTATAACTGATGGTTGGATGTGACACCATTAAAGCCATTAATTCCGATGGGTCACCTGCAATAGCATCAAATTCCAAATTATAAGATTCAATCCATTGTTTGAACTCAACATGTGTAACTATTTTAACTTTATGGCCATCCTTCATCAATGCCTTACCTAAAGCAATATATGGTTGCACATCTCCTCGTGAGCCAATTGTAAGTAATGTGAATCTAAATGGCTTTGTTGGTTTAAATTCTGTTTTAACAAATGGATGATCCTCAATAATAATTGGGACATCAACCCCAATTTTATCAATCAATTTATTTTCAAACAATCTAATCTTAGCCGGTGCCAATTTTTCATCAGTCTGTATTAAATGACCACAGTCATTCTTCAAAACTTGAGATTCTGCTATAGAATTTTTATTGGATGCCTTCAATTTTTTAAAATTATCCAACGCTTTCAGAATTTGAACTTCACAATCGCTTCTTGCGTCTTGTGAGCCAAATTCAAAAAACAATTCTTCATGTCCATGAATAAGAACAACTAAACCATAATATCCAAATCTAAATCCCTGTTCTTTGTTAACATTTTCAATATCTGTTAGAGGAAGAATCATGGTTGTATTGGACCCTGGAAGAGTTGATCGAAAGCAAATTTCATTTTCACCAACATATAACTTTCCATATGTTGGTAAACCTTTCATTAAATAAAGGTGGTATGTTGCCAATAGTTTGGAGTCAACAAGTGAAAATCTCTTCAAAAATCTAGACATGCAAGAATTGCGAATGCTGTCATTTTTGACAAAATATTTATCCTCACCTTCCATAGAATCAAAGAAGTGAGCGACTGCCCCGGTAGAAATTAAACTTTGTGTAAATGACTGAATATTTTGTAAAACTGATTTTGTGTTCCACCTAGGTTTATCAGATTTTTCAGATATTGGAGAAATCTTTCCATGAGTAGTATCTTGAACATTTAATAGCTGAATATTCGAATTTCGCTCAGTGTTATAGCTTTTGCTTTTTTCCCGTTTTCTAGTGATTGATTTTTTTGGCTTCAGCTTCGAATCAGAATCCTTTAATACTGGTGAATCCTCAGGTTCGCTTTCATCATCGGAAGAAAAAACATCAAATAATTTACTAGCAGCGTCAATAAATGGCTTGAAATTACGAGTGCTAACAGTTGATGAGGATGTCTTGATTTGCTCAACCTTTGATTTCATTAGATCAGAGTCCATCAATGAGTTAATATCTTCTACTGAAGTTGAAATCTGAATACCTGCATTTTCAATAGCATTTTTAATTTCAAGAACGGCTTGATCGCCCTTAGAAAAAAACATGACAAAATAATCATCAATAGCAAAAGAGTCTGCATTCTCAATAACTTTAATTCTGAGATTTTTGGTTAATCCTATAACTGAAGTCAACTCCAAATCAATAACATTTTGAAGAGGAATCTTAATTGCAACCTGATCACCATTATTTCTAGCCGCAAATATGTATTTCTTTAAAACAGTGACCCAATCACGTGCACTGTCCAAATTGTCAGCCTGAAACCAGTGTGTCCTATTTTCAGTAACAATCTTGATCCAAACTGACTGTTTAGTTGTTATATTCTCAATTGGTCCATGAATTTCAGCTCTCAAGGTGGTTCTTAAATCAATGACTATTTCGGGAAAGTATAAATCCGTTGAATTTGCATATACTGAGAACGTGTTATCCCTTAAAATTGCCCATTTCCTGTGCATTCTTAAAGAATGGTAAGATTGGATTGATAAAGTTCCAGATTTTGCGACAGCCCCTTTAGATGTTTTGGGCAAAAAAGCAAAAAACAAGATGTTTTGATTTGTAACGTACAAATGTCCTTGAAGCAGAACATCACCTAGTAACCAACATGAATAATCGCCAATAAATTCTTCAGTTTCAGTAATACCAAAATCCTTTCTAATTTTGGCTGATAATGCCGCTGCTTTCTTGCTAATCGAGTCATTAGCGTCTTTATTCGCAGACAATCTATTAACTATTGATAGTTCAAATCTAGATCTATTAGTTCCTTCAACATCTTCTCCCTTGATGTAGAAATCATTTGATTTTTGTGTTGATTGCCCAGTCGAAGTTATCGATGAGGATATGGACGAGTTTTCATCGCTGTCATTAATGACATTTTCTTCACGAGGAGAATTGAAATAGCTGTTTTCATTTTGTAAAATTTCCAAGGGAGTGGAATCATCAATGGATTCATGATCATCAATGAGGGCCTCATTAGACTCATCTTCACCTTCAATATCTTGGAAACCTGCATAAACACTGGCTGTAGTAAGATATCCAGCAAAACTTCTAGATATACCTTGAATATTATGATCTGATATTGAAGTTCTTTCAATCTTGTTGTCACTTTTATAAGGAAATTTATCAAATGCTGATTTTGTTAAACTAACTGAAGTTCCAATAGGCCCTGTCGTCAATGCAGTTTTTGTCAAGGAGACTGAACCTTTTATAGAACCAGTGGCTAATGATTTTGTTAACAACATTGAAGAGGTCAGAGGGCTTTGTGTATGTTTTGAAATGCTAGATAGCAACCTTCTTGGTGACATTGACATTCCTCTTTTGGAACGCTTCTCATCCTTCCGCTTTATCCGCTTATCGTTCTCGACCTCTTCAATTTGTGTTTCACTGGCGTCTTCGTAGAGTTCTTCATCATCCTCTTCAATTGCTTCTGACTGCCCATATGGATTTGGAAATTCAGATAAGCGGGAGTCAATTCCACCAACTTCCGTTCCTGATTGCCCTTTGCAATTCTTAGTTTCCTTATTTATATCCGAAGGTTCCACTGTAATCAATTGATCACCGGAGCCCTCAATGGGCTTTACAACTTCATCCACCAATTTATCTTCAGTGTCTTTCATTAGCATTTTTTATTAATTTCTATGAATGATGTTAATATCCTGTAAAAAATGTCAGAATGTATCTATTTTTCTCCACTAGTATCCGATGTTATAATTGTCTTGTTCAAAAAGCTAATTCAGTATAAATTGGCCTGAAAGTACAGAATTTAAAAAATCTATTGATAAAGAAGTTGCTATTGGGATATGATAAAAAAAATTTTGGAACTCATACAGATAGTAGAAAAAATTACCAAAAATTACCAAAATCAACGTGACAGCCAAGCGATGTATTTTGACCTATCATCAATTTCAGCAACCACTTCATTGAGATTTCTTAATTCATATCGACCAAAAAGCAAAGAAATGAGTCCATTGACAGTCCCGGTAGTGAGAATTATTGAACCAAAAAAATAAAACAATATGGAAGACCAAGGTGCTTTATATGACACTACAGTGATGACGGGTAAAATACCAATGCAGACAATTATTGAAAAAATAAAATGCCACATTCTCCAGTTTCTTTGCCATACCAAAGTTGTATTCATGTATTCTAATATGACGTCTCTCAAGTGCTCATAGACATTCAGAAGCTCCCGTGGAGAAATAGCAATAGATTCCTGTTTTATCAGTTTTAATGTGGTTGAATATGCAAAATGATCTGAATATGAGCCAATGCCAGGAATTTTATCAGTAAATTCAACCGTAGCATTAACAGGTTTTAATTTTGATTTATCTATCAAAGCGTAGTCCAATCTGCATGCTTCATCAGGTTTCCTATCAGATCTCCAGGTGTTCAACGTTGAGTCACAAGTGGTAGCAGCTCTGATAATTTGTTCCCACGGTTCCATGGTTTTAACCATTTCTAAATCTGTTTTTCCATTCAAAATTTCCCAACTATCAGCCAAGCCAGCTTCCTTTTCAAATATGTTAAACGGCAAGGAGCCAGGCCTAGAATTTAAATCTCCAACTAGCACAACAGAATGCCCGGCATCTTTCAACTCGTTGGCTAGCATTGCAATATCCCATGCTTGACATGCTCGGTGACATTCATAGGCGGCATCGCCACTAATTGCATATGGAGCATGCATATGTGAATTCAATAATGCAATAGTAGAGTGATCACCAACATGTAAAATAGTTACAGCTAAACTTTTACCAACATACCAATCACCTCTGAAAAAGGCAGATGGTCGCCCGTTGATGGGAAAGCGATACAAAAACGACTTTTCTATTGGAAATTTTGATAGAATAGCTAAACCAGGTCCTGCAATGATACCAGATGAGAACCATCTCCTGAAGGGATATTTTTCTGCACATACTTTATTAATATATTCCCAATCCTCTTTGGTCCAAATTTCTTGTAATGCAATTATGTCATAATCTTTTTCATCAGGGGTATCTGTTGTAGATGCAAGTCGATCTGCTATAGCAATGAGCCTTTCTTTACGAAATTTTGAAACGTATTTCAATCCCCAAGTATTGAATGTCAGTAATTTGAATGTTGCGCCTTCGGAAATCGGATTATATTTGCCAAAATTTGAATCATAGGAAGAAGAACCGTTGTTCTTTTGAGATGTGATACTTTTTTTCACACTGTCACTACCCTGTTCACTACTCATAGTGAATCAAAATTAAATATAAAAGGAGAATCTTCATTTTACAAAAACTAAAATAATGGCTCAGCATTATTATAAACGTATAACTTTGAATAATATATATTGATATAGAATGAATCGTAAAAAAAACTATAAAACAAAACCAGCTCTTTTATTAAGAATTCCTTGACTTAAATTCATTAAAACAATGATTAAACCAGCACTGACTAGGACAAGCCCAGCCATTAAAGTGTATGTCCAACCTAAAGTCATTGCACTTACCATCTTTGTGAGACAAGAGACAAAAATAGCAGACATTCCACATCTAAAGAGATTGTTAAGTGCAGTCACACCACCAGTAATACCAGGGAAAAGATCAATCAAAACAGTATTTACAATACTCAATGGGAAAGTCATACACACTGTAATTATGAAAACCATAACAAGTAATAAAGCAGGACTTTCATGTTTATCAATGCACCAACCAAAAACAAGCAATCCTGCACAATATATTATGGTCGTTGGAATTGTTGGAATTAGTCTAGCATTAATAATATTGAACGGAGGAATTGAGATTCCTTGATCTATTTCTGATTTGTGTTTTGAAAAATAACTAGCTTTTCTTCTTTTGTAAAGGTAATCAATAATTCGACCTGCTGTCAATGTACCTATAATAGTTCCAGCACCAGGAACAATAAAACATAATCCAACATGTAACACCGAAAAATTGTAATGCTTTTGTAATTCAGTTGTCAATGTCGTTTGTAACATTGTCCAGGTAGCAAACTGCAGAGAAGTTGGCAAAAGAATAAATAAAACAGCAGGCCTTTTGATCAAAGATAAAGGCTTCCATGGATTGTAAACTGGCTTTCCTTCAAAAATAGTAGGTGCATAGAGGGAATCGTCAATTCTTTTTTTCAAGTATATTAAAGCTGGTGACCGTTGATACCATTTTTTAGGGCCCACGCCCAGGTTTCCCACAAATCTACGATTTGTCTCCGGCAAAACTAATAAAACTCCTAACAATATCACACCATCAATGATAGTGCATAACCAAAAAATGGCATGCCAATTCCAAGTGGTTTCCATAAGAGCACCTAGTAAAGGAGCGATTGCCTGACCCACTAATGTTATTCCGGATGAAATTGTAGTTAGGGTCCCTCTATTCTTTTTTGAAGAATAATCACCCACGCTTGCAATATTGATACTAACTAAAGGTGCAACAAATAGAGCCAAAAGAGATCTAAATAAAATCAACTGCCAATATGAAGTTGTACATGCCAGAGCAATATTGAACCCAATACCTCCAAGCAGGCATATTATAATTATAATTCTTCTTCCTAAAAAATCTGAAGAACTAGAAATGAACACCGGGGAGATTGCTTGCAATACTAAATATGCCGTAACACTATAGTTTATTTTGGATTCCGTGGTATTAAATGTTTCCGCTAACTCTGGTAAAGCAGGCCAATAAATTGGCATTGAAAAACTTGATGCAGCACCTGTTATTCCCAACACTGTTGTAATAAATAATCTTTCTTTTTTGCTTAATATAGTATGTGGGAGTCCATTAATTAACTCCGACTCGAACTTCTCCAAATCACCGCCGGTATTCAACCCCAGCTCCTCCGGTTCAATTTCATCTTCCGATATGTTCAAAACATCAATTTCAGCATGGTCCTCCATATCAAATAGATTCTCCTTTGTGTCTTCAGATGTTGATTCCATCACCAGTTCAAAGTGATTATTACCTATGGAAAGAAAAAAAACAGGAAAAGAAAAGTAAACTCCGCAATTAGAACGCGGAAAAAAACGCTGCAAATGCGCTGTAACGGTTCATGCAATGCAGCCCACCAGCTGAAGTCAGACGTTGGATTTTCTTCCAGTCAGATAAGATATCAAATTAAATGGATTGAGCATTTGGCCGGCATAATATGGATTGACTAATACACACTTAAATTTTGATTTTATCCCTTGGAAAGATAAGAAACTGAAAATGCTTAGTATTTACGAAGACGCAATAAACGTAGCAAATACTTTTCATGGTAAGATTTTTGAACCCAGAAAAAAGAACGTTTCACTGTGCTAAGTAATGTTCTCTGTAACTCTAAATATTAAGAGAAATACAACGTAATCCAAGTAATTCGTCAAATTCGATTTGCATGCAGGTGCTCGCTAAAAATTCTTGGCAAAAACTTGGCTTTTCAAAAAAAAAGGTTCTATGTATTATTTCTTTTTATAATTTATGGGGGATGGCTGTTTCAATGTGTACGTGCTATCCTCTAGCTATTTATGAAAAGTTAAGCAGAGATTATTATGCTATTATTCGATCACAATTATAATGCTTATAAATTTTATGTATGACGTCAAATTTCCAATGTTCTTTTATTATCCCCATGATATTGAAGTCAAACTTTTTCATGTAACATAATGTTCTCTTTTATTAAGAATAGTTTGACTTTCTTTCATTAGTAAAAGAACTAATCCTGAACTAAACAAAATCAGCCCCATCATCAAACTATAAGTACCTCCAATTGTCAGTTTGTCATTCATTTGTCCCAAGCAAGACACAAAAATTGCTGACATACCGCACCTAAATAAATTATTTAATGCAGTGACACCGCCGGTTATATTTGGAAATAAATCAATCAAAACTGTATTAACAACATTCATAGGATACATTATGCAAAATGTCACAATGAAAGTCATTACTAAGAGAACTGCAGGATTAATTGCAGCCTTTGTACACCATCCAAATGTTACTGTTGCCGCAGCTGCAAGAATTGAGAGTGGCACAACAGGTAATAACCTGGAGTTGATAATATTGAATGGTGGTATATTCTGATTATGTTCAATTTGATCTTTGTATTTATTTTCGTACCTCTGCTTTCTTTTCCTATACAGAAAATCAATTAAATGACCGGTGGATAGAGTGCTACAAAATGTAGCAGCACCTGGAACAATAAAACATAATCCAACTTGTAAAACCGTGTAGTTGTAAGTATTGCTCAGTTGAACAGATAACGTGGTTTGAAGTATAGTCCAAGTTGCAAATTGAATCGAAGCTGGCAAAAGAATAAAAAACACAGCTTTATTCGTAATCAAGGATATTGGTTTCCATGGATTGTACGTAGCTTTACCTTCAACTAAAGAGGGTAAATTTTCATTGTCATTAATCCTTTCTTTAAGATAATACAACACTGTAGACCACTGATACCATCTTTTTGGCCTTATTCCCAGGTTTCCTACAAACCTTCTATTAGTTTCTGGAATAAGAAAAAACACACCCGATAATAAAATACCATCCATAATTGCACAGAACCAAAAAATAGCATGCCAACTCCAAGTTGTTTCCATTACCGCTCCCAACAATGGGGCAATTGCTTGGCCACCCAGCGTTATTCCACTTGCAATAGTTGTCAACTTTCCTCTATCTCTTTTTGTTGTTAGATCGCCAACACTTGCAATTGTGATACTAATCAATGGCGCAACAAAAAAAGCCAATAAACTCCGGAATAATATCAAACACCAGTATTTGGTTGTGCAAGCAAGAGCAACGTTGAAACAAACCCCTCCTAAAAGACATAAAAGTATCACGGGTTTTCTTCCAAAAAAGTCCGATAGACTAGAAATGAATACAGGAGAAGTGGCCTGCAAAACTAAATATGAGGTGACACTATAATTTATCCGGTCTTCAGTTGTGTCAAACGCAATTGCCAACTTGGATAAAGCTGGCCAATAAACGGGCATAGCAAAACTTGATCCAATGCCTGCGCAACCTAGAACCAACGCAAAAAACAGTCTTTCGTGGTTTGTAAGTATCGTGTGAGGAACTCCGTTTACATAAAGAGAGTCTAGATTTGCTAAATTCGGCATTTCCTCATTTTTCTCAAGCGCCTTAACTTCCATGTTTTTGCTTCGAGAATCAGACACATTTGAATATAAGTCAAACTCCCTTTCCGAAAGGGAAGAGCTTGTTTTTAAAGATTCTTCACTAGAGTTCATTTTCTTGATAACGGATAAACATGTCAAAAAAACCGTTGGAAAAATTGTTTTTCCGAGAATATTTTAAGGGATCAAAAAAAGATAAAGAATTTACCAGAAAAAATGGCTAGACAAACAAAATCACACTGTATGAAATTAAATCATTGTGTCAATGATACCAAATATGGAGCAAATTATGAATGCAATATAATGATGTACAATATATCATAATATTGATTCATTCTGTAATTCTTTTGATAATTGGTTAAAGGAAATTCTATTACTTTAATCAAATTATTCAAGCAATAAGATCAAATTGTAGTCGTGTATTTTAAAATTCTACAAAATAGTATTCAAAACAGCTAATATTGATATAGATATTTTTTATGTTTACATGACCACTCGTTATCAATTTCAAGATTATATCAAGGGAATCACAGAGAACACTCGCAAATCTATTCAAAAGTAGCACAAATTATTATTGGAATCAATTGCAATAGTGCATTTTTACTCTCTGAAAAGTATATTGGATAGCTGCATTTGGATTGGCAATCCAATTTTCATGTGTTTGTTATTCTTGCAGTTCTTTAAGTTTCAAGAACTTCTTGCTTTATTTTATATAGCAAGCAAAGAATCAGCTCAGTTGGAAAGATGTCAGATAAGCCATTTACACATATTTTGTTAAGCGAGTGGAAATTTTTCTCCTTACTGCTAATGGGAATCCCAGATAATTCTAGTGTTGTATTACAAAGTTGAATGTATGGCAGTTATTAGGACAGCAAGATAAATAAGATTGCTTTCCAATTTGGACACTTCTAGTAAGAAATTTGCAATAAATATCAAATATCTATCACGTGACGCGTGTTCCATGCAGGGCATGAAGAAAAAATGTCACATTTCACATTAACATGTGAAGTTCTCTTCTTTCAACAAGTTAAAAATAAAATGGCAGGACAGATTATTGACGGAAAAGCCATTGGAGCGGACCTTAGAGAAGCAATAACAAAGGAGGTTGCTCTTTTAAAAGAAAAAAACAGTGGATTTGCCCCAAAGTTAGTGGTGGTTCAAGTTGGTGAAAGACCAGATTCATCCACGTATGTGAAAATGAAGTTAAAATCATGTGCAGATGCAGGGATCATTGGAGAACATGTGAAATACCCTGCTGATATTTCACAGGAAGAAATGATGGCCAATTTGAAAAAGATGAACGAGGATAAATCTATTCACGGTATTCTTGTTCAACTGCCTTTACCTTCACAATTGGATGAAGAAGAGATAACGAATGCAGTCTTAACTGAGAAAGATGTTGATGGATTTTCAGAACTGAATATTGCAGCTGTTTTCAAGAAAAACGCACAATTGAAAATCGTTCCATGTACTCCAAAAGGTATTATGTACATGTTAGAGAAGGAGAATGTCCAATTATCTGGCAAAAATGCAGTTGTTTGTGGAAGATCTGACATTGTTGGAGGTCCATTATCTAAGTTATTGGAAAAGAAGGGTGCGACTGTTACTGTTATCCATTCTAAGTCAACACCAGAACAAAAGAGATTCTTCCTTAAAAATGCTGATGTGATTGTTAGTGCTGTTGGACAAGCCAATTTCATCACTAAAGACGACATTAAGGAAGGTGTTGTATTAGTCGATGTCGGGACCAATTGGATTCCTGATTCAACCAAGAAATCGGGTAAAAGAATGGTTGGTGATGTCAACTTTGAATCATGCATTGAATTAGCTTCCAAAATTACGCCTGTTCCTGGTGGAGTTGGTCCGATGACTGTTGTCATGGTTTTAGATAACTTATTACAAACTGCCAAGGCACAGAGTGGACTGTAAATTAAATTAAATTAAATTAAATCATTTATAATGAGCTGATGTACCGCCATATAACATTTCCCAAAGATATGCTTCACTCAAGAGCATTTCAATATCACCCTCTTCCCATCTCTCTGTTTTAGAATTATCCTGTAAATACATAATAATATCTTGAAAATCCATTTCCATTAAGATTTCAGTGAACTTTCTCAAAAAAGCACAACAAACATAAACATGAAAATCACTGAAGCCTGTTGGAAATTCAGATAAATATGTATCCCACATCCTAATGATCAATTTCAGTTTGAATTCTCTCATCAACATGCAATTCATCCATCTAAAAGCAAATTGGATAAAATCTATATTTTCATTATTAAAATGCAATGCTAATCCTTTTTCATCCCTATCAATTAAATTTTTCAACTCTTCAATCTGTCTAAAAATGCCAGGTTGCTCATGAATATAATTGTCTTGAATTGTATCTAATACTTTAGTTAAGCACCAAAATGTATCAGCTTCAATGACATTTAAAAGCTCTGATGGTAAACTCTTAGGATCAAAATTTTCGATATCAATATCGTCAGTCAAATACTGAGACAAAAACACTTGAAAAAATGGTGTGACTAAATCATTTATCCCTTGAACATAACCACTTGCCGGATGTCTGATTGCCCAGAGATAAAGAATGTTTTCTAAAGACCTCTGAGTGGTGGGATAAGAATATAATTTAATTGAAGGATTTGTTCTTGGGACGTCAATGTGAATTTGGTGCCATATTCGTTCTTGTTTTTCTGACAAATGGAGCCTGGAAATTGATTTAGAATATTCCTTTCTTTTTCTATCTAAAAGCGAAACCCTAGTAGAGTCATTGGTTGAGAGATAATTGACTAATATTTGCCAGATCAATCCTCTCAAATTGCTCGGTATTCCTTTCCATGCGATATTCTTCAATTGTTTCATGTCAAACGTCGGAGAAGTTAAAACTTTGACAATCTTCGAATATTTAGTTGCATCTTCTTTTGATTTGGCATATATTGGTAACATCAACATATTATAAGGATCCTTTACCAAATCTTGATAGCCTTTTTTCAAAATAGGGTAATTTTCGTCACGTTCAATATGGGAATTACCATCAGGGGATTTTTGTTCATTCTTTTTTGGAGAATCAACTATAACGTATTCATCAACAGCAGAAACTGAACATTTTTGATTATCGTCAAAAATTGCCAACGAACTCAAATCTGGATAATTTGGTTTGGATGGTGTAAATCCAACATTCCAATCATCATCACATGAAACATTGCTCGTAGATTGCTTTTTCGATTTTCCAAATTTCAGCTGGGCTAACTTAGATTTCTTCTGTGATGATGACCTACTTAGGTCATTGTTGGATCCTATAGAATGTGTTGAACTTGTTTTATTCAATTGAGGCCTGTCAGGACTATTTGTTCTCAAAGCTGAAGCTTCCAAAAATGAGTGTGCACTCATTCCAGGTGATTCAGACCTTGCTAATGCTGCAGGTGACTTCGAATTTCCACCATGGTTGTTATGATGAAATGGTGAGATGGATGAAAACGATTTTATAAATGACTTGCTTGATGTACCTGCATTATTCAAAGTAGGCGAATTCTTTGGTGTAACAAAGTCGCTATCATTTGTAGTTGTGCCAATTACTTCTGGTGGCTGGAAATTGAAATTACCACTGTCATTATCTTGCTATTCAAAACTCAGGCATTTATGGCCCCGAATTTATTGTTAGTAATCCATTTGAAGCGGTTGTTTTACTTTCTATATTCGAATAAATCATACATCTATTGGCTCATGGTACCCTCTTTTCCACATGATGGGAATTCTGTTTACAAAAACTGAATATAATAAAAAGGTCCTTTATATTGAAATAAATCGAAATTTACAGTTGTATGAGAATATAAGATGTAATATGTAAATACGAATAAGAGATGCACAAAGTCAAATCAAATGATCCTTCAGCCCCAGATTCCATAACTTATGACTATCATAAATGGAATACACTATTGTCTTTGAAGCCATTCCCTTTTTCCCCCGAACTTTGAGGTCTTCTATTACGTCGTTTAGCAAAATGGCCTTTCCAACCGTCATGGATCCAGGAAGACCATTGAAATCGACGTGAACAACGTGGATATGAAAATGATAGTATGTTGGCTGATAATGTACATATAATCTAAGCTTATCTCTTGTGATACTTTGATATTTGTCACTTACTTGATTCAGTAAACTTTCTTGAATTCTTTCTAAGTATTCAATGTGGTCAGAAGTGAGATCTCTGATAGATGATATTGATTCATCGTATACAATACAACAGCAATATAATGATTCGATTGATTTTCCATCCCATTTCATATCTGGGAGAACAATATAATCTTGATTTTTGAAAAGAACCCTTTCCGATTCTGCCCCATGAAACAGTATATTTCTGACCCATTTTATATGATCGCCCTTCTGTGTTTCAATGTAAGGTTTCACAATTGACGTGTACACCTCTGGGGTTTCCTTTACCATATGAAAAACTGATTTTTGGTATTTATCAATATGTTTCTGTGTAGCCGGATAAATCAAATTGACCTTTGCTGATGGGTTTTGTTCCAAATGATGTTCCAATATTGACATCGACCAATAATAAATATCATTGTGTGCTATTAAATCAATATCCAATATCTGAGATTCGGCCTGTTCTCCAAATGGCGTTTTTTCCAGCGTCAGAATCGCCTTTTCGTTGCCAATTTCTCCCAAAATAACAACTTTCTTAGTCAATGGATCATTTTCCAATACTTCCTGTCCTTTAAATGTATCCCTAAGCGTTTTTATATCGAAATTAGACATGTCGTTACGTAAGAAGAAAATTCTATTATCCGCATATATAGTAAGTAAGTAAAAGCCACCTTAGAAAATTACAACTAATTACAACTAATTTCTTTGTTCAAACAGACTCAATGGGATTAACCGACTTAATTCCGGTACGTCACGGGTTCGAAAACTCACAGAAGAAACGGGAATATGAGTTTTTAGATACATTGGGAGCAGGATCATTTGGAACAGTTAGAAAAGCCATTCAGAAATCAACTGGGCGTGAAGTTGCAATAAAAATCATATTGAAATCACGACTACATGGACATCTTGAGGTTGTGGAAAGAGAGATCGAGCTATTAGCCAGTGTTAAACATCCTCATATTGTTGAATTGATTGATTCATTCCAAACTAAACACAATTTTTATATTGTTACCCAATTGGCAACGGGAGGAGAATTATTCGATCGATTAGTTAAGAATACATACTTTTATGAATATGATGCATGTGAAATCATTTATCAAATGTTGTCCGCAATATCATATCTTCATAATCGCGGAATTGCCCATCGTGATATCAAGCCCGAAAATGTACTTTATTTAACCCCAGATGATAAATCACCAATTGTACTTGCAGATTTTGGAGTTTCTAAGAAGATCGACCAATCAGATAAAAAATTGACCGGTGTTGCAGGTTCTTTTGGTTATATTGCACCTGAAATCTATGCTAGTGAAGGTTATGGTGATTTATATGGTCTTGGTAAAGATGGATATACTTTATCCTGTGATATTTGGTCATTAGGTGTGGTTGCATACACTTTAATTGGTGGATATTCTCCATTGAGGGCACAAACTCCGAAGGAGTTTCTTGATGAAGTTAGGACCAACAACTTTGTTGTATTTCATACAAAATATTGGTCCAATATAAGTGATGAAGCTAAAGATTTTATTGTCAAATCTTTAGACATTGATAATAGACGTAGACCATCGGCACATGAATTGTTAGAGCATCCTTGGATTGTTAATCATTTACTCAATAAGGAACGCGGTGGTAATGAGGAAAATATCATTTCGAATATTAGAGAGGGTTTCAATGCGCAATCAAGATTGCGTAAAGCTGTTAGAATAGTCATAATGAAGAACAAGTTGGAAACTTTGAGACAGTTGCGTGAACAGGAGCAGTCTTTGGACGATGATGATATGACTGATTTCAATTATGTCGGTGATGTTGACGATCCTAAATTAACAGATGGCGTGGATTCAATTTCAATCAGTCAAAAGAGCGATACTTCTTCTATCCACTCTAGTCAAACATCTGAAAGGATAAAAAAATTGAAATCTGCACAACTAACATCAACTTTCCATAATCTGGTGAAGGCTGCTGTTGAAAATAAAGATGAAATTAGGAGATTTCAACATCAAGAAGAAGAGCAGGTCAGAAAGGGTGAATCCCATTAGGTATTAATGTATAATTTTTATGTATTTGAGACTTTTTTTTATTATTTTCGTCCGGGTCACTGCCCTCTGCCAAGAGTAGTGCATAATGATTTTTTTTGCCCGTTGAGACATGATAATTTTAACGGTCTCTCTTTAACCAATCGGAATTTCTGTTATTCTTTTGTAAACAATACGTTTGCGGATTTAGACCCTTCATTCGGACGTTAGATTTCAAATTTTGGCTCGTGACTTTTTTCACGATGGAGATATCGGTAACTGAAGTGCACATAATGTAAATCCATGATTTGATGAGGGTTATCCAATGATGAATAATTCCATTTTTTTCCTTGTACTATAGCCCTTGCTAATTAACACTACTTCAGATCCTGCCTCTGAAAATAAACAGAGGTAAAAAGCCACTGAAAGCTGCTTATTGGAGAACCCTTGAATTTTTTTTCGCTGAATATAAAATTATATGCAGGTACCACTTTTTGACTATATGTACGAATATACAATTACGTTTTCAACTACTGTTATTGATACATAAACTTTATCATTGCATTGAAATGACACACTTCCAATAAATACAGGCTATATTTTAATTTGGGCCAGCCATTAGGCAAAAAATAACAAGTTTAGGGGCTTTCTTGAGGTTTTGTGTGTTTTAAGTCATGAGCACTCTGGTTTTAACGGATTTTATATTACTAACAATAATAGCCATCCTTAAAATTCCGTGAGAAGTTATTGGCTGGCGTTGTTTTATTGCTTTTACATTTAAATACAAGTGTTTGTCTTCATACCTTAAATGACAAAACGACAATATAATCAATTAACTCAAAGATGAAATTTCTTCCTGTTCTTTTCTTGGCTACGGGTGCTTTAGCTGACTGGAGTTGGTTCCATTATACTGAAGATTATTTTGTTATCAATTCATGTCAAGCTGCTGTTGCTGGTTCTGCTAAGCTGTGTAAAAAAGCCGATAGCAAGAAAGCATTATCATGCTCTTGTGTTGAACCAAATTTTGTTGCTTCATGGCTGAAATGTTCATACGAAAGAATGAACCAGGCTGATGCTGACGAATGGTTTGAAAGAACTTGTGCAGGCACTCCTAATGCCTTAACTATCGAACAAGCGCATCAAGCTTATCAAAATGCTACTGGGCATTTTGTTGACGTTGCAGAGCAATTTGTCAACACTTCAATTGTATTCAACCACCCAATCATTTCTACAGGACAACATTTTGAAAATGTTTACGAGGCAAACTACTGGACAAACAAAAATAGAAGAGGTAATGCCACTACTTCTCATTTCCTTGGTCTTGGATTTGTGGCATTCACCTTTTTTGTTATTTTTGCATCAGGAATTGTGAATTGGTCTCAAAGACTATCAAAGAGAATTGAATTATCAGGTAATAACTCTATTGTCAATTTTTACAGAAAGAATGTTTCTATTGGTCTTTTCTCAAGACATTTAAGTCCTTCAAAATGGGGTTATACACCTGATAGATTAGAATTATTTTTCATTACACTCATGTGTCTTTACACCATTCTTACTAATGCTATTATGGGATACAAATGGAGACCCGATGATGTTAGTTTTGCAAACTACCAAGCTGGTACTTCAAGATACTTTGGTGATCGTTCTGGTATTTTACTTTCTTGGAAATGGCCATTGCTTTTTATTTATCCTGGTAGAAATAACATACTACAATGGGTTACGAGATGGAAGTATTCTAGATTCATTACATTCCATAAATGGCTTGGCAGATGTGTTTTTTTTGAAGTTTTAATTCATTCTTTTGCATTTGCCAGTCAAACTTATGCCATTGGCCCAGCTAAACTCAAAAGTAGAATGCATGCAGATTGGTACCTTTATGGTATTTGCTCAACTGTATTTTCAGGTGTTATTATGATCTTTGCAGTTTACTGGTTCAGACACCGTTTCTACAGTATTTTCAAGTTGGTTCATTTGGTATTTGTTTGTTTTATGCTTTGGACTGCTATAATTCATGCAAGATCTCAAGGTTATCAAGGATTTTATTATGCTGCAGTTGCAATTTGGTGTTTTGAATATGTTGCAAGAATTCTAAGGATTGTGCTATTTGGTTTCAAAAAATCCACTATTACATACTGTGAAGATGATCAGGTTTTGAAGGTTGTTATCCCAGAATCTAAGTTCATGAGAATTTCTCCAGGTTGCCACGCTTTCCTTTACTTTATGACCAAGAAGAACTTTTACAAATCTAATTGTTTCACTGCAGTTCCATCTACAACTCCAGGCTATATTGAGTTATATTGCAAGGTTAAGAATGGTTTGACTTTAGATTTGGCCAAGATGACTGGTGAGAAAAAATCAATGGAATTAACTGTTTTAGTTGAAGGCTTCTATGGTGAATCTTCTCCATATCAGTATTATGATAAGACTGTTCTGGTCACTGGTTCTACGGGTATTTCAGGTCCATTTTCTCATATTTTGAAGTTGGTCAATTCTGACAGCCAAAAGGAAATCAAACTTTACTGGTCTGTTAGAACTTTAGCTGCTTTAGAATGGTTTGGTGATCAATTATTGCAATTAAAGGATACTCAATGCAAACCTATCATTTATGTTTCTCAACCTTTCTCTGACAATTCAAGTTATGGCTCCCATAGTTCTGACAACAATTCTTCCGAAGAAAAGAATGACGAACCAACTGAAAAGATCATTACCAGTGAGAAGGATATTGCAAACTATGTCAGTCAAAAGCTCTTAGATTGTGTTGAAATCAGACATGGGAGATTGGATGTTCGCTCTCTTGTTGCTGAGGAACTGGCCTCTTCTACTGGTTCCGTTGCTTTCGGTGCCTGCTCTCATGTTCAAGTGGTTGACACATTAAGAGACGAAGTTTCCAAGAGTCTTGGTTCCACCGGCAAAAAAGTCCAATACTTCGAAGAAATGCAAACTTGGTAATTTCTACTGTTTATATCTACATAACTTTTTATAATGTTACACATTTTAGGGTCATTTTTTAATTCATTCCATTTAACTTATAGTATTAAAGCTGCTGAGCTGAAAAGTTTGTAACGAAAAAAAAAAATTTTCTATACATAGCTTTTTAATAGTTATCAGCAAAAAAGAAAATCAATAATGAGTGGAATTGGAGCACCAAAGGCTACGAACCAGTCATCTAGAAAGGGTAGAAAGGCATGGAGAAAAAATGTGGACGTTAGTGATTTAGAGAAAAGAATCGAAGAACAACGTGAGGAATTAATTGAACATGGTGCCAATATTACAGAAGCAGAAAGTGAAAATTTGTTCTTTATTGATGAAGATGCAGATGAAGAAACAGAACAGAAACTTGAGAAAGATCAAGTGAAGAAGTTGAAAGCTAGTGAAATTTTGACCAATAAATCCAAAGTTAAAGCGTTATATAAAGATGGTAAGATCAACAAATCAAAGAAAGTTCAAGGTGTAAGCAAGCAAGAAATGCACAGATTATTGAAATTAGCCGGTAAAGTTAAAGGAGAAGATAAATATGAACAAAGATTAAGTGAAGATGGAATTATCAAATCCAAGGCCTTTGATGTTTGGAATACTCCAACTTCAGAAGAAAAGAGATTTTCAGAATTACCAAAACCATTGAGAGAAAAAAGTGGAACTTCATTCACCGTTGCTAGGAAAGTTCCAATGACATTGAAAGAAGCACCTGTAAAAGTTAAAAATATTGAAATGGTTCCTCACTCTGGTAAATCATATAATCCAACCTATGAAAACTGGAAAGATTTACTTGATTCTGAATATAATAAGGAAAAGGTGCATGAAGATAAAAGAGTTAAATTAGCAGCATTCCACGCAAGATTACAATATATTATGGAAAATGAACATCATAGTGAAGTTGAATCATCAGGGTCCGAAGAAGAAGATGAAGATGATCAAGAAGAAGAAGCCAATGATGATGATGATGATGAAAAGTACAGACTTTCAGTAAATGCTGTTACTGAAAGGAAGATCAAGACGAAGACTAAAAGAAATAAGGAACAAAGGCACTTAGAGAGAGTAAAACTGGAAAATGAAATCAAGGAATTAAAAGCACAAATTAAACTTTTGGAACAATTACCAGATATCATGGACGAGGTTCTAGCTGAAGAAAATGAAAGAACAGAAAAGCCAAAGGAAACCAGGGGAGAACGTAAATTGAGAAGAGGAACTAGAAAGTTGGGTAGATTCGATGTTATTGAAGGGCCGATCGAAGTTAAGTTGAGTAATGAATTGAGTGACTCGCTGAGAAAGTTAAAGCCTGAGGGTAATTTATTATACGATCAAATGAAACGTATGCAAGCCAAGGGTATTATTGAAACAAGAAGAGGTCGTGACAGAAAGAGTACCAAAACTAAGAAGACTGAAAAATGGAGTTATAAAGATTTTAAATAAGTTCATTAACACCTTACCATTTTGATTCTATTAACTGTATTAGTTCCTTAATTGCAGGTATTAAATCCTCCAATTCCCAATCTCCACTCAAGCTGACATAAGTTGGAACATTATATTTTTTGGTAACCAAGCCACCTAGTCTTTTTGTTATATCCAATAGCTTTTCTTTAGAATTATTTAAAAGAGTTTGATGAAACGGAGGTTCTTTTCTCATCGAAGGGATCGTATAAACATAGCAGCCCAGATTGGTATCAATACCATTTTTGCTTAAATGTAGCGTTATGGGCACTGTATTTCTCTTGTCCTTTTCTGGTCTATTTGCAGGTATTGTAGCTGAAACTTGGAAAACTCCTCCAATCAATGGTTCAACTTTCTGGTTCAATGACCAAGTATCTGTCATTTACTTTAAATAAGATTCAACTCTAAAATAAAAACCTATGAAAAATTCCTATATTTACAACAAAGGTTACAACAAAAAATTGCTTTTTTTATGATTTCTTCTTTCTTATTCATAATTGTTCATAAATGAATATACCACTATGATAAAGGTTGTATTTGCTATTGAACCATATATTTTTTGGAGCTCCAAGTAGTTAGAATAACTAATAATATTGATTTTTAGATTTTTTAATTTTCATATTTATTCAATCTTTCTATTGTAAGGAAATAAATTAATCTTATACTAACATATAAATTAATAATTGTTCTGTGTATCACTTTTCTCTCTTTCCACATAGCAACGTCTCACTCTTTTGCCTTTGGATATCAACTGATTGCCACCCACCCATCACCGTAGCGTCAAATAGAGTTTATGACGTAATCATTAATTTAAACAATAGCGGTGAAATTTTCAAGAATCAACATAGTCTTTTCCAATATATACATACGCTTTTATTAATATATGCCACCAGTTCGAAACATCCGCTTCTTAGGAATAGCGACGTTGTTTATAATAATAATTATGTCGTATCAGTTATTTTCTTCTAAATCAGCGCCTACAAATCTGATTATTCTACCATGCCATTCAGTATATAAGGATCCAACAGAATTGCCTAATTTGGAAATAGACAGAAAGGCAGGCGCAGATTCCCATTCTTGGATCTTGGCGCCTTTTCAAGTGGAGGCAAACGACCATTTATCATTCATTGACCATATTGAACGTAGTAAAACATTAATTTCCAAACGATTAGATCATGCAGTTTTGATATTATCTGGAGGGTTCACAAAAAGTCAACTCGAATTGAGTGAATCAAGATCATATTTCAATTTAGGAATTAAAAGAGGTTGGTTTCAAGAATCAATGCTTAATGAATCGATTTTCTTGGAGGAATATGCAAGAGATTCATACGAAAATGTGTTATTCAGTTTAATCAAATTTTACAAACAGTTCAAAAAATACCCCCAAGTTATAACTATAGTTGGATTCGAATTCAAAGAACCAAGATTCGTCGACTTACATCTGAAAACTTTAGGTTATGAAGGTCCGAATGTGGAATATATTGGAATTGGGCCAGACTTCCCAGAAAAAAACCCTAATCAGACACCTGAACAATACAACAACAGAAAAACGAAGTACTTCAAGGAATTGAAAGAATCCGAAAAAAAATATGCATACGATCAGTTTGTAGAAAACCCATTTGGATCAATTGGGTCAAAATTGCATAAAAAGAAAATGTCCAGGGACCCTTGGAAAAAAAGCGATCAAATACCAACTGTATGGAAATCAACCAGCAATCCATTGAATCATTTAATTGAAATGGATAACATGGAAATCGAGGAAGCATTGAAAACTTATAATCAACATGTATTGCCATATTTTCCTTTTGTTTAAGTAATATATCATTTATTTATCTATTCTAATTCATCAATCTTAAGCAACAGAAGGAATTTCGATTCCGTCTAATAAGCATTGTAACTCCATCTTTCTCAATTTCATAGCTTCAATTTTATCCAATTCTTTTTGCAAATATTCAATTTCCTTGTCATCATCATCGAATTTGCTCAATAGTCCTTCATCAACTTTCTTGAATACTGTACTCTTATCATCTTTCAATTCCAAAATCCAATCATGATATTTAATTAGACTACTTCTATTGGAAATAGTCACTAGTGTTATTCCTTTCCCCTTCAATAACTCAAATAATATATCTTCATAATCATAACTAATAGCAGAAGTTGGCTCATCAAGCATCACAAACTTCTTGTTATGGAATATAACCCTTGCAAATATCATTTTTTGTCTTTCACCTCCACTTAAGAGCTTTTCCCAATTTGGTTTCCCTTCGACACCCCCGGCAACATATGAATCCCTAATTTCAATTTTTGAATCATTTGAAACAATCTCCTCTAAAATTTCACCTTTAAATCCGTTATTCGGATCACCAGATGGATTATGATCTAAATCGAATCTTTCTAATAAATAACCCAGTCCACATTCTTTCATAATTTCAATAATTTTAGCATCGTTAACTCCCCTTTCAACACATTCCTTCCAATTTAATGGATATATAATTTGATCTCTCAAAGTACCCGAAACAAAATAAGCTTTTTGACTGACATACATTATATCGTTATTTGTTGGCTTACTCAATAAGCCATTTCCGTACAATGGCCATAATTCACTAATTAATCTAATGATAGATGTTTTACCGCTACCGTTTTTACCATGAATAATCAAGTTCTGGCCCATTTGAATATTTAAATTGACATCTACTAGTAATGGCAGACCGTTCGGACCTTTGACATTTGGTGGAATGATATTGGAATGTTCAATTCTCAAGCCCTGATAATTTCTCTGGATTGTACCTAATTGGAATGCTGGAGCTCCCGAGGTTGGCCTCAATTTTGTTCTTGAAGCAAATGAAGTCATATGATAATTAGATCCAAATCCACCAGTTAACTTATTACCAGATGGGTCAGAAAAGCCGTATTGGAATGAAGAATCATGACTTTGATGTAAATTAACCAATAATGTGAAAATTCGATCGGTTATACCATTCAATCTTGAAATATCTTTTATTGAATACATTAACCTTGATCCTGCATCTGCCATGGATAAAATCAATCTTTTATTAACAATAAAAGATTTAATATTTGAAGAAGAAGATACCGCATCTTGCAAACTACTACTGTTTGTAGTATCAAAAATAATAGGCAATCCTGCAAATAAATATCCACAAGCAGGCCAAACTGATTTAAGAATGTAATCTTCAATTAATTGGAAGTTGAACTTTTGATCGATTTCAAATTTTAGATGTGATTTCAATTTGTTATAAATATCATTAACCCTTGATCTTTCAATTTTGATACCTTTATAAAAGGAGATTTCTTCACAATTATTGATTAAGTTCAAGTTATAATTATAATAAATCCCTTCCAAAAATGTCCGAAGTTTCCAAATTTTGCTGAAATTAGGGGACCAATTCTTCAAAAACAAACCGGTTATTAGGTAGTTTGACAAAATCCCTAAAATCCCCAAAGTACCCACATTATCACGAAGATAAAATGCAAAAAATATCAAGTCAATTGTTGGCTTACCAACGTTGGTGAATAAATTGGTTAAAGAATCACAGAATTTTTTAATATCTTCAGTTATATATTGATCGAAATTTTGGAAATCTAGTTGATAATCTTTCAACTCATTGTTATTGAATTGTAATTTGTAATAAGCCATTCGTGGATCCATGTATAAGTCATGGCAGTATCTGATCAAATTAGTTCTAAAATTCAAAGACAATCTTCTTGAAAGAAATTTAATTCCTGCATTGACATATGAGGCAGGGATTGCAAAAAGGAACCAATACACTATGTTTCTTAAGAAATGCCTTATGTTGAAACTCATCAAGTCTTTCATTATTTGACCATCCAATTTAGTGACTAGCAAAGTCATCCAAGTTCTTGCAATCAAAAACCCAATTTGAGTACCTAAAAGATAAGCATTTTTATCCATCATTGTTGGAATTAGAATATGATTCCAAATAATGTATATTTTTTCGAAAAATTGGAATTTCATTACTGAATGGTACCTAGAATTGTCATCCATGTTTGATGATGCTTTTTGAGTCAACAACTTTTCATTTTCTTTCATAAATTTCTTAAAAACTAATCTATCATGTTCATATTTATCATTGTTTGCCATTGGGCTACTTAATTCTATTTTCAAATGCCGATCTTTGTATGGGACATATATCACCCGTGTGTTACCACTGGGACTATTGAATTTAGATCTTATTGCTAGCTTGGACTTGGTTTTATTCAACTTTAGTTTTGTCATGAGCTTCTTCAGGTTAGGTCTGATCATGTTTGCCAGTTTCACCGCATAAAAACTACCGGACGACAATATGAACGCTGCTATCGTTGCCATGAACAACATCACCGGTTTTGAATGTGGGTTGATGTTGAGATATTTCACAAACCTCACGTAATTCATCCATACCTTCTGTTTAGATTTGTCCCAATGGGCAATCACACGCCCCCATCGCGTCAAGTCTCGTTGAATCGTTATTAAATGCATATAACTAAACTGTTTGTAATTCTAAGAAAAGCCTTCCTTATAGTTTGATGATAAAGCGGGCCAATGCTTCTGCCATTTAAACAATTTGGACTGGTCATCAAATGAGGAGCTCTAAGCAGATATAAAATAAAAAAATAAAAAATTCCACCGAAAAAAAACACTTTTAGTAAAAACAAGGGTATTTGCTCTCAATAAACCCCTGCTCCAATTAGTAGCCGTAACAGACAAAGAGTTTGGCTACAGCTGTATATATTTTTTTCAAAATGCAAATGCTGAGCACATGAGCAATTTACATCCAATCAAAATGGAGTGATTTGTCAAAAAGGGGAACTTGTGCTAAAAAAGATGACATAGGCTTCTTTAACGATCCCTTAAAATTGTTATACTTTTCTATTTGGATCAAAACCACCAAAAATGTTAGCAGTATCAGCAATGAGAGGGAACTTAGCCCGTTTTGGAGCAGGAAAGACAATGAGATTCCTATACACAGCGAATACAGTATCAACAACGTCATCGCCTTCACAGTCCGCATTTTCAACATCTCAACAGGCCAATAAATCAGCACCAACTACATCATCAGCAGCTGCACAAGCTCCTCGTAGGCGTTGGGCAAGACACGTGATTGGAAACAGTGTCGCACAAGAGACCAATGAACAAAATAGGGAGCCACCACAACAAACAGCCTCTTCTCCGACATCGGAATCATCAAGTCCAAAACCTGCTGCTGGCAAAAGGAAGAGAAGATCCTTGAGACCTTTGAGAGCACCAATCACTTTGACAGAGACAGCAATGGACCATCTTCGAGCTTTGAATAAAGGGCCAGAACCTAAATTGATCAGAATATCGGTCAGAAACAGAGGCTGTTCTGGTTTGTCATATCAACTAGAATATGTTGACAAACCCGAGAAATTTGATGAAATTGTGGAACAAGCCGACGTCAAAGTGGTGATTGACTCCAAGGCACTTTTTAGTGTTATTGGATCAGAAATGGATTGGGTTGACACCAAATTAAGTAGTAAATTTGTTTTCAAAAATCCAAATTCAAAGGGGACCTGTGGTTGTGGTGAATCTTTCATGGTTTAATCAACACCGTTTAGACATACCAGCCCTCCATCTAATGACTAAGTTATAAGCACATATCTTCCTTTTAATGTATATTCCATAAATTTGTTTAAATATAATACACTTGCATTTTTTTTTAATACTGATGTTACTACTATTTAAAGTGACTATATAATATTTAATTACAATGATCCTGTTTCTCTCTTTAACCATTGGTACTCCCAAGATTTCTTCTCAAACTTCTTCTCAAACAATTCAAAAATCTTAGAATGGTAGTCATTAATCCATTTCTTTTCCTCTTCACTTAACATTTCAACATCAATTAACTTTTTACAGTATGGTACCATGGTGGTTGTCTCAAATTCAATGAAACCATCAACACCTTCCTTATCTTTCAAAAATACCATATTTTCAATTCTGATACCATATTCCCCAGGTTTGTAATAACCAGGTTCATCACTAACTAAATGTCCTTTCTTTATGGTGTTCTCATTACAATATGGTCTGAAACCAATACCTACACCAGCAGAGTGTACTGGTCCATAAGAGTCAACACCATGACCGGTACCATGTCCATAATCTAACCCTTGTGACCAAAGGAATTGTCTGGCAATACAATCAATTTGGAAACCTGTGACCTTATCATTTGGTATAACCAACCTTGCTAAGGCAATATGACCCTTCAAAACTAATGTATAATTCTTGACTTCTTCTTCACTTGGGGTACTGAAATGAACAGTACGTGTAGTATCAGTAGTACCATTCAAAAATTGAGAGCCTGAATCACAAAGGTAGATTTTTTCGGGATTAATAATTGAAGATCCATCAACAGGAGGAGAGTAATGAATGATTGCAGCGTTTGACCCGGTTGATGAAATTGTTTCAAATGAAAGACCCTTAAAATTTGGCAATGTTGAACGAATTTCTAATAATTTCATTGCCGCATCGTATTCAGAAATGAATTCACACTTATTGATTAATTGATCCTCTAACCAAGAAAAGTATTTAATCAAAGCATATCCATCATCTATTTGAGCTTGTTTTTGACCTTTAAGTTCTACTTCATTCTTGATTTCTTTTAATTCTTTGATAGGAGATTCAATTTCTTGGAAATTTTTGGCAATGATGCAATTAACAATTTTCCATGATGATTCATTAGTTAATAACATTTTTCTTTGTTCAGCGTTTAATGAAGTGGCCAATTTTCTAATATCAGTCCAAACATCTTCATATTGCTTCAATGAACAATTGATTTCTTGAAGGTATTCTTTGATTGAATCAAATCTTTCATGGTTATCTGTATACAAGGTCAATTTATCTTTACCTTCCACAATTAAATAACTGTAAAACAATGGATTGTATTCAATATCATCACCTCTAATATTCAAGAGCCATGCAATTTCATCTAATGCATTTATAATTAATACGTCAGAGCCATATTTTTTGAAGTAAATATTGTCCAATCTATTTAACTTTTCAACAGTTGTTTCACCAGTAAATTCATCACCCAATTTAATAATTGGTTTGAATACCCTCAATGGTAATTCTTCAAATTCTGGCCAAATTAAATCAACTAGATTATCTCTAACAGGCACTAATTTAATCTTATAATTTGAATTGTCATTCAACTTTGAGTCAATAATCTTTTGAATTGATTGTGAATGACTATAAGTTAACAATTTTGGATCAACACCAATGTTAACTAATTCACCTGAATCCAAACTCAAGGTAGCAGCTTGGTCAACTGCCCATTGCTCCCATGAAGGAGTACCTGGAGTATTCAACTTCAATAAATTCCAATTAAAATCTAGTTCATTGGAGGCTTGTGTGAAATATCTACCATCGGTTGCTAAGCATGCCAAACCTTCTTGTTCTTCATTCAATGAGCCCAATTCTCTAGTTATAACTGCCACACCTGCAGAACCAGTAAAGCCTGAAATGAATTCACGGCGTTGGTCTACTGGAGATGTGTATTCACTTTGATGCGCATCTTCTGATGGGATGATATAGACTCCCAACTCCTTTTCTTTCATTAATTTTCTGATTGCTTCCAATCGTAAAGATGTATTGACTTCTTTTGTTGCACATTTACCTGGAGAACCGGGTGGAGATGAAACAGAGTTAGATCTGTTTCTTGACTTATTTCCATGTGATGACGACATCATTCTTTTGAGATAAACAGTGGATCTTTGTTGATTTCTGTTTCGGTTCAAAAGTCCCGGTGAGCATGTACAGTTATTGCATCTATTGCTAGGAAATCTATGGCCTTGTGATGCTTGCTTGATTGTTGTTGCACCCGATAAATTATTACGCGAGATCAATGAGAACATTGATGGCTTATTGGATATCATTATTGCTTGCTAAAGAAGAGGAATACGTGCGTGCAAGAGGAGAAGAAAGAAGCGAGGTCAAGTTAATAGATAAAAAGGACAAATTAAAAATTTAGCCTCTTTGGTGTAAGGACTTACCAGCTTTACGTAAGTGCAAATGGATTACGACTTGAACAGTGTTATAGGGTATATCGATAGACTATATGAACCGCATCAAACAGCAGATGCCATCAATATGGCACAGAGACAGATCCAGGGGTTTCAAAGGCAAATTTGGGCACCCCAAATGGCACATGAACTATTACGCACCGAAAAACAGACCTCACAGTTTATAGGGGCAGGAACCTATACAGTTTACATTACCAACCACCCAGAGACGATTGATAGAAGCTTTTCAGAACAAATGATCATGGAAATCGTGTACATTATTGAGAATCAATTGGATAAAATTGTTTTACAAAAGATGCTCTCTAATATAAGTAAACTAATACCGATAGTGAAAGTGAATCTAATACAATCGTTGTTTACTGAGCTGCAAAAGTTGCATTTAGATACTAGTCAAATGGTCCAATTGGGATTATTGACGTTAGGAAATTTAGCAGATGAACTATCTAGAGGCGAGTCAAGATCTTTAAATGTCCATCAGTTAATCTATGATGAAATATGGCCAATGGCAGTGTCTATCTTAGGATCGGAGGACGGATTTAGAAAATTCAAAACTTTATGGTTTGAAACACTTGCCTCTTGCATCAGCTACGTCAGCAAAGCCGAATTCGAAACTGCATTGAAATTTGATTTAAATCCATTCATTTCCATCTGTATAGATGCTTTAGCTTATACAAATGATATGGATGCATTAGAAATTATATTGGAAATTTATGACACAAATCAAACCTTGATAAACCATGAAAATAAATTAAAGCTGGATCAGTTGATCTTCAGTGATTGGTGTTGGAGTTCCATCAATGCAAATGAATATGAGGAAAATGAGAAGTTGGCAAGACTCATATCATCTTTGATGGAGAGCGAGGTTATATCTTTGGCAGCAAAATTAGTCAAACCTGAGTTTGATTACAAATTTGATCTGCTATTGAATTTAACTTCCCAAAATGATAAATTACCCATTGTTGTCGAGCCTTTTTCTAAAGAACTGTTAAATTTTTGGATTGCGTTTGCGGAATCATTTGATTATGATTATGATCACATCACACAGCTAATAAAAAACCCATCAAAAGTTGAAGAATTAAATGTTAAATCAAAATCACTTTTTTTGAAATTGTCAAATATATATTGGAAAAAATGTCATCTGTTACCGGGTGACGAGCTAAATGAATCCGAGGAATTATTCAGAGTTTTCAGAAGAGACGTAGGCGAATTGTTCGAAGGAATGGTTACTGTTGTCAAATCAGATTTATTCAATTCACTTACAAGTTCCATCATTCACAATTTATCTAACATAAATGAATACATTCTAGATATTGAATCGTCATTATATTTGCTCAACTCAATATCATCAGTTTTCACGCAGAATAACGTTCAATCTGAAAACATTCATGCAATTGCGGGACTTTTTCAGTCTTCATACTTTAAAACATTGGCTACTATGTTGGATAACTACACATCATCCAACTCTACTGATTCTTTAGCACCTCATTTCACCAAGACTTCAATTTCGTTTATATCTGAAATATCCTGGTTTTATAAATCACCAGAAAATTCACAATATTTACCAATAGCATTGGACTTTTTATTCAAATGTCTTCAAACACCAGTGAAAGAGGATGGATTCAATTTTCAAGAATCATCTTCAAAAGCAATTTTGAGAATTTCAAATCAGTGTAGGACTCAACTTTTATCACTGATTTCAATTTTCGAAATGTCCTCCAACGCGATTTTACAGAATGAAAACATAAATCCAGGTGTGAAATCAAGAATTATTAGAAGTTACGCTTCGATTCTACAATGTATTGAGAATTTTGACACTAAGGCCAATGCGATCAGAAGAATTTTGGATGTTATTAAAAATGAATCATTAAAAGTGTTAGGAGAGCTAAATCAAATGAAAAATACCACAAGCAGAGATTTAGATTTGTTAACAGAACATTTGATTTCCTTGCTATCTTCATTAGTGGGATTATCTAAGGGTTTACAATTACCAAGTGACTGGGAAGAATATTTTGTTCCAGAAGGTGTTAACTTGGATGATGCTGAACCAGATTTCAGGAAAATTCAAGCTGTATCAACATTTTGGCTAGCCGACTCATACGGAATTCATAAGCAATCAATGGAAATCATATCTGTTTATTTAGATATTTTGAAAAGCAAATCGAATTTGGCTGACTTAGTAATGGCTGAAATTGTTTCCTTCTTCAAAGCAGGATTGTCAGAATTGATTCCTGGTCCGTTTGTTATTTCTTATGAATTCATTCTAGAATTTATTGTTAAATGTTTAAATGAATCAAATATTTATCAATTGACAAATTTGATGGAAATTTATTCAAGTGTTATAAAAAGCGCTTCCACAGAAAGGTCACAATCGAGCCAATTACTTAATTTATTAGCATCAGTTAAAGCAAATTTGAAAATAATGCCAACCGCAGATTTACATATTCATGAAATGATCAATATCTTAGTTTTCAAGCAAATAGCTCAAATATCGCACGATCCTGATTTATTACAAGCAACTTTCAACATGATTTGCAACATTTTAACTACCATTCCATCATCATTGATTCCTTCCGGAAATGAAGGATTGCCAATCGAATCTTTCAAACAAATAATTTCTTTGGCTCTTCATCAGACATTGAAGTCCAATGAACGTTTTGTTATAAAATCCAACTGTGATTTTTGGATTGCCTTATCACATAACAAAAAGTTTAAAAAACCAGAAAAAGATTTCATTACTGATTTTTTTGATTCTGCAATTGTTTTGAATACAGTTTCTAACGATTTATTTCAATTGCTTAATGGTGAATCTCAACCATATGGCCAAGTTTTCATGCAAGTTTTAATATATGGTATGTTAAACACACCAAGATCAAATATAGACTTTTATGCTGAGGTATTAAGGGTCTATGTTGGTGATTATCCATTAAAAATCAAATCATGGTTAGAATTTACCATTTCACGTTTGATTGATCTTAAATTAATTGAAGCTGATAAAGGTTCTGTATTTGTCAAGAAATTGGTAGTTTCTAGGGGCCAAAGAATAGCAATTAAATTAATAAAAGAATTTTGGAGGGAATCAACTAGTTCAGTTGATTTTAATATCTAATTAAGAGAACTAGTACTTGTGTATAAAAAAGAAGAGAAAACAAAACAAAGTTATGAACAAAGTTATAAATTAATAGATTTAAATTCTTCCACCAACGCACTGGCTTCTAAAGAATAATCAACCGGAGCTAATCCAAGAACCTGGTATCTTGTTCTATCAACCCCGTTATAGCTATCTAACCTAGCCCTGATTCTGAATGAAAATTCCTTGTATAAGACATTTTTATCAAGATAAGACTTCAATGCACTATCATCCATTTCTTTAAGATCTTTTAATTCACCCGCAGATTTTCCAATCAAAGTTTCTGCTTGGTCATTGAATAAACTTAACCAAATTTGACCTGTAGAATCCAAAGCAGAAATAGTTAAAATATACCTCCAAATTGGCTGATCATGATTGATCGAACAAGTTTCACAGCGCCATTGCCCATCCGGTTGTTGAATGACCTTTTTGGAACAACCATCTGATGCACATGCTGGGTAACAAAACGTATTTTCAGTTCTCACGTACGAAACACTAGCCTTCAAGTTATAATATGCCTGACCATCAGAACCAAGACCCTTCGACTCAATCGATGAAATGGTTTCCCTCTGTTTTATTGAATCAAGTGAATTCAAATCTCTACTCTGGCCGGATCCCCCAGCAGCTGCTTTTACTGATTTGAATGTCGAGCTTGATCCATTGTTATCAAACCATCCCTTCAACTGATAAGCTTCAGGCAAATCAGGATTTGCCATTAAAACAGCAGATGGGATAAGAGACAATTGCTTGCCACCAAAGTCGTTAATTTTACAACCTTTAATTGCCACAACAGTACCTTCATCAATTTGAAAATCCTTTGCTAGTTTATTCCAAAGTCCAACGGTGGCTTCAAATCCAGTATCATCAACTAAAGAAATATCTCTCCGCGTGTAAGGTTTACCAGAGGATTTCGCAATGATTTCACGTGGCTCACCAATAGATTTGACAATACCAACAACATCCACAATGGTATTATTTTCAGTGTTTTGTAACTGATCAAATTTCATTAAATGAAATTGAACTTTAGGAACTGAAGTGTCATTTAAAACTTCTTCAACGATGGTATCTCTATCAAGATGGATTTCATGATCATTTGATAAAGTTGAATATTGCTTTTTTGCTTGGGTGATAGCTGCCTTACTTATGTAATATACTTTGTTTTCTTTAAATATATCATAAAATTTATCAGCAGTTTGATTGAAACCTGTTGCCTTGATTTCTCCCGTTTCATCTAATAAATTAACAGAAAACAATTTACCCTTACCACGTTGATTTGACCACTCACGCAAGTCTGATTTTTGTGACACACGTGCTTTGATTGACCATGTACTTTGATAAGGAGATAGCTGATCAATTGAAATTAAGTTTGGGAATTTGCTTGGATCTGGGCCTGATGGTGATTTAGAAGCAGGAATTGCTGGTGAATTATTCGATTTAACCTGTTTTTGAGGCTGTTGTTGCACTTGGCCATGAGATGAGGATTTGGATTCTGTTTCTTGAATGAAAATATCATTTGGTGCTAATTTCAACTTCAGTTCGTTTGGATGTTCATCAAAATACTTTGTTAAAGAGGTCATATTTGTACTTGTCGGTTCGGTACCCTGAACAATGGAATCTCCGTCATTGATCACAATGTACAATCTACCATTCAACTTCTGCAATGTATAATCGGTCACTCTGAATACACAGAACTTGGAAACTGGGCCTTTAAATGATGTTTTGATCACTCCATTAATCTGATACTTTCCGTCGTTAAGCATCACCTTACAACGCGTATTTTGGTCCTGTAATTGTTTCAATTGATGGATATGGACAAAAAACGCGTCTCCACCCTTCAATTCTCCGCTGAAAATCTCGTAGAACGTCCCTGCAACCAGATTTTCCATCCTGTCTCTATAAAGAAAGTGGGAAATTTAACGCGTCTTGTTGATTTTTCTCTATTAATGCATTTATGCAGCGATATAAAAATGCTTCAGTCCACGCGACTTTCTTTTCCCACACAATTCCCCCCACAATCTTATTATTGTCGGTGCCAAAAGTAGACGTTCAAAGAAACGAGGCTTATCATCACTTGTGTACTAATTGGGTTGAAATTGTAATTACTCTCAATTTTGCAATATAATTTCACCAAGTTTCAAATCTGTAGATCTTGTAATTGTGTTTTTTCTTCTACCCAAACCATTCAAAGCAAATCTTAGTCTATCAAAGGGATCCAATTGACTCCTTTTGCTCGTTCGGCGCTACTGCAATCGAAAATTTATTAATTTCTTAATAATCGCTTACGTAATCGACGTGATACTGGAGTGCAGTGCCAAGCCTCGTTTTATGAAATGATTGAATATGGAATGAAATGAGGTCCTATTCAACTGAAAATCGTACCACTATAATCAGAGAAAATTGCTGATTACGCTGGTATTAAAATGATTATATGGACCCTGGAATTTTCAGGTGACGTTTTGTCTGATTAACCATAAAAGGTAAAAAATATTTATGAGGAAGTTTCAGATTAACAATCTTTTCTCTATCTCAGCCTTGGATTTCGAGTCCAATTGACATCCTTTGAGGCTAAGAAACTTTTTCTCGTATTGAATAGAGCATTTACAGGATGGATTTAGAGAACCAGACATCTGACTACTCCATTCCAGTGAAATCCTTGTATGGATTGTTTGATCCTAAATCGCTAAAGCCAATAGCAAAGTTAGGAGGATGGTCACATATATTATTTGCACTGAACACAAGCGATGACTATCATAAAGGGCTTTCAGCTGATGACTTAGATTCAGAAGAAAGACAGAGAATATACGGCGCCAACACAATCCCTCATAAAATCCCTATAACGTTCTGGGGTTTATGTAAAGAAGCCTTATCGGATACAACAGTCATCATATTATCAGCTTTTGCATTTATCTCTTTGTTGCTTGGACTTTATGAAACATTCTATTCCCCCCCTGAGTACGATGAAAATGGGAGACCTCTACCAAAAGTAGATTGGGTTGAAGGTTGCGCAATTTTGTTAGCTGTTATCATCATTGTTTTAGTCACAGCAGTTAATGATTACAACAAAGAGAGACAATTTATGAAGTTGAACTCCAAAAAGGAAGATAGACAGGTGGTAGTTATTAGAGATGGCGAAAAGACTTATATACCGATAGGTGATTTATTAGTCGGTGATTTACTATTCATGGAAACGGGTGAAATTTTGCCTGCTGATTGCATATTACTTCACGGAGAATGCGATGCTGACGAGTCTAGTGTTACAGGTGAATCTAAAACAATTAAAAAGACCCCAATTGGAGCATCTTTAGATTCTTTTGATTTTGATGGTGAATTGGATATCGGTGACAAAGGAGTTTTGGACCCAATTTTGATTTCTGGCTCTAAAATTATTTCTGGTCAAGGTAGAGCTGTTGTTATATGTGTCGGGGTTAACTCCCTTTGGGGGAAAACCATGATGTCTCTTAACATCGAGGAAAAACCAACTCCATTACAAGAAAAATTGGAAAAGTTGACCAACGGTATTTCAAAGTACGCTTTTGTGGCTGCAATTTTACTACTATTAATTTTGCTACTGGAGTTCATTTGGGACTATTTTCATGGCGAATTTGACTATTTCACCACAGCCAAAATGCTAACAAAAATTCTAAATATTTTTATCACATCAATCACCATTGTTGTTGTTGCTTTACCTGAAGGATTGCCATTAGCAGTTACTTTGGCATTAGCGTTTGCAACCACACGAATGGCAACAGATGGTAATTTGGTGAGAGTATTGAAATCTTGTGAAACAATGGGTTCTGCGACAACCATTTGTTCTGATAAGACAGGAACTCTAACCATAAACAAAATGAAAGTTGTTGAGTTTTTGGTAGGAAGTGAAAAGTATTTGAATGTTGATATCAACGATTCTATATTGAAAGAAGAGTCATGGTATTTACCATTAACTCAAAATATCATGCTTAATTCCACTGCTTTCCAGAATAAATATTACGATGAGGATAATAGTCTTGGATATAATTATCTTGGCCCAAAAAAAACGTTCAAAGATTGGATAAGATCTAAACTAAGATTGGGCCAGTCATACCAACAGCTAATACCAGTTTCCGCATCCAGCGAATCATCAAATAATATATCTAGAAGGATCGTTCCTTCTTCAAGCTCTTTAGAAGGCCACCCAAGGCCCCATGACTCATCAGATTTGTTTATTGGATCAAAAACCGAATGTGCACTGTTAAACTTTGTTTACAATAGGTTTTCTAATGTATCTGGCACAAATCTTCAAAAATATCGAGATGATAATGAATCGAAGGTGGTACAAACAATTCCATTCGAATCATTATTGAAATGGTCTGGAATTACTGTGGATAATAATGATGGTTCATTCACCATATATGTTAAAGGTGCTGCTGAAATTATTTTGAAACATTGTAAATTCTTTAAATTACCAAATGGTGAGATTAAGGAATTGGGCGAAAAAGACAGGGCGGAAGTTTTAAATATGATGCAAGATGTGGCAAATAGAGCTTTAAGGGCCATTTCATTAGCATCATATTCATTGAAAGCTGACGAATGGACTAAATTAAATTCTGAAGATTTCATTTCATTTCCATTTACACTAGATTTGACTGTTGGAATTCAAGATCCACTGAGACCAGGTGTTAAAGAAGCTATTCACAATTGCCATCGTGCGGGTGTCACTGTCAAAATGGTGACAGGTGACTCATTATTAACAGCAAAAGCAATTTCATTAAACTGTGGAATATTGAACAAGCAGACATACGATGATGATTCATGCTACATTGAAGGCCCTCACTTCAGAGCTTTATCTGTTCCAGAACGTAAAAAAATTGTTAGAAAGTTGCATGTAATGGCAAGATCAAGCCCCGAAGATAAAAGAATTTTAGTTGAAACTTTAAAATCTCTAGGTGAAGTTGTTGCGGTTACAGGAGATGGTACCAATGATGCTCCAGCATTGAAATTAGCAGACGTTGGTTTTTCTATGGGAATCAGTGGAACAGAAGTTGCAAGAGAGGCAAGTGATATTGTACTTATGACCGACGATTTTGCTTCAATTGTTGATGCTATAAAGTGGGGTAGAACAATTGGTAATTCAATTAAGAAGTTTGTTCAATTTCAATTAACAGTGAATGTTACCGCAGTTGTTTTAACCTTTTGGACCTCTGTTGCATCAAAAGAGAATAATAGTGTTTTGACAGCAGTTCAATTACTTTGGGTGAATTTAATCATGGATACATTAGCGGCATTGGCGTTAGCTACCGACAAACCAGATGATGATGTTCTTGATTCTAAGCCAGCTGGTAGAAATGATACCATGATTGATGCTAACATGTGGAAAATGATTCTAGGAATGTCTTTTGTCCAGTTGATAGTAACACTTGAGCTTTACTATAATGGTGGATATTTGTTTTTTGGAAAACCACTTGAAGCTTTAACTTTCTATGAAAAGAAAACAGTCGCTGCAGTCAATTTTAATACATTTGTTTGGATGCAAGTTTTCACATTATTTGTATCAAGGAAATTGAATGAATGTCAAAATGTTAGGTCATTTTTTGGAAGGTTAACCAAGGCTAACATTGGTTTCTTTCAAGGGTTGGGTAGGAACGTTTATTTTATTCTTATTGTTGTTGCAATTTCAGTAGGTCAAGTACTTATTATGGAATTCGGAGGATATGCTTTTTCCACCACTCCACAAACAGGAAAAATGTGGTTATGTGCTTTACTTTGTGGGTTTTTGATGATACCAGTGGGTGCCTTTTTTAGAATGATTCCAGATTTTTGGTTCACAGAATACCTGCCAATGAATTATATAATGAAGGTAGTAGGATTCATTGAATGGGTTTTACTTGGCTTTGGATTTTGGGATATGGTTTACGCTAAAATATTTGGTGTTGAAGATTCAGATGAGAACGGCGAGGATGGTGACAATGATGGAACCAATCAAAACAACAGTCGTTTACCTAGTGAGGAATATTTCGTGGAGCCAAATGGAGAATTGGAACCAAGAAATCAAAGAGAAATTCACAATCTAAAGCATTTAAACGTATAGTTTTGCAAGTGATTCGTTCTTGCTTTTATAAACACATATATAAAATTCAAAACAATTATTTAGGAATCTTTGACTCTAAATGTGATATGAATTCATTGTAAAAAGGCTCAAAATGTACAAATTTATGAAATATTGGTTTCAAATTTATCAACCCTTTTATAATATTGATGAGTTTTTCATTATTTGGGTTTTCAGCCAATTGTTTTAGTAGTAAAGATTTCAAATCATTGATTGAATTTTTAAACTCTTCAACTGTGAATGATCTAATTTCATCGGAACTTGATCCAAATATCGACTTCAATTCATTGAAAACTTCTAAAGTCTGATTGATTTTTAACTTCACGTTGTTCAGATATTGAAAATCGGTCATCACCTTATTGTTATCACTATTCAATGATAGTTTTTTCAATTCTGTCGACGTCGTATTTATATCCTCTAAAAGTGAAGTCATTGAAGATTTCAAAGTCTTAGTTTGAAACTGTAGTCTTGTAATTACCCCTTCCTTTTCTTCATCTCCTTGTTTATTTGATTTTTCCAAGTCATTAGTTGAATAAGAAATAATCGAAGTAGACTCCATTAATTCCTCGAATTTAAGTGTAAATTGATTTGAAAGATGAAGAACAAACGAGTCTAAAATATCCACCAATCCTTCCAGTTTCGTCAAACAATTTCCATTGACATCTTCTTTTACCAATTTTAAAATTATTTGGTCAACATAATCATTTATTTCAAAATCTTCTACACTAGTGAACTGTTCTAGAAGCTGCTGTTCCACCGAGGTTGCCATTATGTCTGCTGCGAAAAGAGTTTTAGATAATGTGGAAATAGATGATGAAGTAATCCAACTGAAGGAAGAAGGAGTCGAAAGAACGTGGATTAGGATCAACAACCAAAGTGGTGTATTTGAAATTGAAAAATGTCATATGATCAATCATCATAAATTTGAATTACAACTTGACGAGTTACCAAAAAGGACATTCCAAGCACCCATTTCAAAGCTATTAGTTGATGTTGATGGGTCCACTGATTTGAATTTAACCAGCTTAGATGTGAGTTTTGATAAAATTCAAATTGGGTCGTTTTATGGAGACTTGATTACTTTCCCTAGCAATAAGAAAGGTGTTATAAAAGTAGAAGAAACAAACAATGAAGAATCCTCAAGTTGTGTTATTAGAAAGAACGCACAGTTTATGGATATTAAAAAAGTGTTGATTTTGCCATCTAACTTAGTTTCAGCTTCTTTGGGTAGTGAAGGAATCATGAGAATTTGGCCAGTTCCAACCACAAATTTAGAGCCTGTAAGAGATTTCAAAGGTGGTATTAACACATTTGAAATTATTGGCAGAGGAAGAAATATTATTATAGGCTGTTCAAATGGATCTTTGAGTATTTATGAAGTAGGGTCCAATGAATTGGTTTGGACAGGTAGAAGGATAAAAAGTTTACACGACGAAATTTTATCAATTAAGGTTTATGATTATAAAATAGGAGACTTGAAAGGGAATGATAAGTTATTTGAAATGGAAAATAAAATTGTACTTGCAGGGCATAGAAGTGGAACAATTTCAATTTGGAATTTGAATAACCGATTATCTATCGGAGAAATTAATACAAATAATGGAGCATCTATAACAACAATTGATGTTTGCAAATCCAACGGGTTGATTTTTATCGGAACTTCAAATGGGGAGGTCCAAAAATGGAAATTTGATTTTGAAACTAAAACCAGTGATTTGATCTGGGTTACATGTGTTGAAACTAAAAGTGAAGAAGGTGATGATATATCTATTAAGAAATTATTAGCATCCACTGAAAATTTAATTGTCTTATCCAGTAATAAATTTGTCAAGTTAAACGCTGAAGATGGATCATTAAAGGAGCAAATGATTGGATTTAAGTTTGCTTTGAATGATTTCACTATCGAAGGTGAAAATATATGGGCAGTGGGTAAATATGGCCAGATACTCAAATATATTATTTGATTTTCAAACTTCCTAGATTACAATTGTAAATAACAATAGTAACATAGATAATAATAATATAACAGTAATAATAACAATAATAATAACAATAATAACAATAACAATAATAGTCTCAATAACCGTAAGAAAAATAGTGTCAACTGTTACAAACCCAAGCTGAAAAGCAGCTAAAGCCAAAATTCAAGTAAGTAAACTGAGTAGTTTGCTGAAAATGTTTTGGGTTTTAGGCTTTTTACTAATTTTTATCAAAATATATGGTTGAAATGCTGATTTATTATAATTGTACAAATGAAGCTAAATGTTTATATAGTGAAAGTTGAAAAGGGAAAAAAACAAAAAAAATCAAGTTCAAAAAGTAAAGCAAAATAAAGACGTCAACTTGAAATGAAAGGATGTTTTATTCAATCATTCCTTTTTTTCTAAGTTACACTGTTCATTGATGTTGTTGGTTGTTTTATTGCTACTATTAACCAAATCATAGTGGTTGTATTGATAAGCGGCAACATTACTGTTGAGAGCAGGTTTCATCATTGGTAAATTATTTAATGCTCCAATTCTAGGCAAAGGAATTGGTTGATACAGTTGTTGAGATTGAGATGGTGGCGGCTGTTCATAAATATAGACCGGTGGTTGAGGGTTCTGTTGTTCAAGGTGTGTCTGTTGTTTTTGCAATGGGATATACGCACTATAATTCCCATTAGCAGCTGGAGATATGGTTGGAGGTGGATGGTGCGAAAATCTCATGGACACACCAGGCATTTGTCTATTTAGATTTAGATCCTGTTGCTGAGCTTGTTGTTTATATTGAGCATCATAATATGGTGTAGCATTGTATTGCAATTGAGGCAAAGCTTGATTAATTCTTCGAGAATAACTTTGGGACAAAGGTTGAGGTATATTTTGATGAAATGGATCATGTGGAATGTGGTTATTGATGATATGCTGTTGAATTTGCTGTTGAGTTTGAGCATTATCAAGCTTGTTTCTTTGTTTTATTGCCTGCTTGTGAATACAATGTTCACATTTTTTAGTTTTATTTCTATTTGGTGTGTATTTGTAACCGGGGTACTTTTTAGCGTGTTCTTCTTTTTCTTTCTCTGCTAAATCAAGCCAGTATTTTTTATCTTCAACTGACAAAGATTTCCATCTTTTACCCAACTCTCTTGAAACTTCAGGATTCGTTTTAATTTTATTATCCTCATCAACTATATGCTTATGATGAGTTTGCCTAAATAAAATAAATGCATTTCTTGGCCTTGGGATTTTCTTTTTATCATCCGTTTTACACGTGCACTTTGATGTTGCAGAGCTCTGAGTGTATTGATTGTTGAAAGGGGGCTGAGTTGGGGGGATTGGAGATTTTAAAATTTGAACAGGGGAATGAATTCTCTGTATTTGAACAGGAGAATGTGGATGATTTTGGAGTTGCTGTTGCTGTATAGGGGACATGGATCTAGGTCTTGGGATATAATATTGATTTGGGTAACTCTGCATTTGCATTGGAGGAGGGGCTTGTTGGATATGCTGCTGGATGGACCTTGGGTTATAAAGTTGTTGTTGTTGCTGTTGGTGTTGAAACCAATTCTGTTCTTGCTGCTGCTGCTGTTGAATCAGCAATTGCTGTTGAGCCAGCATTTGTTGTTGTCGTTGTTGAGGTGAAATGGTGGTATGTTGTAGTTGGTGGATGGATTGTTCTGAATCTTCCTGCTTTATTGAGGAGAACGAGTTGTCTAGATCTGATTCATTCTTCACATGCATATGATAGTTGGATGATGAAGCGGGTGTGTTCGTTGCAATTATTTCGTTTAATGGGGGAAGCTTTGTGATTCCTGCATCATTCGATATGGACTGTGAATGATCGTGATAATTATTCATTGTGCTGCTTATTGTGTCTTCTCTTATTTGATCCGGCATAAAGAAAGCAAGGGAGAAGAAAGGTAGGGAGACAGAAAAGGGTAAGTTTTAATTGATTTCAAGATCGGAAAATAAAAGAAAAGAGGAAAAACCCAAAATGCAAAATGTGAAAAAACTGTTCTTTGTTTCGGATCGGAAATGAAAGTCCCAAATAAAAAGGTGGTAAAACCGTTACGGGGAAAATCCTACATGCGAGCGACAGAGGGCCGCTTGGACAGCAAGGAGGTCATATGGAACAAGGGGCCCCACATGGATCCAAAGGTTGTTTTTGTTATTTGCCAAGCTGCAAGTTAGAACCCGATGGCTCACCATGCCATGTAACATACGTCACAAAACGACGGCAAATCGTCATTTCCCAGTTTGCTTTAGAAAAAATAATGACGAAATAACAAAGGTTTGCAGGGATGGGCTGCACTTGTACAAGAGATGGAGGGGGCAGTCCCTGTTGTTTCACTGCCTTCGAAGACTTATGTGGTGTGGGATGGGTATTAAATGTCACAATGTTCTATTCATGGAAATAAATCCGCGTGTCCCTAACAATCAACATAGTGGGTTGAGCCGTTTAGGGAAGCCCTGATTTTTTTGATGAGATCGCTTAAGGGGAATTTTTCAGTGTGATTCATTAGACGACTGGAAAACTTAGTGTAGTAGAGGGCGCGACAGTTTATAGCACGGTAAAAGCCTTAGTGCCTATTAAGCTGAGGGCTTAATGGGCCAGTGCCCCAAGACAATCAATAAATGCCAAGAATGGAAATCACATGCCCAGTAATTAACAATCCTGTAGGAGCGGATATAGAATAATTGTACCTTGCATGAATCTCATATGAATAGTGTTAGTTATGATTCTTCTCTTTTAGGCCATTTCTTATCTAGAACAAGGGGCTTGTCTTCGCCTAGTGCTGCAGGATGCTAAGATCCTTGTGTAGACATCACAGAACCAATGTATGCGATTGAAAGTTTTCTCCATGAGATATTGCAGAGAGTTTGATCCATTCAATTGTATGAGGTAATGTTTTCCACCCCTGGAGAGAAAGATGCAAGAGTAATTTTAGAAATCAAACACTATCTTCTGCTATTATTGGGATTCTGTAAGCAGGAAAACCCCCAAAATACGGACTCTTCGACCCCCCCTCTTGTAGTATGTTGAATCGAATACTTGAGTCCATAATGTTTTTCCATTTTGGGACTACCACTATAGTGGCTCTTCGGTAACATAGTAAACAAAAACATCCATGGAATCTAAATTTAGATCCCAAACCGTTCCCCTGCAAGAGAGTCTGTAAAAAATGATTTCACATTGCCCCAATTGCAAGGATGGGTCGCACTAGTTAAATGTGGAAATTCACCTGTATCAACCGTTTTTTAATTACCACATGTGTTGTGTAATTCACCCCGAAATTCGGAAAACGACCTTTGTTGATTGTTTCGGCTGTTTTATTATTTCCCCTTTTTTGTCTTTCTATTATACTTTTGATACAAATATGATATGATTATTGTTTGCACATATGGAAAAGTAAAGAGCTTGGCCAGGATTACGTCAGCAACAAGGTGAATAGGGCAATTGTTTTTTGTTATTTGGCGTGTCGCGACAACGATTTTCATTGTTGTGTTTGTTGGTAATTGTTTTATATTCAATAAATAATGTCACATAGACATTCGTTACCGTTGAATATACCAGGAAGAACGGGGAGGAAAACTGGTATGACCATATATGGTACACCCAAACGAGGGACCAATGGAATGGAAGACTTGAACTCTTTTTACCTTTCAGATGACGATATAAATGAAGATAATGATAAAGATGTAATTAGTAGAGAACCAACAAGTCCGATGAGGAGATTGAGTTTACATTCAAGTAAACATCAAAGATTGAAGGAGCTAGAACAAATAATATCAGATGATAAAGAAGAAGAAGAAGAAGAAGAAGAAGAAAGACCACAAAATGCGCAAAGAACAGAAAGCGCAAAAGAAGACGAACAAGAAGAAGAAGAAGAAGTAGAAGAAGAAGAAGAAGAAAAAGAAGACGACGCGCTTAACGAAAATCAATCAAGTGACGAAGCTGAACAATCCAGAATTGACGATGAAATAAAATCCGCAGAGTTTTTAGGAGAACCAATAGTGATAAATAAAGAGCAATTGAGAAATTTAAACTTCAGTTCAAAATTAACCAAAAATATTGCTTTAAACAATAAATTCAAGAATAAGTCTTTCAATTCTCAGGTGATAATAAATGAAAAACCAATCGATAAATTGAGTTTAATAACGGAGAGAAAAAAAAGCCAAGATTTGACTGATCCGAACCGAAAATCATCACCAACTGACGTTGTTTCACCCGTTCAACAAATTACTTCTAGTGAAGAGCTATCAGCCAATGAACATCTCACTCCTTATGTTGAGCAAATTAGCTCTAGTGAAGAAGAAGAAGAAGAAGAAGAAGAAGAAGAAGGAGAAGGAGAAGAAGAACAGCCTAAAGACATTGAAAAGAAATCACCTTTTTCTAATATACAACAAGAAATAGATTTTCCTGGTCGACAACTAAGTGATGCAGAAACCGATGAAGTCATAGACTTTTCAAGACAAGAAAATTTTGATGAACAGAATGCCGATGCTGAGTCAGATAAACAAAACGAGGAAATAGATGCAGATGATGAAGGGGATGATATAGATGAACATTCGGAAGCTCCAATAATAACTAAAACAGTATCCACTCCAAACAGGTTAAGAAAAAGCACATTAACACCTAAGAAAATACCAAAAACACCAATCAAAAAAATACGAAACTCATTATTAGAACAATCGTCCCCACAAACTCCATCAACTGATTTATCAACAAAGTATACAGTAAAATCACCAAAGCGCAATAAAAAATCCACAACCGAGCCACTTAGAAAATCAAGTCGTCATAGGATACCACCAGTCGCATCATGGAAAAATGAAAAGGTTGTGTATAAAACAGAAAAAATTAATGGTGTTTACGTTAAAACAGTTCAAGATGTTGCTACACCGATTGCGTCTCCTTTAAAAGTTACTCAACCGAAGACAATATCTAAGAAAAAGAATGCCCCTGTTAAGAAAAACCAAAAAACTAGAGGAAGGAAAAAGCGAAGTAAAGAAATGCCAGAAAAAGGTGTCGATGAAGAAGATCAGGAGCAACAGCCATTGAGGAAAAAAAAGATAACTACAAGAAGTCATGTTCAAGATCCATATGAGTTTGAGACTCCAAGTAATGGAACTGGCTCAGAATGGTTGAAACAGTCTTCAATTACAATACCAGTTTTCGAGGGACCGGGGGCTGGAACACAAGTTGAAAGAGTTGTTGCATGGGCACCAAATTCTTATAAAAATTCAACTGTTATAACAAGCGAAGAAGAAAACTTCAGGATAAATACACTATTTGATATTGATAGTGAATTTTGTGGCGCAGGTATAATTGAAATAAGTTCAGGAGATCGAAAGGCAGTTAAATCCAATAATGATACATATTTTATTTTTCATGTTATAAATGGGTCATTAAATGTGAATATAAACAACACTACATTCACTGTTAACAATGGTTGTACATTTGAAATTCCCATGGGGAATTATTACCAGTTCGCTAATACAGGGAACGATACAGCCAAGTTATTATTTGTACAGGCCAAATACGTGGTGATTGGCGAAAGCGAGGACGATGAAGAGGACGACGACGACGATGACAATGACGATAAAGATGATGATGCAACTAGTGAAAGCGATAATAAATAGATGGCCACTTTTAATTAATCATCCTTGTATTTTAATTTCAAAACCTTTGAAAAGTCTTTTGAATTCTCCTTATTTGAGAAGTTTTTATCGAATAATGATTTCAAGGTATTTCTAGTAGAGACCGAAGATTGTGATTTGGATGTATCGCTTTTGCCAACTTTGAAAGTTTGGATATTTAGGGTATAAGTGCACAATTTTCCACGTTTTTCACATCGAAGACATCCTGGTTTTCCTTCATCGCATTTGACCTTCCATGTCTTACAATTCGAGCATCCTTTGCGTGATCTTTTTACGAATTTCGCCATATATTTGGAACTAAGAAAAAAAGGGATCTGTTTAGAGAATAGGAAAACGCGTCAAAATATGTGAAGGATGAATAAATAAATAAATAAATAAATGAACACACTTATATGCTCATATGCTCATATGCTCATGAAAAATGAAATAGTAATATAAAAGAATCCAAAACAAAGACACTAAACCATCTTGTCTTCAAAATTCATTTCATCAATGGATCCATTTGGTAATGGAAATGGAGATGTTAACAGATACGAATTTTGGGGATTTGCAACTCCTGCATATGCATTGTACCAGCCAATAAATGAGACTATAATTCCAAATACCCCCGCTGCTCTCAAACAGTTCCAGTTTTCTCCCATATATGCAATTGTGCAGAGTAATAGGTATATATCAAATGTAAAACAGAAAGAAAACAAACCAACTGTTGATTTCATTGTGCACAAAGTTAACATGGTATTGAATAGGAGCCATCCAAGATACACAAACCCTGTTGAATGGTTTGAATCTTCCTTATTGAGGTAATCTATATTAAACCATGGAATTGAAGGGGCAGCTTGGGTGATCCAAAACCCGGCATATGATGTTAACATTGTTGCAGCAAAGGTATTTTCGAGTGCCATTTCCCACATTCCTGCCAGAAGTTGAATCAAACCACCATAGAATATTGCAAGACCTACTATGATATTATGATTGGAAACCCCCATTGCCTTAGCTTGAATTAAACCCATAACAAACATAGTTAATGAAAATGCTGATAATCCTAGAGGTGCTGGGTTACCAAATTTATGTACAGAAGCTGGGGCAACACCCGCCATAAGAGTGCCCCCAAAGGCCTTCCTCAAATCGTCTTTTAAGAACTTCTTTTTACCAAAATGTATAATATTTCCATCAATACTGGTATGTATTTTATGCACCACATGCTCTCCTCTCGAATCAAATGAAAGATTCGTGGAGATGGAAGGAATCGTAGTTATTTCGGGGATATTCAATGCACTCATTGTGTTTGAAGAATACATTCTGATGAACTTTTACACTAGATGACCTTGTGTATTTATTCAGTTTTCTCATTCTCGGTACACCCCGTAAACCTAAAGCCGTTCCGTTAAGGGATGACAAAAATATGAATATGTTACTATAAGTTACAATTATCTACAATAGTCTTACTGCATGAATACAAAATCACATAATAAGAATCCTCAGTAAAAAAACAATAGGTTATGTATGGTGGCCAGATGTGCACCGAGGCTGTACCCCATTCTGTGTTTACTCAAAGATTTTTTTGATATCTGCAACAAAAGGAGGGGAAGGGGTGTGTGAATTCGGAGTCATTACCGAAGTACGTAATGAGGAGAATTTTTCTCCGCTTTTATCACGACAAATATACGAGTCGCGCCTTTCAACCAATAAAACCACGTCGGCGGTTTGGCCGAGTACCCACCAATCAAAAACGACATTGCGGCGTGGATGCCGAAAATGGATCGGTGAAAACACCGCGAAATCTATATAAAAGTCCAATCCCCCATCATCTCTTATTTTCTTTCTACGTCCATGTCTAAAATCAACAAAAGAACTAGTTCATCTCTGCTGGCCAAAATGGGAGGGTTCTTTGATACTAATGATGAAACGAATTCAACAGTATCTTCAAATGATTTAAAACCTTTAGATACAAATTCAAATTCTTTCACCAATGAAAAACCTTCACAATTGGTTGTGATATTGACAGCAATGTCGTCAATATCTGGATTAATGTTTGGTTATGATACGGGGTATATTTCATCAGCTTTAGTTTCAATTGGGGAGTCATTTGGTCAACCTCTTTCCTATGGCGATGAACAATTTATAACAGCTGCTACTTCTCTAGGTGCTCTGATCTTTGCTTTTTCTTCAGGAATTATTGTGGATTTTCTTGGAAGAAAGCCCGTACTAATGATATCCAACGTCATGTTCATCATTGGTGCTATTGTTCAATGTTGTGCTAATTCTGTTTGGACCATGATCGTTGGTAGATTTATTATGGGTTTTGGTGTTGGTATTGGATCATTAATTGCACCTTTGTATATTTCTGAATTGGCACCATCTAGATTCAGAGGTAGATTGGTGATTATCAATTGTTTGGGTATCACTGGAGGTCAATTAATTGCCTATGCAATTGGTGCAGGTTTAGATAGAGTACACAATGGATGGAGAATTGTTGTTGGAATTTCTATGATTCCTGCAGTGATTCAGTTTGTTGGTTTCATCTTCCTACCAGAAACTCCGAGATTCATGATTATGAAAAATAGAATCGATAAAGCCATCGAAGTTCTTAAGAGAACTCACCCAAATGCATCACACGATTCAATACTCGCCAAAGTTATGGAACTTCAATCAGAAGACAATGAAATCCCTGGAAATCCACTTGAAAAATGGTGGACAGCAGTTAAGGAATTGCATATTGTTCCATCAAATTTTAGAGCTTTATTCCTTTCTTGTGCCCTACAACTTATTCAGCAGTTGACTGGTTTCAATTCATTGATGTATTTTTCTGCTACTATTTTTAAGAGTGTGGGATTCGATGATTCAACTTCAGTTTCTTTAGTCGTTGCTGCAACTAATTTTGTTTTCACAATTATTGCTTTCTTCCTTATTGATAGAGTTGGTCGTAGGAGAATTTTATTAATTTCATTGCCATTTGTTATTGCGTTCTTAGTTTTGAATGCGATTGCATTTCATTTCATAGACATTGAATTCATCGGAAATGATTCCATAGTGAACGGAAATCATCATGCATGGGGAATTGTCATCATCATTGCAATGATTTGCTTTGTCGCTTCATATGCTGTTGGTATCGGTAATGTTCCATGGCAACAAAGTGAAATGTTTCCTCAAAGAGTTAGAGGGGTTGGCCTCTCTTACGCATGTACTGCAAATTGGGCCGGTTCATTGATTATCTCATCAACGTTTTTAACAATGCTTAAGACAATCACACCTACTGGGACATTTTCATTATTTGCTGGGTTTGTATTATTGGCTTTCATCATCATATATTTCACATACCCTGAGCTATCCAATTTAGAACTTGAAGAAGTCCAAGATATTTTGACAGGTGGATTTAAAATCAAGAAATCCATCAAATTGGCTAATGCTAGAAAGAATCAAAACGGTCATATCAAAATGGATATTTCTCATGATTCCAGCTCAGTTTAATTTCCGTTAAACTTTTATCTTTTCTATCACATCAATCTTCATATCCATTCTGTATATTTTTTTGTTATTATATTATTATATCATATCTTTTTTATTTCAACAAATTGATAACTTAAATTACTTTTCATTCTTTATCTGAAAAATAGGAAAAGATGTCACACGGTTTTGACATTGGGGACACTAGCGATGCTTCAATTGATTTAGATCCGGGTACCTTTGTATATGTACAACCTCCATCTACGCTAGATCATTTGATCTGTCCCATTTGTAAATTACCATTTACCAATCCCTATTCAACTATTTGCGGACATACATTTTGTAAAGCATGTTTATTTGCAAGCTTGAAGAGTATTCTTGGTAAAAAGTGTCCATTAGATAGAATAAAATTGGCTGTGCCGAATGAAGTTTTACAAGTTGAAGGTTATCAAGAAACCGCTCTTGATCAAAATGACACAGAAGAAGATAAAGAAGATAACGAAGAGTACAATAGAGAAGAAGAGGATCCTGATATTTATCCCGCTCCTATAATTTTAACCAATATGACTGAAGATCTTAAAGTCAAATGCTTGAACCATCAGCGAGGATGTGAATGGATAGGTCAACGTTGGAGTTTAAAAAATCATGTGGTTTCAGATTGTGATTTAACAAGAGTCAAATGTCAATGCGATGAATTAATACTACGAAAATATGTGAAAGATCATTGTATCCATCTAGAAATGGAATGCCCCAATTGTAAAACAAAGGTTCCGGAGATTTCATTAGATGAACATTTGCAAAAAGAATGTGAATTAAATTTAGTTAAATGTACAGGATGTCAACTAATGTTCCCCCAAATGATCATAGAGAATCACCAAGATCATTGTAATAAAATTTACTTGAATTGTCCAGGAAAAGTGAATGGATGTGATTGGAAAGGTCAAAAGGAATTATTATTAAGTATTCACCAAAAAGAATGTGTTTTTTTAAAACTTGAACCCAAATTCAATTCAATTAATACATTAATTAAAGGACTAGTAGATGAGAATAACTCATTGAAATTTCAAATAAGTTCCATTCTAGACGCGGTTGTTAATGGTAAAATCCAAAATTTAGGATATAATTTTAATGAGATCTCAGAGGTTAAAGACCTTCAAAGGCAAGATGTACCTTCAACAGCAGAAATACCTCAAAAGTCAATGAAAATTAACATGGGAAAAGTCAAAATGATGGTTGGTGAATTGGATATGAATAGAAGAATAACAGAAACTTTAGTGCAAGAAAATGTCACTCTGCGAGAAGAAATGGCAAATCAAAGAGCCATATTAACAACAATGAGACAGCAGATGCAGTATATTTTACTTGACCGTCATAGAAAGTCCTCAAAGTCTTCCGATTCGATAGACAATTTGAAATTGTCTACTAAATTGTAATTCTATATAATATAATAGCGATATAAATATTCTCTTTTATTATAGTAAACCTCAAAATGTCATCCAAGTTGTTAGTGGAAAAACATGTTTCATATATCAAGAATCTCTTCAGGCATCCTTTGTTTTTAGAACATTATATGGCCGATCATTTGAAAATGAACGCTTTGTATTGGGGTTTGTCAGCACTCAATCTAGTTGGTCAGACACAAGATTTTACAAAAGACGATATAGTGCAATTCATTCTATCATGTTATGATTACAGTACTGGAGGATTTACAGCAGCACCTAAACATGATCCACATCTTCTTTCAACGTTATCCGCATTGCAAATATTGAAATTATATGATTCAATTGATAGTTTAGATGAAGATCAGCAGAAAATGACAATTAAATTTATTAAATCAATGCAACTTGAAGATGGATCATTCCAAGGGGATAGATTTGGTGAAGTTGATAGCAGGTTTTCATATAATGCCTTGCAATCGTTGGCTATTTTGGAAGCATTGGATCCCGAGACTGTTGATCCAGCAATTGAATGGATTTTGAAATGCCAAAATTTTGATGGGTCTTTTGGAATGGTCCCAGGAGCAGAATCGCACAGTGCTCAAGTATTTACATGCTTGGGATGTTTGGCAATTACCAATAAGTTGGATCTATTACAAAATAGGGAAATGTTAGAATGGTGGTTAAGTGATAGACAAGTTGAGAATGGAGGTTTGAACGGTAGACCCGAAAAGTTGCCAGATGTTTGCTATTCTTGGTGGGTTCTTTCGTCATTGAGTATGTTGGGGAAATTAGATTATATAGATCAAGACAAATTGAAAGATTTTATATTATCATGCCAGGATGATAATATTGGAGGAATAAGTGATAGACCAAAAAGAGGTGTTGATGTTTATCATACGTTTTTTGGTATGGCTGGACTTTCGTTGATTGGTTACGAGAATTTAGCCACAATCAATCCAGTTTATTGTTTACCATCGAATATTGCAAACTCTATAAAGAAGTATCCATATTAATATAACTTTTGATGCTTCGCTCTTTTACTTTCAGGATAGTATTCAATATAATTAGCATGACCATTAACCTCAAAATTCCCAACGTTGGCAAATTCGCATCCTTTATAATTTCTAATAAAATTTGGTGATGTCTTATCTGATAATAGAATAAAATGTGGTAGCGGTGTTAAATTCATAGAATTCCAATAATTAGTAGATATTGGTCTTATCTTATCAATGAACGGTGATAAATCACCTTGATCTAGTATAGTTTTAACAATTTTTTTTGATTCAAAGTCTTCAGGTGATTCCTCCAAAATTAATTTATCAATCTCTAATGAATTAGGATTTGTGTTTAATTGATTAAACTGAGAAAATTGTGTAAGTTGACTGCTTGGATAATTTTTTAATGCTTTTTCAATCTCCTCATTTGATAGTTTACACAGATAAGTGATATCATTTCTTCTGAATCTACTACCTAGTTCATCTTTAACAACTGCAATTTCATGACCTAAGAAATTTATTCGACTTGGATTACTAACAAATTCCAAATGTGTCACAACCTTTCTCAGCCTATTGGTAAATAATGAAGGAATACTAGATTTTGGCCAAATGGAATTTGAATCTTTTGTGACCATTGACATCCAAGGATCTTTATCACCTGGAACGATAAACAATTTGCAATTTGCACAAATCTTTGGGTATCCTTCCATAACCAATGCCAGGTTGTCAAATGATGATTTATATAAATTTGAATTAGTGAAGTTGTTAGTTGACGATCCCTCTGTAATTGTTATCGATTTACTGAAAAATGAACCTATTAAAACAATACCAATTGGTATCCCATTAGATTCAAATTCGGCGTTACCCAACTCCTCGGCTGTTTCTTTAGCATTTTCATAAATCTTTATTTCTTCTTCAATTTTATCTAGTGTTTTTTTCAATAAGTTTAGGGTATTTGAATCATTCAGATATAAATCTCCACCAAGAAATATTATCTTTTGATCTGGATGATTTTTTAATTCGCTTTTTAACAGACCACGAAATGATTCAACAGACAATCCATTTTTATTGAATGGCCATTGACAATCTGTATTTCCAAATATTTGTTTTGTTTGTTGTCTTTGTTCACATGGAGGGTGATTGACTGAAAGAACATGAAATTTATTGTTAGCTGAGTGAAATCCATCGACAATTAAAAAATTACCCTCCACAAAGTATGAGTCCTGTGGAAATATGCACTGATCTAACACCAACTCAATTTTGTCAGTATCATCCTGTAGCTGCCAAAATCCCATATTATTCAAAGTAATCATACCAAATAATACAAATCTTTGATCATTTCGACCTAGCAAATTTTTGATAAACGTGAAGGACTTTGGCGCCATTGATTTATCATATGATTTATACTGATCATCACTGGATTTGGAGTAATACTCATTTCTCATCGTACGGTCTCTTAAAATGTACAATTTATTGATGTAATGATCAACAAAGTTATTGATTCTTGGTAACATCAATTTTGAGGAGGATTTGGCCAATGATGAATGATATTCAAACTTCTTGTTTCTTCTATCGTATTTAAACCCCGTATAATGGTTCAATTCTACACTTTTGAAATATTGTTTCCAATCAACAACAGCTTCTGGCTTAACTTGAAAATTGACGGCAAAACTTTTATCCATTGACATATCTCCATCTTCTTCAATTATCATACTGGAGTCAGGGTCCATCATCATACTTCTATCTTGGTTTGATGTTTTGATTTTGGCCCTTTTTTCATTTTCTAGAATTTCATTGATGATTTCTTCCACTCCAGCACCATTGACGTACATTCCTCTACTTTGTTGTTTCCAGAGTCTTCCAACAGCGTCTAACATCAAAGTGGTCTTTTGATTTTGCCTCCAATGTGCACCATAATGATGACCAATAAACCTAGCTAACGATTCCAACGCGTCTGACTGGATATTCAGTCCATGTTTCTTTGAAAGCACCCTATAAGCGACTGGACGCAAGACAGAAGCCTTAATTTCGGTGGGAAGAACTGGATCCGACAGCAGTGTCGTGTCCAGAAACGACGAGTCCATTTTTTGGTGATAAATATGACTTTATAGTTTACGCGTCAGTGTTAAAGGCAATTGGAACTTTTTTGATTTGTGTATATGTTTCACGTAAAAAAACCAAAATGTCTAATACAAGAAGCTATAGAGAGAATATAAAGGCAGGATTGAGAACAATGGATAGTGCAACACGGGATGATTTATATGGAACAAAACGGGGGACTAATGTCATGTTTTCCGGTAAAGTTAGAGGTAAAACAAGTATACATTTAAGTGATAACGAGAAAGAGAAAAGGAAGAAATCAGCATTGGAATTCCTTAGACGAGAAACCACCAATAGCAAGCCAAAGACCGCAGTGGAAAGTATTTTAGAAAAAAGGCGAATGCAGAATGATCCCATGCATAAGAAAACATACGAGTTACTTAGTGAGAAACCTATAAGGAATATATCAGATAGGACGATGAGACATATATTGAGAGATGATAGAATAGCAGAGGAAATTGCAAGAGAGTCTTCAAAATATCAACGATCAGCATTGCAAGCAAGAAATACCAAGAATGACAAATCGCAATCATCATCATCATTTTTAAACTCTTTAAGTGAATTTGGATCAAAGTTACTTGGTTCGATACTGTACAATGAAGAGAAAACATCACTAGAGCCCAAAAATGCACGCGAAATTCCGAATGATTCTGCATCTCTCAGAGCCAATTCTAGAGAATTTAGATTTGATCATGAATTGGACTCAACAATAAATCTCCAGCAAGCTAAATTGGACAAAATAAATAGAGAAATAGAAACAAAAAAATTGATGAGTTTAAATGATCCGCTGTATCAAAACAGATCTTTACAACAAAAAACTGAAGGTCTTGAAGAAAAACTTGAATTGATATTAAAAGAAGTCAATAATGATTCTAACGATAAATTATTAAAAGAGCTATTGAACATAAAAGACGAATTGATAGGATTGAAAAAGAAACAAGAATCTAATAATATGAGATTTGAATCTAGATTCGAGGATTTGAAATTAGAACAACAAAGAAATAAGAGAAATTTCGATCGGATGATCAGCGAGCTGGATGAAAAAAGAGATGAATTGGATAGAGAAAAGGATAAAATAATAAGACTTTTGAAAAGAAAGAGAAATACCAAATCTCATAGCCGACGCAGAAGAGATTTATCTGAATTATCAGATAGTGCTAATTCGTCATCAGAAAGCGAAAAATATCAACCCTTTAAAAAGGTAAGAATAAGCAATGATGATTTAATCAGTAAGGTTGAAAGTATTAAAAAAAGCATGTCGAGATCAGCTAATTAAGTTTGTTATCAGGTTTTATAATGAATTAATGTATTAATACTTTGTTAGTTATGCAATTAGAAAAGATGATATAAAGTTCGTTAAAGGTTAGCATTAAATTGATTTTTGCCAAATTCAATGTGCATGATGGACATGTCCGCCAAGATTTCTCTTTAATAGATTTAAGAACCCTCCATCTCTCTTTTCGAATTTATTTTCGTTTGAAGTGTAATCACACCCAATATCAACTTGTTCATTAAAGTTGTAAGCAAAACAAGTAGTTCCAGAAGAACATTGCATAGTAACCCATTTACCAAAGTTACAAATGGCAAACTCTCCATTAGCAGAACAAGCCAATTCACCATCAGTGGAGCATGAATCTGCTGATCCCAAGTAAAGGCCCTTTTTGAAATTTGAATTCAAACATTGTGCCTTTGATAAACCGGAAAGAGAGGAACAATCAGTGTAACCAGTAGTGGAAGTAGGAGTAGAAGTATTAGATGATGATGATGATGTGGTAGTCTCGGTAAATGTTGAAGATGAATCGGTGGTGACAGTGGCTAAAGTAGTTGCTTGGGTGATAATAGTAGTGTTAGCACCCTTACCTTGTGTTTTTTGGATATCAATTGTTAAACTATCAGACGAGGAAGTTATTTCTGAAGTAGTTTCGGTAGGAGCTTCGGTGGATGTTGTAGCTGAGGTAGTTTCGACAGGAGCTTCGGTGGAAGTTGCAGTTGGGGTAGTCTCGACAGGAGCTTCGGTGGATGTTGTTGAGGAAGTGGTAACTGGCTCAGCATTAGTAGTTGTAGTGGATGAAGAAACAAGAGAAGAAGTAGTGGAGGCAGCATTGGATGATTCATCACCAACGAGTTCATCTAAAATACTTTGCATATTATTGGAGAATGATTTACCATTTATTTGATTGGAATTTGACCAGTAAGCATCCCATAACATGATACCACCAAAGTGTTCGGAACCATCTTCATTCAAAATCTCAGAAACTGTCGATTTAACCTGATCAGGGGTAGCATATCCTGAGCCAGCAGCTGATGCAGAAGCAGGTAAACCCAAGTATAGCTTAATGTCTTTGTTAGGAGAAACCTCATCTGCATATTTAACCCAAGTTTCCCAATTGAAATTTGTTCCCAATGTTGAACAATAGTTATTGTAGAATTGGATGAATGCGAAGTCAACATATGATTGTTCCAATAATTCACCGACAGAGGCATCAGGGTATGGGCATTGTGGAGCAGCTGAGATATAATATTGCTTTGAAGAGTCTGCATTGTAGTAATCTCTCAATTTATTAGCACATGAAGCATATCCAGTTTGAACATTGGATTCGATGTCAAAGTCAAAACCGTCCAAGATAGCGTCATCAAACGGCCTTTCACCCGATTTATCACCGTTACCAAACATATTCCAAAGAGTAGTACCGAAATTTTCTCCATCTTCATCAGAAGCTAAACCATAAGCACCTGACGCACCACCAAGAGAAAGTAAAACCTTTTTTCCCTTTGATTGACAAGTTTTAATGTCATTTGCTATGGTTGGACAATGTAGTAAACCATCGTCAAAAGTAGATGAGCAAATACCGGAAAAGTCCAACCTGTTGGTACCTTGACCGAATTCATAAAGAAATGATAATATAATGATTTCTGCTTCCTCAGATTCACAAGTTGAAGCAAGCGATCCGTAATTACCTTGTCCCCAATATAAAGCGACATTCGCAGCTGATGTTGCCAATGAAAATAAAATAGTTGAAATAATAACCTTTGAAAACATTTTGTGCTTAGTTATTAGTCCTATTGATGAAGAGATGGCCCATTGAAGGAATTTCCCTCTTTATTTATACTCAGAATTATAACAATAAATCTAAAAACACCATATATTTCTAAATCAGGCATACCCTTTGAATTAGCCACTAACCACTTTGGGAAAAATCCCTTCCAAACAAGTCGAATTTCAATAAAGTTGAATGGCTGGTTTCCTATTTAGGAATTTATCACAGAAAGCCCACTTATGTCACTCAGTTGACTACAATAGGTACCTTACGTACCACTAAAGTGACAATGCACGCGTAGTAAGACTATCCTATAGACTATGACATAAAAATCTATAAACAAGCATCATGCCTCATATATAAAAAATGCCATGATTTTAATTTCGCCTAATTTGAAACAGAATGGGATCCAACAATTTTAAGGGGGGTGGTTGGCTGAAGTAATAACGTGTTTAAGAAAACTTAGACAGGAGAGCGATGAAATTCTATTGTTATTTGGCGTTTTTAGCTAATTATAAAAAATAGTCTCATACATGTAGTATGTAAAAATACACTCTAGATCTCAATTCTATGGTTGAATCATCACGATCATTTTTGAATAAAGGTGACCAATGTTCCATTTCAATAAATTCTGGTGAAAACCCAAAATCTTTGCATGTTTCGAAAAATTGCATATCATCGTCAAAAAGTTTTGGTCTATGAGGAGTGAAAGTTACTAGAACTTTACCGGTTTTAGGGGTCACTAACTGTTGACAAGTTTTCAATAACTGTAAATGTTCCTTATGATTGAATATCACATCACTTAAAATTATGATATCAAAAGTTTCCTTTTGCATTTGAGTATTTGATCTTAATGTATCAACTATTTCCTTGGTATCATTGCCCCAAATAAATCCAATACCTTTGGTATTTGATTTTACATGATTTTCTTCTATGTTTCTTTCTATATTGGTAATTAATTCAGGGTCTGGATAGTCTGTGCATACAACGTACTCTGCACCTAAATGTGCACTCAAGATCGATGGTAAACCACCACCAGCACCCACTTCTAGTACTGTCTTGCCTTTAATTATTTCTTTAGAATTTGTTTCTAAATATTTGGCCAAGTAAAGACATGCATGCGTTAAGATGTGTCCATATAGCGGAGATGATCCAATTAAATTGATTTGTAAGTCGGTATTTGTAGTGATGGTATTGTAAGTTGCCAAAGTACCCTTCGGAATTTCAGATCTGAATCCCTCTGGCTCTTCGAATATAGAAGACATTAATTCAGATACTTCTTCCATATTGATTACGGATCAACTGAACTGCATAAGAAAAAGATGAAAAATTTTTGACATCTCCGTAGTCATCAATTGGACTTAACAATTAGAAATCTAAACTCCGATACTTACACATCAGTCAGTGCCTAAAGCCTAAAGGTAGTAAGTGGTCCTCAAAAGGCTTCACAATAGTACAATGCGCCAAGCTAGATTTTTTAGCATCTCACTGCTTCAAGTAAAAGTATCCTTGCAGCCCTCAATTATTCACTACTTGTAAACCACTGCATCGGCTCGAGTGTCTGATATACAATGATATGTCACTCAGTGCCAATGGGGCGCCTTTTCACGAAACTGATTGATATTTATTATTTTGTGTGTTCTGTTTTGAATTAACTGAAAAATATAAATATAGCACACCACACAGATCAACTTTCTTTTCTTCATTTCTCTGTTATTGATTTGAATAGTTGGCGGAATGAACTTCAAACTTGCTTTAACACTGTTAATATGTTCAATAAGCGTCACAGTAGGATTGGACCCAGAGTTAACAACAACAAACACCGAAACCACGCCTACAGTGGCTGCTGCCGTGGCTGATACTACCACAGCAGCCGAGAACCCTGCCGCTACTACAAATACAGGGACTACTACTACTACCCCAATAGCTGCTGCTGCTGCTGCTGCTGCTGCTGAAGATACCACTACAAATACTACCTCAAGCTCTACAACTACACCGGGTGTTGTGAATACATTGACCACAACACCAACTACAGAGACAACCCCAATAACCACAGGAACCACACCAACTACAGATATAACCCCAACAACCACAGATACAACCCCAACAACCACAGGAACAACCACAGCAAACACAACTACAGGTGACGACGATGTGACTCTTTCAACAGATACAGACACAGGCACGGATACAAGTACAACTGACACAGGGACACCGACTTTGTATACTACAACAAAAACATTAGCTGCAATGCACACAACATATTTGACAACATTAGTCCTGACATCCTCCTCTTCTGTTACCTATGCTTACGTGACCTACGTGAAAAATGGGTCAACCATTGCAACTTCAACACCATACACTCAACAATTTTCCACGTTATATTCAGATGTTCCTACTGTACCACAGGGCACAATTGGCCTTGGAACTATACAAGGCACTGTTGGCACATTAAGAACATATGAACAGATTGTAGTAACTACTTATTGATTTGTGTAAACTTTTCATATTGACATCATCACTTTGTATATCACTTTTTTAGGTTCAGGTATTTCGTATAAAAATATATTACTGACATTACAAGTTGTTTAAACTCTATGGTGTGTATATAATTTGAAATATATATTTATAGCAAGGATATGATATTCATCAAAAGAAATTATATTGAGCAAAATTGATGGGTATTGTTTTTAAATCAAACAACGATGGTTGGCTTTGGCTTACCAGAGGTTTCCTTGTGAACAAAGAACTCCACTTGTTCAGATTCAGGTAAACCAAGAACCTTCTTGAAAGTTTCACCAATTGGCTTTAACTTTTCAACGTCACAAGACTTGGTCCATAAACCAATCTTCCATGTACCCTTTCTAACATTGAAAACAATCCCATTGACTTCACTCAATTCGGTATCGGCCTTTTCAATAGTTTCACCAATGATGGACAAAACTGCGGTAGTCCAGATATCATTGATACCTTCAGTGCCCATCTTGAACTTGTAATTCCACTTACCACCTTCAGCATTACGGACATCTTCCCATTCTGGCTTAATGTCTTCTCTAAATAAATGATAATCTGATTTTAATGGTAATTCATTAACATTTGGAATGGTATGGAAAACACCCCAGAATTCTTCAATAGTATCGAAGGTAACAACTTCCTTCAATAAATCTGCCCAGGACTCATTTGGGTCAATTGGTGGTTTTGTGTACCATAAAGTCCACTTTGAATTCAATGGGTGCTTGACTGTGAATTCTTCCTTGGATTCTAGCACGGTGGTTTCCTTCTTTTCTTCAAGAGAAAGATCCTTGGTAGCGTTGTTCAATTCCTCAGAGGACATTTTTAGCAAAACCTTCAGTAGAGAGTTACGTCCAAATAGAAAAGAAAGAAAAAAAATTTGCCAGCGCGCCAGAAATTGTGAAAGATCAATAAACCTAAAAAAAAACACGGATTTTCACAAAAATGTATTGAAAGGTCAAAAAAGCCACGCAATAAAATCTTCCAATGAGTGCAAGTTGTTGAATCGGAATACAGTCATTTTTCTCTTTGGAATGATACCAAATTTGCATATTTGGGTTTTTTTATATTATTTTCAACTCTTTCAATGCTACATTACAATAACAAATAAAGATATTTAAAATAATATTTATTGCTAATATAGTATGAATGCAACGAATACACATTTAAATACAGAATCAAACACGCAAGGATTTATCATTGACAGGGGTTTGGTGAAGACAGGGAAAAAAATACATGGTCAAAACCCCGCTAATCTAATTCCCAAAATATTAAGAGAACGCATTATGGATTCAATGTATTGGAAATTGAAAGTGCAGAATTTGAATTTAGTCCAATTGATAGACGAATGTGTGGTGAATTGTCGAATGATTGGAACTTATTCAAATAAAACCAAAACAAAACCTTCACGGTTCATTTGCTTACTATTCAGATTAATTCATTTGGATCCGTCGGTTGAGGTGGTTCAATACATCATCAATGATGAAGAAACGTCACGTTTCAAATATTTGAAGGCTTTATTTGCGGTTTACTATAGACTCATCTCGGAATCGGACGTTGATACCTGGTGCCAACTTGAACCTCAGTTGGAATTCTTCAAGAAATTAAGAACTTTTCATCCTATCAAGGGATGTATAATTATTCATTTTGACGAATTTATAGATGATCTTTTAACAAAAGGAAAGCTGTATGAACTGGTATTTCCAAGATTGGTAAAACGAGTTGTGTTAGAAGAAAGTGGGTTATTGGAGCCCAGAGAAAGTTCAATCATGGACGAATTTGATGATCTGATAGACCAAGAAGAGACTAATTGACCTAAATTAACCTTTAATATACTTTTATAAATACACATATACCACTCAAAAACCTTTGGTCCTTGACTTTGATTTCTGGTTATTCGTTTGGGGAGTTTTTGAATTCTTTGTTGCATCTTTAGACTTGGTTTTCTTCTTAGGACGGAAGATGGCGTCACTGAGAATCGCATCCAAATTCAAGTCGTCTGGAAGTACAACTAACCGGACCATATTCCCTCTTATTGTTATTGAATCCAAATGTTGTTTATTTTCATCATGTATAAGATCTGCATGCGTCAATATCACATTCATCGAAGGGGATACCGATTTCACTGTCCCTGTCACCTGGCTTCCATCCTTCATCTCCACTGTAACCCTCTCATTCCGACATTTCACCAAAAAGTTCACCAATTTCATTATAAAATAAATGCCTGAAAAAGTATGTATATAACTAAACATGTTTGTTTCTTGTTATTATAAAAATAACGAAGGTAAAATGTGGACTTTCTCTCATTATTTTTCATTGAGTATGCAATTATAGATTATAATTCTGTTTCAATCAGTCGATTGTGGCTTTTACCATTCAAATTGGCTGATTTCCACATTATTCTAAATCCTTTTCAATTATACGTAAATATATTCAATTCTGATCTTTTTCAAAGCTTTAAAACGATGATCCGAAGGTCCTCGGCGTATTATTTCATTGATTTCCGTCGTTCAGTAACTAAAACGGTAGAAAGTTCAAATCATATAAAAGCAATACTGGACCCCTCATAAATTCCGGTGTTTAATATTTATTTCCAGTAAATGTTTCTCCTTCTTCTCTTCCAGTTATTATTCTCTATTATAAATGGTTGACCTCATTATTAACCCAGCCAACTCACGTTTAAAAAAGATCCGGTGTGATACCACACCAGCAACACGCGTCTCTTCCATTGTGGAAGCGTACGCAGAAGCCAATGGTAAAATTGATCCAAATAGAATTAAATTGTCTTACGTGGATGATGAAAGCAAGGAAAAGACCAAGCCAAAGCGTACTTTGAAGTCACACTTAACATTGGAAGAAAACGGGCTTGATTTCAAAAAGAATCCCTCAATTCACGTTACTGCAAAGGATGTAGGTCGTCAAATCGGATGGAAAACTGTTTACATCATTGAATATCTCGGCCCAATGTTCATCCATGCCTTGTTTTATTATTTGTATTATGATGCAGGTAATGTCACACACACTCAATTGTTGGCATTCAATTTGACTTTGCTTCATTATTTGAAGAGAGAATACGAAACATTGTTCATTCATACTTTCTCTGCCGATACAATGCCATTCGCATTTCTTTTCAGAAACTCGGGCCATTACTGGATCATCAATGGTGTCCTGATTTCATTTGCTATATATGCTCCTCAAAATGTTGAATACTCCGGAATTTGGAAATATGTTTTCCATGTTGCTGACAGAACCACTGATGAATTGACTGTTTTCGGTGGTCTCATGGTCCTTGCTGAAATTTGTAATCTATACTGTCACGTTATGTTACGTAATTTACGTTCTGATGGTTCTAGAGAGCATAAGATTCCAAGAGGATTTGCGTTTGAGTTGGTTTCTTTCCCTAACTACATGTTTGAATCTTTGTCATGGTTGATTTTTGCTGTCATGGTCAACAACTGGTCAGCATACTTTTTCCTTGTGGTTGGTACTGGAACTATGATGGTTTGGGCTAAGCAAAAACATGCCAAATATAGAAAAGAATTTGGTGATGAATATCCAAAAAACAGAAGAGCAATGTTCCCATACATTTTCTAAATAGTTTCAATTATCCATTTATTATTTCCTCGTGTATAGTAGTGTAATTTGATTGATATTTGAAAATATTTGCATATAAACATTATTAATAGATTTTTAACAATAAGATGATTACACTATTAATCCTCTTTTTCTTTTATCAACAATATGCCAATTGATCCGGCTAACGCCGCCGATACATCAACTGGAAGTTGTCAGCAGATACCTACAGCCAAATCCAACCGTACTGTGAGAAATCCTGCGTCGCATAACCTTATTAGGCAACATTCGACCTCATTACAGCAACCTCACCACAAACAATATGTTATTTTACGTGAAAAACATGCAAATCAACAACAACAACAGCAACAACAGCCATCGTCATATAGTGTTACAAGCTCTCCAATGGTTGAATCTATTGACTCGCCTCGTTTGAAGCCGCAAACAAGTCATAATTCTTTAGTAATCTCCGGAAAGGTTAAACCTTACATTAGAAAACAACAATCAGCAAAATACCTTTTTAGTGTTGATGATAATGAAGACGAAATTGAAGAAGATCTGAACAGGGAATATTTAGAAGGTTATTCCGATGAGCTGAAACACCGTTTAAAGTTACCTTCAAGTAATTATTCAGATGATCCTAAAAGAAAAGTTTTGGAAACTGACATCGTGGCTAATTTATCAAATGTTTCCAAAGATATGAAGGCTCTGAAAGAATTGGAGAATGATACACACGCTACATCTATGATGGATGATATATCAATTGGAGATTTAAATGAATCAAATAATACAATTGATGATGAAAATCCAAATAATAATAATAATGATGATGATGATAACAAAAATGATAATAATAACGATAACGATAATGCATCAATTAATTCAATTGATTCGTTTACTTTGAGAGAAAGGCAAGTTGCTATTAATGAAACACATCCTTTTGGTATACGTATTTGGAAGCCAGCTATTTATAAAAAGGATAGAAGCGTTCAAAGAGAAGCAGAAAACGATATTCATTGTACTCCAGGTTCATCAAAAAAAATTGGGCTCTCTGTGAGATTTTCCAACTTAGTCTGGACTTTGACATTTGGGTTGTTTTTCTTTTTCTTATGTGGACTGACTGGGATAATTACATTTCTATTCTCTATGACATTTAGTCCAAAAACAAATGATTCCATTAAATATGCTAAATTCTACTGGTCATTAGGAAGATATTTATTGAACCCATTTGGGATATTGGTTATTTTGAAAAGGGATAAGAGGTATATGGATGAAGATGCAAATGTTGGCTCTTCAATGGATGAATTTGAGCGTTGGAGATCACAAAGTGAGGGAAGGTTGTTTTTCTCGTCATCATTAAATAGGGTGACATCTATTGAATCAAGATCCAATAGTTTTCAACCCAATGCAAGTATTGATGAAGATGATGATGACTCTAACGTAACATTTTACAAGAAAAGACTGTTTGGCCGAGGCCAATGGAATATTGGTAGGATTGTGTTCTATATTCAATTCTATTTAATCATTTATCCCATTTCCTTGGTTATTGCTCTTTCAATGTGGTTATCTGTTTTTACCATCCCAATGGCCAAAGTTTTAATTCTTGTCTACTCACATATTAGACGGCATCCTTTAGCATTATCATTTGAAGATGAAGAATTATATTATAAAACACACATTTCGAATAATACAACAGCTTCTAAAAATGATTCTTTTTTGATTTTAACTTACAGATCATTTGGTTTTCATTATTACAAATATACCGTTGACGGTACTAATATTTTCTTCATCAATTTAATTTCACTTGTTGTTTTTACAATCATTAATTTTTATGTATTGAAAGAGTCCCTTGAATGGGATGTTTTCTTTACTGACTCGACATTCATTTTCATTCTTTGTTTAATTTCAGTTATTCCTTTGGCATATTTTATTGGTCAAGCAGTAGCATCTATTTCAGCCCAAACTTCAATGGGTGTAGGTGCCGTCATTAATGCCTTTTTTTCCACAATTGTTGAAGTTTATCTTTATTGTATTGCACTTGATCAATCTAAAGCAAAGCTTGTTGAGGGTTCTATTATTGGGTCGATTCTTTGTGGTGTATTGTTATTACCAGGTGGATCAATGTGTTTTGGTGCAATCAAAAGAAAAACTCAAAGGTACAATCCAGCATCTGCTGGTGTTTCTTCAACAATGCTTTTATTTTCTATTGTGGTTATGTTAGCCCCTACAATTCTCTATCAAATTTTTGGTGAGTATAACGTAGTTTGCAAACCGTGTGATGGATTTAATGCAAAAGACTGCAATAAGTGTCATTATTTCCAGCCATCAATTGCAATTGACCCATTATATATTGAATATCTAAGACCTTTCAGTGTCATTTGTGCAATTGGGTTATTTTTGTGCTACTGCATTTGTTTGTTGTTTACGTTGAAAACACATGCAGCTCTGATTTGGTCCACGCCTGTGAATGAAAAGAAAAAAGAACAAATATCACAAAATGCTCAACAATCCCAGAATCAACCAGAAGACCAGAGCATTTCATCATTCAATTTTGAGTCAAGAAAAGTCAGCCAAAAGCCAAACCTTCAAACACAATCATCTGTCAATATTTTACAACCAAGTCAATTACAGCAAGTTGAATCTAATGAAGGAGGACATGATGCCCCAAATTGGTCAAGAACAAAATCATCCACAATTCTATTAATTGCGACTCTACTTTATGCCATTATTGCGGAAATTTTGGTTGATTGTGTAGATGTGGTGCTTTCGAATTATAAAATCGATCCAAAGTTCTTAGGGTTGACTGTGTTTGCATTAGTTCCAAATACCACCGAATTTGTGAATGCATTCTCTTTTGCGATGCATGGAAATGTTGCATTGAGTATGGAAATCGGTTCTGCTTATGCATTGCAGGTTTGTCTTTTGCAAATCCCAATTGTCACATTGTACTCCACTTGGAAATTTACTTCTCAATATTTCTCTTCTAAGGCTGAGGAATATATCATTCCAAGTTTACCAACACTGACAAGTGGTTTTGGAATGTTTTCATCAAATAATACTCCTATTTCTATTTCTAAAATTTTCGGAAATGAAATTGACGCTGGCAAGATGTTCCCTTTGATTTTCCCGCATTGGGATTTCATGGCTTCCTTGATTGGGGTTTATATGTTCACTTATATTTACACAGAGGGAAAATCTAACTATTTTAAGGGTTCAATTCTATTAACATTATACGTTGTTCTCATAGTTGGATTTTATTTTGCTTTGGAAATTATGAATAATAATTATATTCAGTTTAATTCCTAGCTGCAGGTAATGATTCATTCAAAAAGATGATAATTGATTAAAATTTAAATAAAATAATTGTTTAGTATGCTATATACAATTTTATTCCAGTGCTCTGACCTAATTAAACAGACTCGGCGATGGCCTTATCCAAAATTTCAATACCTTCATTCAAAGTTTCTTCAGTAATAGTTAACGGAGGAACAAATCTAATAACGTTACCACCAGCGGTAATAATTAAAAGACCTAAATCTTTAGCTTTATTAACAATTGGAGAAGGGTCTTCCTTAAATTGCAAACCCAAGATCAAACCTTGACCTCTGACATCGACAATCTTGTCAGAATATTTGTTTTTCAAACCATCTAACAAGCTCCTCAAATGTGTACTCTTCTTGTTGACTTCTTCAAGGAATTCATTGTCAGCAATTCTACCAAGAACGTTACACCCAATACGTGCACCTAATGGATTTCCACCAAAAGTTGTACCATGGTCACCGACTTTCAAAGTTTTTTCAACATCCTCAGTTATCATAGTTGCACCAATTGGGAATCCATTACCTAAAGCTTTAGCCATGGTAACAATATCAGGGTGTGCTTCCTTTGGCAATTTAGAATGTGCCCAAAGTGTACCTGTTCTACCCATACCACATTGAATTTCATCATAGATCAACAATGCGTTGTTTTTCTTACACAAAGCTTTCAACTCCATCAAAAACTCTGGTCTCATTGGATTAACACCACCTTCACCTTGTAAAGGTTCAATGATAACACCACATGTCTTCTCATTAATTAATGCTTTGACAGATTCAATATCATTAGGAGTTGCAACATGAACACCTGGAACTAATGGAGCAAATGGAGCTTGATATTTTGGATTTGGTGTAAGTGAGAGGGCACCCATTGTTCTACCATGGAAAGAGGACTTAAATGTAATGAATTCTGTTTTATCATCGCTTATTGACTTACCATGTTTTCTGGCAAATTTTAATGCCGCCTCATTGGCTTCGGTACCTGAATTACACAGAAACACTCTGGATGCGTTATGTTGACCTCCAAATTCCTTTGTTTTGTTGATTAGTTGCTTGGATAATTCTAAAGTCCACAGATTATGGTATAAATTCGATGAGTGCATCAAAACAGAAGCTTGTTCGGACATGATTTTTGTAATTTCATCATCAGAGTGACCTAATGAAACAACAGCAATACCTGATGTAAAATCGACGTATTTTTTCTGATCCAAATCATAAAGGTATGATCCTTTAGCGGATGTTAAAACCATTGATGGTCTATTGTATGTTGTAACTGCATAATCGGTATGGTCTTTAAGATAATCTGCAGATGAAAGCCATCTTTTACCCACTACGGTGGTTCTTGTCTTAAAAATTGGTCTAAGCATGTGATAAAACCGACTCTTTTAATTAATATGAAGAGGAAGTGAAAGTCTTAAAAAGGAAATTTTTTATTAAGCGCGCTCCTCGCTGCCAATCATTAAGTGAGTCACCAGAACAGATCAAAAAAAGACTTCAATGATAAGGCCAGTTCAAACAAGAATGTGCTCAATAAGGTTTGTTATTTTTGTTGAGCTGGCATTACTTTTCGGAGCTTCAAAAAGTTTGGGTTTGAGGTAACTTTGAAAGATAGAAACCAATTTTGTCAAAATTTGCCCAACTTTAATGAAATTAACACAGCTGTGTTCAGCTTTTTCACTATTCCTAGATGGATTATTTCTTTGTAACGCTGGTTTTAATTATCAACAAACTAACAAAAAAATATGTTTTCAGCCGGGTAATTTTCAGATTTTCCAGTATCACTTATTTTCCATAATTTTTTCATCCAGTTATTGATTTTATTAAATAACACAAAAAGTAGCACAAATGTCTAAGTTGTTCAACGTCAACTCTGTGGAAGCTTTTGCCAAGCTACCTACTAAGCTCCAAAGTTTTTTTACTAGATTTCCACCAGCACCATTGAGAAAATATGCAGAAAAACCAACATTGACAACAGCAGAAGATGCTAACCCATTTTTAGCAAATAAACATCCAATTACAGGAAAGACACATGAACCAGTATATTCTATGCGTCGTCAGAGTGATCTGTTTAAGTTAGCCTATAAGTTCGGTATTCAAGATTTAATGCCAACATTAGGCAACAACAAGAAATTCTTCGCAGACAAACAAAAAGAATCACCTATTCTTAAGGGTGTGTTATATCCAAAGGGTCACAAATGGGAGAGAACATACGCTGCTAGAAAACAAAAGATTACAGATGCATTGGAAACAGTTGATGATTTACTTGTCAAACACAGAGGTACCAAGTATAGAAAGAGATTAGAAAGGAGGGAAGCGCAACAAAAGACCTGGGTGTAAGTGTAAATATTTATGGTTTGTTCATTCATTTGTATATATACAGGTTTTTACTTTATTAATTAATTAAACACCTTTTTAAGAATTTCATCCTCTGAAAGTTCAGTGTCATTTACAGTATTTGGAGTAATTGTGTCAACAGTTGAAGCACCAGAGTCGGACATCTTAGCCTTCAAGACTTCAGTTAAACGTTCTGAATCACTCTTCCATTTAGCAATGACCTCATCTTCTGATAATATACCCTTTTCATTGTGAGTTTGGGCGTAAACTGAACCGAACATTTCACCTTGTTCCCTAACAACGTTCATTTCAATTTCATCATGAATTTTTAATTTATAATATTCAAATTTAGATTGTTCATAAGCTTCTAATATTGATTTATTTTCGCTTTCAATTAAATAAATCGATCTTTGAACAACTGATTCACCATCCAATTTTTTAGTAAACTGTCTAATATTGTTCCAATTATAATTTCCAGCTTCAATTGTATGTTCATTTTCAATCAAGTTCTTGGAGTCTGCAAGTTCCCATGGATGTTGCTTATAAAATAAAGAACGTAATTCATCTTCAATGAATTTCAATTGTTGTGGTCTCATTATTTGAGAAATTGAACTTGAATTCTTTTTGATTTTCAGTTGTTTAACTCTTGTTAAATAGAATCCTGATTCTAATTTCTCGTCTATTGATTTAATTTCATTAACTTCTTGATCCTTTATTTGTTTTAAAACATCCAATCTGATTTCTTTGTTGAATCCATGTTTAGGTGGATGATGTGCTAAAACACGATACCATGCTGGTTGATCTCTTACAACACCGTTTTGAATATATTCAGAAGTTCTCTGTAAGATTTGATTAGCAGATTTGATGGAATTCATTACAAATTGATGATTTCTAACAGTAATCTTCTTCAATTGGGCGAAAAGTTTTAACTATTTTTCATTTTACTCCAATGGCAAATTACGTAAGCTGTTACTGACACGTTGTTGAAATGGCGGCACAGCCTTGAGATGCACGCCGTCTTAAATCTCACGCACGCGATGATTCAAAATGATTCAAAAACTGAATTTGTTGAATCCGTGACAGAATGACATAAAAAGAAGCCTTGTAGGTCCAAATTTACGTTGTTATTGGGAACAAAGAATAAAACCAGAGGCAGAAAATATGGAGCATAAAGAATCTGGTGACTATGAGTCTACTACGGTTGAACTGACTGATGATTACATCCCAACAGAGAAGGAAATGGATCCCATTTATAGAAAATTAGATTATAGGATTATTCCAGCATGTTGGGCGCTATATTTCTTGGCATCTTATGGATCTTCAGCTTATGGTAATACTCTGACTATGAATGCAGATAAAGGCCACTCTCTGATTCAATCACTTAGTTTAACTACTCATGACATTTCAACTGCTTCTGCTTTATATTATGTTGCCGCAATCATTTTTGATTTACCAATGAATTTGATCATGACTCGAGCAAGTCCTCAGGTTTGGCTTTCAAGAATTATCACAAGTGTTGGTATTGTTTATATCTGTTATGCAGCTTTGCATAATGGAAAGGGCTTAATGGCAATTAGATTTATGACTGGTTTTGCAGACGCGGGTACTTGGCCTGGGTTATCTTACTACATATCTTTATGGTACCCTGGGCATAGAACTGCTAGAAGAATTGGATACTATTTTACTGCGGCACAATTGTCAGCTTCTGCTGCAGGTCTAGTGGCAGCGGGATTTCAAAAAATGGATATGGATAGAGGTTTGTACGGGTGGAAATGGTATTATATTGTTTATGGTGCAATCACAATAGTTTGTGGTATTTCTCTAATTTGGTGGTTACCTGATAGACCTTCTCACCTAAAAACTGAATTGTCAAATAAATGGTCTGTAAGATCTTATTTACCTGCATCGTTTATGAAATATTTTACGGCCTCTGAACCATTAACACCAAGAGAAAGTCGTTTACATGCTCTTGATATGAAGCAAAGATCTAAAAATCTCCATTGGGGAATGAAAGATGTTGGTAAGATTTTGATTGATTTCAGAACTTGGCCTTTAATTATGATGTACTTCGGTGTTGTTGGTACCGGGTTTGGTTTGGCTGTTTTTGCAACAACTTTGATCAAGACTATCAATCCTGGATTATCAAGTATTGACGTTTCACTTCTTTATGCCCCTATTTGGTTATTTGATCTAGCTGCCATTTTGATTTTTACTCCGTTGGCTGATAAGTTCAAGAAGTGGAGAATCGGGATATTCTGCTTCTCAACTTTGATCATCATATCAGGATTGCTAGTCACATCGTATGCACATGGTCCTTGGGCAAGATGGGGTGGTCTATTAATATCCGGATTTGGTCTTGGTCCGACTGTCCCAATTACGATGACGTTAGCCTCGGAGATTATGTATTTTAGGTATGGTGATATAGGACCAGCTACCGTATCTGCTCTTGTTTCTGGTTTGGGTAATTTAGGTACTGTTGCTGTTACTTATTCACTTTACTCAGGATGGCCTGCTGATAAGGAAAGACTTTACAGAGACTCCAATATGATGTTGATCTTGATTTTGGGTGTTAGTATTTTAGCTGCTTTGATTTGTTGGTATATAATGGAAGTGGTAGATAAAGGAGTTTATTCTCAATCAAGGGAAAAGGAGCTTGAAGTCTATGACGAATTAAGTGATGCCGTGTCATCATCTTAGGCGGATTTATACAGAATTACTATATAAAGGACGGTGAAATTTTATTTCTCGGAATAAACCATCATCACATTGTTCTTCTCATAAAAATAAAAATATGTCTAAACAACTCAACGTTGCCATTGTCGGAACCGGTATCTTTGCAAGAGATGCGCACTTGCCTGCTTTACAAGCAAATGCCAATTTAGTTCCTGTTGCCTGCTATAATAGATCTAAAGATAAGGCCGTAACATTTTCCGAATTAAATGATCCGAAACTCAAGGTGTACGAGTCTTTGGATGAAGTATTCGCAGATGAGTCAATTGATGTTGTTGATGCATTATTACCTGCCCAATTCAATTTAGATGCTGTGAAGAGGGCTGTTCATGCCAAAAAAAATATCGTGATTGAGAAGCCAATTGGTGCTAACATTGAACAAGCTAAAGAAATTGTTCAATTAGCAAAAGCTAACCCTCAATTGACTATTGCAGTCAGTGAACATTGGTGTTTCCTCAAGGCAGTTGAAGAAATCAAAACTGCTGTGGCCAAAATCGGCAAAGTCGTCGGTTTCAATTACCATTCCACCGGTTCTTTCAACTTCAATAACAAATACATGACAACTTCATGGAGACAACATCCTGAACATATTGGAGGGTTCTTAAGTGATGGTGGTGTCCATCAATTGGCTCTTTTAACTGCTGTTCTTGGTAATGTTGGCGAAGTCAATGCCAGAACTGTTCAAGTTAGAAAGGAAAGTGGAGATGTGGATGTTGCTTGGGCTCTTTTCAAAATGGAAAGTGGTGTTATCGGTAGTTTCAACTATGGTAGCGCTTTTGGTGCTAAAGATAAGAAAGGTTACTTTGAAATTCTTGGTGACAACGGTTCGGTTTATTACGATTTCTCTAAAGTTGGCGGTGACAGAGTCCATATTAAAACCGGTGGTCTACATGCTGGTGATGAATTGACTGATTCCGAAGTCCATATTGAATCTGAAAACTGGTCCGTTAAGGCTGAATTTAATGTTTTAGGTTCTGTGTTGACCGGGGAATCTAAAAAAGATGCTCTTTGTTTGCCTGAAACTGCTTTCCATCATTTGGCAATTGTTGCTGCTATCTTGGAGAGTGCTGAAAACAACAGTGCAACTGCAAAGCCACCAAGCTGGCAATGATATTTACCCCGGTCATTTAATCATGAGCCACGGCGTATTTTATTTTTTTCTCTGCAGATGGACATTATCGTCTTTTATAATTGAATAATTTAGCAATTAAGCATCTTGTTATGTACGAAGACAAAGGCAGTTCAGGACTGCCGCACCAAAACTCCAGTTTTTGGAAATGGACTTCTATCATTAGTGTGGTTATAATCTATGGGTCAAGTCTTCTTTTGTCACAAGTCAACTCCCTTTATAGCAATTATCACCAAATTAGGCAATTTAAATTACAAGATACCAGAAAGACACCAAGACCGGCTATTGAAAATGGGAAATATCCCTTAAGTTTTGCAGAAGTAAGAAATGGTACATTTGCACCAGAATATAATTCCATTCAATGGATAAGAACCCCACATTATTTAAATAATGACGTAGGTAGTTATATTACCATTGAAAATGGCAATTACACATTAAAAAGTTTGTTAAACCCAGGTGAGGAATCTGTTCTGTTTGATATCGGTAACACAATATCATTCAATGGAAAAAACTACGTAATTGAAAGTGTTGAATTCAGTGATAATTTGAAGTTGGCATTAGTAGGTTGTAATAAAACACAAAACTGGAGGCACTCTACATTTGGTACATATTTTGTATTTGATGTTGCTTCAAAGAGATTGAAGCCACTGGTTGAAGATCTTGATGTGTTTGAGAATGTAGCCCTTGCTAAATGGTCGCCTGATTCAAACAAAATTAGTTATGTTTTGAATAATAACGTTTACGTGATTGATGTGAATCCATTTGATAATTTCAAGACTATTCAAGTTACACATGACGGTGGTGAGCAAATATTTTATGGTAAGCCTGATTGGGTTTATGAAGAGGAAGTTTTTGAAAGTGACACTGCTTTATGGTGGTCGCCATCATCCTCACATGTCATATTGTTGAGATCAAACGATACAAATGTTCCTGTTTATCCAATTCCTTACTTTGCACAAAATCTCCCTGTCAACGAATCGACATATCCATTGGTAAAAGATCTCAAGTACCCTAAAGCAGGTTTTGATAATCCAATTGTTGATATCTTAATATATGATGTTGTTCATGAGAAGTTAATGCAACTTCCATTAGAAGATGCATTTTATAACGATGAAGACATCGCAAACAACGAAAGACTTATCACAGAGGTGGCTTGGGTTGGTGAAGATCAAGCATTGGTTCGTGTCACAAATAGAGAGTCAGATTTGATGAAGATTTTTATCGTTAGCTGTTCTCATGAGTTATCTTCAATCGTTTCCAGGTTTGAAGATGCAAGAGGTACAAAAGAATGGTTTGAGATAACTCATAACACTTTGTATATTCCAAAATCAGACTCAAGGCCTGATGATGGGTATATTGATGTTATTGGTGTTGACGGCTTTGACCACTTAGCCTATTTTTCTCCTGCAAGCTCTTCAAAACCAACACATATACTCACTGAGGGTGAATGGGAAGTTGTCAATGGGCCAGCAGCATTTGACTTTGTGACAAACAAAGTTTATTTCCTATCAACAGAAAAGTCATCAATTGAAAGACATTTATTCTCTGTTAGTTTAGATGGAGCTGAAAAAACCCCTCTAACAAATGTTTCAGAATCTGCGTGGTTTGATGCATCATTTTCCAAAGGTTCTCGTTATCTTTTACTGACATACAATGGCCCAGATGTTCCTTATCAAAAGTTGATTGATTTACACGCCAATAAAGAAGAGATTTTCACATCTAATGATAAATTGAAAGAAACTTTGGAGAAATACAATATCCCAAAAACAAATTATGGAAATGTAACTTTGAATAATGGCGTTACCGTTAATTATAAGGAAAATTTACCATTGAATTTTGATCCGAAAGATAAATATCCTTTGCTTTTCTTTGTTTATGGTGGGCCAGGATCACAATTGGTGAATAAAGTGTTTTCTATGTCTTTTTCGGCAATTATTGCATCGGAGTTGAATGCAGTAGTGGTAACGGTGGATGGTCGTGGAACTGGCTTCAAAGGTAAAGAGTTCCGTAATGTTGTTCATGATGATTTAGGAAATTATGAAGTTGAAGATCAAATTGAAGCCGCAAAATATTGGATAAATAAGGGATATATCGATCCCAAGAGAACAGCTATATGGGGTTGGTCATATGGTGGATATATGACATTGAAGACATTAGAAAGAGATGGTGGTGATATTTTTAAGTATGGTATGTCTGTTGCTCCTGTGACAGATTGGAGGTTATATGATTCCATTTACACTGAAAGATATATGCATACTCCAAGCTCCAATATAGAAGGATATGAAAAATGTAAAGTTGGTAATGACTTTGAAAAGTTCAAATCTGTCAAAAAGTTTTTGATAATGCATGGAACGGGTGATGATAATGTTCATTTTCAAAATACATTAAGACTAATTGACCAGTTTGATCTGAATGGGGTTGAAAATTATAATATGTACGTTTTTCCTGATAGTGACCATAGCATTAGGTGGCATAATGCAGGTAAGGTTGTTTATGACAGATTATTTAATTGGATTCAAATGGCTTTTGATGGCACATTTGATGATGAGGAATATCACATGACAGTGGATGATAATTATCCATTCATGGATTTGTTTAGTTTTTAATAGGTAGATATTTTTTATGTAGGAGCAATAATAGTAATTAATACGAAAATCACTAACATATATAACGTAAGTAGTAATTGATATTTATAGAAGTAAGTTAGCTATTGGCGAAAAGAATATGCATCTAAACCATATGTCAATTCCTGCTCAAGTCCAAAATCATCAGGAAGATTATAGTCCATTTCTTCTGGTCTAGGTCGTAAATCAACTTGACTGAAACGAAGCGTGTCGGTTGGAGTCAATAGAGATGGTGTATCACCGGTAAGATATACATTTCCACTTTGCTGCTGCTGTTGTAGATACTGAGAATCGTAAAGTTCAGTTGGCATAAAATCTTCTGTTGGTTGAGTAGGTGTCATCGTATTGTGAGGATTCAATGGAATTTGATTTTGATCTGGAGTTGATGATGCTGGTATAACATTTGATTCAAACATAAATTGAGATGAGTCAAATATTTGGTCATCTCCATTGTAAGGACGACGGACAAATTCTCTGAACGCTTTAACTTCTTTAACAATCATATCTCTCATTTCATTTAGATCGTCACAAACTTCAAAATCAAAGTTGAACTTCTTTGGGCATGCAGGTTCATCCAATGGATCGTGCCAAACTTCCAAATATGGATGTTCTAATGCCTCATCAACAGTGATTCTCTGTCTTGGATCAATTGTGAGCAATTTATTTAGTAAATCGATTGCATTTACTGAAGCATTGGGGTATAGTGATTCAAAAGGAATTTTCTTCACAAAAGGTAAACTTCTAACATAGGATTGAGCTCGTGAAGATTTGATGTTATTTATAGTTTCCTCATCAGGTGTCCCTAAAACACGAATAATTTCATTCAATTGATCTACATAATCCTTTCCCTTGAAAATTGTATAACCGCCCATCAATTCCGCAAAAATACAACCAACAGACCACATATCAATTGCTTTAGTATATCCTTGAAATGACAAAATGATTTCTGGTGCCCTATACCAACGAGTAGCAACATATTCAGTTAAAAACCCTTGGTTTTTTTCATCGTCAGAAGAATAACCCCTAGCCAAACCAAAGTCACAAATTTTCAAATCACAATCAGCATTCACAAGTAAATTTCCAGGTTTCAAATCTCTGTGAAGAACATCTGCTGAATGAATATATTTCAATCCGCACAATATTTGATAAATAAAAGACTGATGGTGAGAGTCTGTCAATGGTTGTTTGGATCTTATGATTTGATGCAAATCACATTCCATCAATTCTTCGTAAAGATAAATTTCATTGAAATTCCCATTGGGATCAGGTATAATATCCAAATCACATAAAAATGTAATGTTCTTATGACCTCTAAAATGTGCAAGCAACTTAATTTCACGCAATGCCCTCTTGCATAGAATCTTCTTAGAGAAGATGTTCGTAACCTTCTTGATTGCAACTTTGTCATCTCCTTCTTCTGACTCTGTACATTGGGCAGAACAAACTATACCATAAGCACCCTGACCAATACCCCGTTGAAGCTGAAAACGACGATCGACAACAAAGCTTTGACCAAACACTTTGAAATGGTGGTATAAGTCACCATATTGACCTTGGAAAACAACAGAATCCGACATTTTAGCGTTATTTAATGATGAGAAGAAGGTGTGTAGTTATTTTTAACTTATTCTTCACATCGCCAAATGTCCACAATTAGCAGCAAAGCCGCATCAGTTGCTCCCGATGAGTTGAAGACGGCATCTCCAAGGGTGGGAGACGTTGGGTCTATTGTGGGAGCCTTTCAGAAGCTTTTGGGGGGCAAATGGGACCGATATCAGACGGCTATTTCAATGTTTCTGGTGGGGAAATTAACAAGGGAAGAATTGATGCTTGACATAGATGACGTGTTGAAGGATCCACGTAATAGGAAGTTACATAACCAGCTTTTAGTTTCGATGCTCGCAAGCTCTTTTAAATCACATCCTATGGATGGATTTGGTGGTGGATTTGGTAATCAAAGAAAGAGAAAGAATATGTCCAAATCATCTCAATGGGATCAGATAAAGAAAGTGGTATTATCTTTGCCAATTAAAGAGAGAATGAGAATCAAAGCTATTACCAGAGAATCGGGGAAAAGGGGACTGACTTCAAATATAATTGTTCAAACAAGACAAGCGTTGGTTCCAAGGATTCCAATCTTGACAAGCTCTTCGCAAGAGTTACAAAATAAAAACCTTGCTAGGACAATGGTGAGCGTAAAAGATATATTGGATATGGTTAATGCACCTTTAAGTTCAGAATCATATGAATTGCCCGAAAGGACCGCTTTACGAGATAGGATGATTGGGTCAGCCAGGGAGTATGGGATTTTGGGCTCAGTCTCTCTTAAAGCTGCTGATGTGTTATACCTGGGTTTGCAGTACCATTTGAAATCAATAATTTCATCGACGTTAGATAATGTGATAGCAAGATCGGATAATCGTAAAGATGATTCTGAGGCCGCAAAGAAGAAGAAAAAAGTCAATTTGACAATAGAAGATATGTTTGACATGTTCACACTGGCTCCCCATCTTATCGAGCCATATGGCTCAATGGATTTCTTGACAGATTCCATGTTAAAAAATGATGATGATTACGATATGATTGTGCGATATAGAGATACAAAACCGAAATCTTTGAATGAATCTGAGGATATCATAAATACCGGAACTGGAGGTCCTGTATATGTGCTACCAGAAAAGGTTTCTCCAATCTCCTATCTTTTGAAACCAAAGTCCGCTATAAAAGCTGAGTCTAAAGAAGAAACTCCCGATATTGGGAAAAATACACCAGGTACGCCTGAGGAGCTTCAATGGCTTATTAATGATCTTTTGGCTGGAGAATGATTGAAAATAATTATATTTTGGCTTCACGATTACAATAATTTCACTTTTACTTGAAATAATATTCAGTTTTTTTTCAAAAAAACGCTCAATGAGTTCACAGTATTGATCAAGCTTCTTTTAACTGATTTATTGCTTTGTAAATTATTAAACTTTGTATAATTTAATACATTTTCCAGATTCTTGTAAATTCAAGGTTTTTTTCCTCAGTGGCGAATTTCTTAAATTTGAATAACTAATTTCTCTTTCTAACAAAATGGCTGATTTGGAGCCCCAAGCTGCCGTACAGAAAGTAGAAGCAAAGGACAAGAAGAATGTTGATGAGGAAGAACTTAGTGCTGAAGACCAACATTTGAAGGAGCAATTGGAGATTCTTGTGGAGCGTTTGACAGGTGATCAAGAAAACTTGTATTCTCCTGCATTGGACCAGTTGAAGACATTCATCAGAGAATCCACATCCTCAATGACAGCCGTTCCTAAGCCATTGAAGTTTTTGAGACCATTTTATCCGTCTTTAATTCAACTGGAAGGGTCATGGAAGGAATCCAAGTTGTTGATTAAATTGTATGATGTTCTTTCTGTTTTGGGTATGACTTACTCTAATGAAGATGGAGAACAATACTCTAGAGAATCTCTTAAATACAGATTATCCTCCAATGTGGATGAATCCATTGCTGATTGGGGTTATGAATATTTGAGACACTTGGCATTAGAGATTGGTGAGGAAATTGATGATAGGCTAGAATCAAACAAACCAAAGGATGACTTATTGAAACTTTCTCAAATCATCGTTCCATACTTTCTTAAACACAATGCTGAAGCTGAAGCGGTTGATTTACTTTTAGAACTGGAAGAGATTGAACTATTACCAACTTTTGTCGATAAAAGTACTTATAAAAGGGTTTGTCTATACATGATTTCATGTGCGCCATTGTTGGCGCCACCTGATGACTTGGCTTTCTTGAACACTGCTTTTATTATTTATTTACAAAACAACAAATTGCCAGAAGCTTTGTCATTAGCAATTAGATTGGATGATGAAACTTTGATCAAATCAGTGTTTGATGCTACCAATGATGAGCTTGTTCAAAAGCAATTAGGATTCATTCTTGCAAGACATAATTCATGTTTCAAATTTGAAAATGAAGAAGTCCAAAAATGCATTGGTAACACACACTTATCTGAATATTTTAAATACCTGGTTGGCGAGTTAAATTTATTACAGCCAAAGGTTCCGGAAGATATTTACAAATCTCATTTGGAAACTTCAATCTATGCAACTTCATCTAAATTAGAAAGTGCTAAACAAAATTTAGCAGCATCATTTGTCAATGGGTTTTTAAATGCAGGTTATGGTGATGAAAAATTGATCACCAAAGAAAGGTGGGTATATAAAACACGAGATGAAGGTATGCTTTCAACTGTAACATCTTTAGGTCTTGTCAATCTTTGGGATTCAGAAAATGGGTTCCAAGCTCTCGATCAATACCAATATAATGATTCAAAGGAAGTTAAGGCTGGTGCAGTTTTAGGTATGGGTGTTTCGTCTTCTGGTATAAGAGATGAAATGGACGCAGCATTTTATTTATTACAAGAATACATTCAAAGCGAAGAAAGCGTTTCAGATCAAATTGTTACATCAGCTATTACAGGTTTGGGTATTGCCTATTCTGGTAGTCAAAATTCACAGATTCTAGAATTATTGGCTCCAATGGTTAGCGATCCAAATTATTCCTTAGAAGTTCAGTCACTTGCTGCATTATCTTTGGGTCATATCTTTGTGGGTACATGTAATGGTGAAATTACCGATACTATTTTACAAGCATTATTAGAAAAAGAACCATCAGAATTAACATCTAAATGGATTAAATTTATGTCCTTGGGTCTTGGTTTATTGTACATGGGTAAATACGATCAAGTTGAAGATGTATTAGAAGCTATTGACGCAATTGAACATCCAATTTCTAAATCTCTCAGAGTTTTGATTACAATCTGTGCATATGCAGGTACAGGGAATGTCTTGGAAGTTCAAGAGCTGCTGCAAATGTGCACCTCTAAACCAGTTGAAAATGATGAGGATGATGAGGATGATGATGATGATGAAAATGAGGATATTAAACAAGAAATTGCAGCTGCTGCTGCTGCATCTGCTGCTGCTAATGGTGGTGAGCCTTCAGACGTTGCTGACGTTTTGAGACAGATTCAAGGTGTGAAATCTACTACCAAATCTGAAGATATCAAGACTGAAGCTGCTGAAGAAGAAGCTATTGAAGACGAATCAAAGCCAGAGGAAGAAGAAAACAACACCCACCAAGGTTTTGCAGTTCTAGGTTTGGCACTTATTTGTATGGGTGAAGACATTGGTCAACAGATGTCTTTGCGTCATTTTGAGCATCTCATGCATTATGGGTCACCACTAATTAAGATGGCAGTTCCGTTGGCTATGGGACTAGTTTCCACCTCCAATCCTGAAATCAAAGTGTTTGAAACTCTTTCCAGGTATTCTCATGATCAAGACTTGGATGTTGCATATAATGCCATTTTTGCAATGGGTTTAGTTGGTGCGGGTACTAACAATGCCAGATTAGCACAATTATTGAGACAGCTAGCATCATATTATATCAACGACCAAAACGGACTGTTTATTTCAAGAATTGCCCAGGGTTTGATCCATCTTGGTAAGGGTACTCAAACTTTGAGTCCTTTCTCTGTTGATAGAAACAATCTTTCCAAAGTTTCTCTTGCTGGTTTATTAACAGTGGCTGTTTCATTGTTAGAGCCTACTTCTATGATTTTAGGTCAGCATTCCTCCTTCTTGTACTATTTGACTCCTGCAATCAAGCCAAGGATGTTAGTTACCGTGGATGAAAATTTGAAACCTATTAAGGTTAATGTACGTGTGGGTATGGCTGTTGATACCGTTGGTGCTGCAGGAAAACCAAAAACTATAACCGGTTGGGTAACTCATTCCACCCCGGTGTTGTTGGGTTATGGTGAAAAGGCCGAGTTGGAAAATGATGAATATATTTCTCTTGGCTCCAGCCTTGAAGGGGTTGTGATTTTGAAGAAAAATCCAGATTTTGTGGTCGAAACTACTCAATAAGTCATGAGCACTTTTTTAGTTTAATAGTAAATACTCGCGTTAAAATTAACAATCGTTGATAAAGTGATTCTTCTTGTAGAAAATGGGATACATAGAGAAGTCATTGATTGTGTGTGCGCTTCTAGTTGTAGGGGGTTACATGCTTTTTACCGGTTCAGGGGAGTCATTTGATGTCGGGAACTTTCTTATGACTACCTCACCTTATATGTGGGCAAATCTTGGGATCGCCTCCTGTATCGGGTTGTCAGTGGTTGGTGCAGCATGGGGTATTTTTGTTACAGGATCTACTATTTTGGGAGCAGGTGTTAAAGCACCAAGAATCACCACCAAGAATTTGATTTCCATTATCTTTTGTGAAGTTGTTGCGATTTATGGGTTGATCATGGCGATTGTATTCTCATCAAAACTGTCAGCAGTTGATAACTTGATGACAATGGAAAATTTGTACATTGGATACTCATTGTTTTGGGCAGGGCTGACTGTTGGATTCAGCAATTTAATATGTGGTATAGCTGTTGGTATTACTGGTTCAACGGCAGCAATTTCAGATGCCGCTGATTCTTCATTATTTGTGAAAATTCTTGTTATTGAAATTTTTGGTTCAGTTCTTGGTTTATTCGGCTTGATTGTTGGTTTACTAATGGCTGGTAAGGCAGGTGAGTTTAAATAATTATACATATTTCTATTTATTTATTCATTCAATGATACATTATATATATATATATATCTGTTCAAAAGAAAACTAATGTTCTTATTAAGTTTATATAGCATTTTGTATAAATTGGGATATATATATATTAGAGAATTGTAGCTGTGATTGATTTGTTTATTCAATTTAAACATTTTTTTTCTCTCTTTTGATTTGTTCTCCAACCTACCCTATTTATAATTTGGAAACGCAATCTTCGACAACAGCACCGTCATTTGCAACATCTAATAGTTTCCATGAACAAACAACATTTTCCTTGGAAAATCTTTCAATGATATCTTTTGCAATCTTATCGTAATTTTCCGTTGCCAATACAAGGATGGTTGGACCAGCACCACTTAAACAGATTCCGAGCAAACCATCATGAGATTTTGGTGTGAAGGATTTTATTATATCGGTCAATCCTGGAATCAAAACTTTTCTATATGGTTGATGTAATGCGTCTTGCATTGATTGGTAAATCAATGATGAAGAAGGAGGGTCTTGACCAACAGCATTTGTTAAAACTGACAACCTTTGTAAATTAAAGATGACATCCTTTTTAGTGTATTCGTTTGGTAAAACCCTACGAGAATCTTCTGTCTTGACTTCAAATTCTGGGATGATTGCAATACATTTAATTTTTGGGTTCCAATTGTATTTGACATGAGCGCCGAGATCCAATGGGGCATCGTCTGGAATGAAATCTTCCCGAGTTTCTGGTGATGGCAAGATGTTTTTCAGTGGCTGGTGAACCTTGGATTCTTCCTGTGGTGTTAATTCACGAAGGAATGAACCAACAAATCCTCCCATCATGGTAGCTGTAATATTATCGGGATGTCTTTCGATCATCAAACAGTAATCGAGACATCTGTTTTTGTCAAACCCAAATTGTCCAATTTCATTGGCTAGAAGTACACCGGCGACAATTGCAGAACCGGAAGATCCCAATCCACGACCTAATGGAATAGGGTTGTTCACGTGAACCTTCGTACCCACAGGGAATTTTCTAACCTTGTTAGCATGAAGCACATATAATGCAGTTTTAGTAATCAGATTCTTATCACTTTGTGTAGGGACTGTTTCTGCTGAATCTGAGTCTTTGGAATATGATAGTTCAACATTGTATGGATCGTTATTCGTACTTTCCGAATTATATTCCCCCTCTGATGGCACTGAAACCTGTAATGTCAAATAGAGATTAAGCCCAATACCTAACACATCAAATCCTGGCCCAATATTCGCTGACGATGCTGGCACTCTAATCAAAAAGTCTCTCCCCATATTCTTTTCTATATAATTGACTCATCTTTATGGTATAATCAAAAATTATACGCCAATTTTCCCTTATATAAAAAAAGTGCGCTTACGTCAGCGACCGCTGACGTAAGCGACGCGAAATCCCATCTTATACGTGGGAAAAAGTAGAGGAGAAACATTGGATTGAAAGTTGTTGAAGGTTTCTTTCTGAAGAGAAGTTGATTAGACACGAGTTTTTTGAGTAATAGAAAAATGAGTGGTAATCCTAGAAAGACTGATGATCTTGAGGCGGCGGCCTTGGCGATGGAAGAAGAATACAAGGCAGTTAAAAGATTAAAAAGACTTTCAATAGGTAATTCTTTGGTTTTTGATCCGGATCTGCCTGCGATGGAAGATGAACAAGCAATGATGACTGATGACCATAACGATCATAGAAGTTCAATGAGTGATTCATGTTCCTCTATATCAATTTCAAATTCAACCCATTGTGATGATAGTGACTATAACAAAGAAAAGGAAATACAACAAGACTCTGATTATTCGAGAAATCTAGCCATTGAAAGAAACTATGACAATAACGAAGATGATATGATGGAAGAAGATTATCTGGACTACGATGATCAAGAATTCATAGATATAGACCCAGATTCATCCTTAACTGATTCAGATATTTGGGTTCCTGCAAATGCTCACCCGAAATTAGCCCCAGAGAACTTTCGAAAACATATTCAACAACAAGTTCTTGAAATTCAAAATAAAAGCAAACTACAAAGGGCGGGATCGGTCAAATCTTCCTTAGGGAAAGAAAGAAATTTGAATGAATTGTCAGGTTCCACTTCATCCGCTGCTGCAACTGTGAAATCTCCTGTTAGAGATAGATCAAGTTCAATTTCGAGCTCTAAGAGTTACGTCGATACCGTAGATGGATTGGAATCGTCCATTGACGCAAGTTCTGAAAATTGGAATCGGAAACCAAGTTTGCGTGAATTGACTGTACAATTAGAAAATTTATCACATATTGCTGGTTTGGATAAGCACGATGCGGCTTCTTTAGCAAGAACCTTAAGTACAAGATCAATTGGTATCACTAGAGTTGAAAAACAAGCATTATCAAATGATTCATCATTAGATCAAATTCGTATTAGATCAAATTCGTCGTCTCCACCTAGGGTCAATTCTTCACGAAACAGTTTAATTATTACAGATGATCCTGCTGAGGTGGATAATGCTCAACTACATCAAAAGCATGTATACAAAGGTATCCAAAAGATTCACAATAATGTCATTCATCAAAGCAAAAATGACAAATCTATAGCATCACCTTTCAAGCCATCAAGCAGACTGCCTGATATTCCATCAGCTTCAAATAGAACCCCAGATAAATTCCAACCTCATCAACGATTACCAGCATCACAACAAGTACAGCAAAGGATACATTCGTCACTCCAAGTGCAACAAAGATCACCTTCACTACCTCAACTACAACAGAGATCGCCTTCTCTTCAACTTAATCAAAGATCTCAAAACTCACCAGGTTTGAATCAAAGATCACCATCATCGCCTGTCATAAGTCAGAATCATCCCCACCCACAGCAATATCACAACCATTCTCAACAAAATTTACAGCAACGACAACAGTATCAACAGCAAAACCAGCAGCACATCTACTCACAACAATATTATAATATGAACTATCCTCAAAATGGGTATTACCAGCAAAAACAACGGACAGTAAAAAACGGGTATTCTACTCAGCAGCAACATCATCATCCCCATCATCATCATCCCGGTGAGAATTTGAACTTAAATCATACTCGTCTGCAAAATCATCAACAACCACTTACGCATTCTAAGCAAAGACAACTACACCCCTCTCACATTAGATCAAAAGAATTGCCATTGCAAAAACAACAGCAGCAACAGCAGAATTATTATCAGCAGCAGCAGCAGCAGCAACAACGTCAAAATAATCATCAGCAATATCACCCTCATCATCATTATCGCCAACAGAAACATCAACAACAGAATGGAAATATTCAACAATCCAGTCCTATGCCAAAGCAAAGACAAGGGCAAAGACAAAGAACAAAGAGAGATCATTTACCACCCATTCAAACATCAACACGTCAACAGCCACAACTGTCTCAACTATCCACTATTTCACCAATAAATGCAACATTTAATGAAAATGGGTTTTCTAAAACTGAGGATTCGCCGAAAACTCCTCTTAACAGTGAATCTGATAGCTCCCCAATTGAAAATGTTTCAGATCAAATAAAAAAAGTATCTCTAGAATCGCCATCTAGCGAAGATCAGCATCCATTTACTCCTTTTTCTGCAAATGTTACAAAACATGTTGCGCCGGTATTGTCAAATAGCGAATTAAACACGTCTCCTGTTAAAACCATCAAAGCAAAGGATGATAAACCCAAGGAAAGAAAGTCTTCCTTTACGTCATTTTTCAAATTTAAATCTAAGTCGTCATCGGTGAATAATGCATCCAACGAACAAGTTTTCGTTGAAACTTCTACAAACTACAAGGACTCAAATAACCAAACTCCTGAAAATCAGAAATCTAAATCATCAGGCAATGCTCAGAACAGTTCAAATGGTAGCAATTTCAAATCGTTATTTACTGGAAAGAAATCAAAATCTACCAATGATCCAGGAAATAAGAGTGTAGAAGTTTCTTCTGCTCCATCATCTCCTATTTTTGGTTTAAGGAAGAAGGCAAGCATGGATAATATATTGCGTTCTAAAAAGACAGCCCAAATTTCAGCTGATGAAAGTCGATCTTCATCTAATATTTCTGATAAGGCTAATTCTAATCGGGTCAATATTTCTCACGATGAATCTGATAATAACAATCACACTTTTAAACAATCGCATTCTAAACTACATCCATCTAGGGATCAACAATACCAGGCATTCCCCTTATCACCGTCTGCATTTAGTCAATCATTTGAATTCAATGATAAAGAAGGGGATGAAGGGAATGAGGAATTCAAAAATGATTCTGACATTGATAATCAATACGAAATTAAAAGCAAACAGAAAAGGGGCGATGACATCGGAGATCTAAATAAAGTTGCAAATGAGCCTCGAGATATCACGGATGAAGAATATGACGATTCTTCGCCAGATGCAAAATCAGTTTCTTCAGATAATATACCAAACTTGGTGAAGTCAATTTCAGTTGAAAGCCAAAAAGCCATTATTGAAACGCAAGATGAAATACCGATAGAACCTCAAAAAGAAATGCCTGAAGAAAATGGATATGAAGTTTCCAGTGTCCAGATTGAGAAAGAAATAGATACAGATGAGGAGCCACTTGATTATTCATATAACAACAATGAGATCATTATTACAAATACTACGGTTACGACTAATGGGGATGATACAACCGCTGATATCACCGATGATGAACCCAATAAGGATTTGTTAAGGCAGGCATTAATGGAAACCATTAAATCACAAAAAGTTACAAAACCTAACCAACCCTTAGAGATGAGGGATTCAGCATTTGGATTTCCTCTACCGCCTGTCTCATTATCCACAATATATATGATTGATCATAGATTACCAGTCCATGTTGAGCGCGCTATTTACAGATTAAGTCATTTGAAGTTGGCTGATTCCAAGAGGCAGTTGAGGCAACAAGTTCTGTTGAGTAATTTCATGTACGCATATTTGAATTTGGTTAACCATACCCTTTGGTTACAAAAACAACAGGAAGGAGATATAAGCGTTCATTGACAGTTTTAACCTCCTTTTTAGCATATAAAAAAGAATCTTTCTTTTTTATTTAAATAATTACCTTTACTATGCATATATATAATACAGTTTATATATTAAAGACATCAAAAAACAGTCAAATCATAAAAATATGTAGAGAAACCCCAAACCCCTAAAATCAAAAGCCCCCAATATATTAATCTGAGTGGGAACCAAAAGTTCTGACCGATATCTAAAGTGGGAAAACCAAGCCAATTGCAGAAAGCATGTGCTGTAATACATGACCATACACTACCTGAATTTATTAAAATCTTATTTGTTAAATAACCAAACAAGGAGGTATACATGAATTGAAAGGTCACTATTATCAATGCTTGACCGATTGGGATTGGAGCTGGATATTTTCTAGTTGTCAGATTATAGAGGTGATGCAAGTGTGCAAAACCAAATAACAATGGTGTTCCCCAAATCAATTTGGAAATTGATTCATCATCGATAAAATGACTTGGGGACCAGTCTTTTTCAATGGAATTTTGATATTTTATAGTATATGCTAAAAACGGAGATAATGACAAACTTGAATAGATCAATTCTTCAGTTGTTGGTGCTACTATTATATCTCTCAATATTCCTAAACCCCCCAAATGTGAATCCAAACCTGAATCAAGTTCGATCAAATGTTGAAATAATGGACCAATAAATAGGATCATGAATAATATTAACGTTTTTAAAATGTGAGTCAATGTCCTAACCTCAAATATACTGGTCAATCCTAAAATCGTTTTTGCTGCCTCATAATTTGGAGTTATTTTTAAAATATCTGTTAAGATATATGGCGCCGTTGCCATTAGCAAACATGTTATTACACTAACTCTAATCAGTCTCGATTTAATCACATGAGAATCATTTCTTTCTCCAACAGGTGGATTTATATACAGGACTCCCACGTAAAGATTAGAGACCAAAATGACATACAGAAGAACTTTGGTAAAAAGCTCCATTGTCTTTAACACATAAGAATCCCAGAAAGAAACTTCTTGAATCTGAAACAAATGAAAAATAGTCAAAATTGGCTCAGCATTTCATGATTTCCCCAAAACGGACCCTCTCAAATACCAGGCGGAAATAATGGCCATAAATCCTAAAGCTCCACAGCCAATTGTAAAAGGATTTATTATAGGCTCTCGTTCCGTTGGGTACGGTTCGAGATTTGGAGTTGAAATTTGAGGATTGGAAGCTGCCTGGACTAACTTCGACATTAACTCACTCAATGATGAGGTCCAGTTGGAAGAGATGTGTAGAGGTGGAGAAAGAAACAGAGACTTCGTGTAAGGTTCAGGTTGATAATCAGCTCGCTGCTGCTGTCTATCTAAGTCAGCTTTTAATGCGACATAAACTGTGGGGATCGAATCCAATTGACTATACTTGTTTCTCAAATCAATTAGATGCTGGAAGGATTCAGGATCTGAAGAGTCATAAGCAAAACACAAAACATCACAATCATCCAATTTTCCATTATTTTCCAAAATTGGAACTTCCAACCCACCAAGTTCTTGAAGAATCAAATAACACTGTTTTCCCCCAACGATTTCCACATTATTTACGGCAATTTTGTGTCCTAAAGTTGGAGCATGGCCTGGACTAAAAGGCCTACTCAAAAATGCTTCAAGCAAAGAAGTTTTTCCACATCCTGAAAACCCAACAATGAAACAGTTAAAAACCGTTCTATCAGGAACTGGCATTCTGTATATTTTTCCTTCTCTTTTTCTCAACTTTCTTGGCTTCGTTACATGGAGTGCAGATGTTGTATTTGGACCTTTTTTAGAAGCTTTAGCATTTTCTTCGTAACCAAAATATCCCAAGTATTCTAATGTTGTCCTATAATCCAAAAATGTCGTCATTGACCATTGGGCTAACCAACCTTGTAATGTGACGTATCCCTGTTGATTACAAACTACACTACTTGGAAAATTCGCTTCTTCCCATGATTTAGGAATGCCAGGGGTCGGATAAAATAATCTTTTCAATTCTTCGTCATCTAATCCGCCATCATTATCTTTATCAAACAAAATAAATAAATCAACAAGAAACTTATAACCCTTTGGCGACAATTCGACACTTGAATGTTCAGGAATTTCCATTTTAGGATAAAGAATCTTATCGTCAATAGAAAGAGAATCTGTGTAATGAAATTCTCTCAATATTCCCCAGATGGTTTCATGTCTACCAGACTCACAATAGTATTTATTCAATTGAATAAATCCTTTAGAAGAGATTCCTTTATCAGTGAATAAACCCTCTTCAATTTCTTCTAAGGTGGACTTGATCAATTGAAGTTCATTGAAGTCCAATGTCTTGTGGAAACATCTTTGTTGAAGAGCCAAAAATTCCTCTTCATTCAAATAGCCATCTTGATCGGTGTCACAAAGATAAAACACTCTTTTCAATGCTGAAATAGCTAAAGGTTTCAAATTGAAATATTTATAATCGTATAGTGGTGATAACGGATGAGTAACTGATCTTTGGCAAAGATAAAAGGCTTTATTAACATTATGATTATTCTTTGCACTTGTTCTAATACAAGCTTCGATTTCCTTAAACTCCAAAAGCAGTGGTGTAAACTCATCATGCAATACAATTTCCGAATCTGTCCCCATATCTAAATCCATTTTATTGCAACACACCACAATTGGAAGGTTTACACCCATAGATCTAAACAGAGGAATCCAATAAAGTGAAATTCTCTCATATGTATAATGATCTGCATATACCAACCAAATACAATTGGCTTGCCTAATTTCATACTGAATTTGTTGAATGTTATCTGCTGGTGTGTCTACTACTACTGTTAAATTCGATGAATTGGAGAAGTCTCGAGGGATGCTTATAGGGGGTATTACGCTCTGAATATTCGGGAAAAAGGTTTCTTTGGTTAAACTAGTCACCAATGATGATTTCCCTACCCCTTCATCACCGCAGAGAGCAATGCGCACCGTTTGATGAGTTTCCATATTTAAAAAAGTACACCTATATATTATATATAATAATTTCACTTCTCATCTTTTGCCATCAGCTTCTTCTTTAATTGAAAATGGTATGTGTAACGCTTAGGCTATTAAGAGAATTCTACTAACATCATATAAGACATCTATTGGAACAGGGTACGACCTTTCAAACTCGATTTTCTCCCCGGATGGACGTAATTTCCAGGTTGAATACGCATCAAAGGCAGTCGAAAACGCATCAACATCGATTGGGATCCGTTGTAAAGACGGTGTGGTTTTAGCAACAGAGAAGATCATTGCATCCAAGCTACTAGTGGCAGGTAAGAACAAAAAGATCCAATCTATTGATAGACATGTGGGTGTTGTGTATTCAGGTTTGGGACCAGATGGCAGACATTTTGTAAACAGAGGTAGAGATGAAGCCCAATCGTTCAAATCTCTTTACAAATCACCAATTGGAGTTGAAGGACTGATATCAAGATTGGGATACTATGTTCAAGCTTACACATGTTATAACTCGGTGAGACCTTTTGGTATCAATGCAATTGTGGGTGGTGTTGATAAATCCGGGCCTCAGCTTTATATGGTTGAACCATCTGGAACTTATTGGGGATATCATGGTGCAGCTACTGGTAAAGGAAGACAAGCTGCGAAGGCAGAATTGGAAAAGTTGGATTTACCTAATATTTCCGTTAGAGATGCAGTTAAAGAAGCCGCTAGAATTATACATATTACTCATGAAGATAACAAGGACAAGGACTATGAATTAGAAATCTCTTGGGTTAGTACTTCTGAAACAAATGGTGTTCATCAATTTGTTCCTGCTGATCTTCTTGAAGAAGCTAAAAAGTATGCCGAAGATGAGGCAAATGGCTCAAACAGCGATAGCGATAGTAGTAGTGATAGTGACGAAGAGATGGCTGATTCCTGATCGATTCTTTTTATATTTAGTACAAGATAAAAATTTATACTTTACCTTTTCTCGTCTTCAAGACCCTTATCTCATTTTCAAGCTCTTCTACTTTGAGTTTATTGGCCCGCCTTTCAAATGCCAAAGCTTCTTCTGATTGTTTCCATTTCTTGATCATTGTATCTAATCTTAGTTTGGTATTTGCATCTTCAAATGGAGGGTTGGTGTTTGTAAAAGTTGAAGTGGTCTCTAGTTTCTTGAGTTTCTCTTCTAGAGATTGAATCTCTCCCTTCAATTTCTGAATCTGTATATCCCCTAAATTAGAAGAGAATGATTTTTTTTCATTCTTTTTCTGATCGATCATGCTTTCATATTTCTGAACTAGTAATTGTGTTACGGTGCTATTGTGCACCCAAACAGGATTCATTAACGTTCTAACATTTTGAAAATTTATCAGTTTCCCACTCGCTTGGTATTCATCGCAAATCACCACCAATTCTCTCAAAATTGATAAAACTTCATCTATAGATTCATGCTCAAATATCCTACTGGAATAGCTCAGAAAGTCACTATGAAACCCAATAAATTCATTGACGTATCCATTTAAAGTTTGTTGTAACAATGAAACAAATTCATTAATAGTTTGCTTGTAAATGTCAATCTTCTCATTTTGTTCAGCAATTTTGAGATTACAATCGTTTACTGAATTTTCCAAATTGTAAATTTTCTTTATCTGCTCTCTGTTCGAATCTATCAGATTTGATGATGTATCTGTTTCTGATAGGGAGTAAGACATATTCATTTCTTTTTTTCCTAATGAATATGTTTCATTTTCTTCATTCTTTGTTGGAGATGATCGTAAAACTACCGATTCATTATTTTGACCAGTATCTTGGTTGGAAATTTCCAACTCCTTCAATTTGTCAACAAGAAAACGTACTTTAAGGGAGACAGATTGTATCATGTTTCCCAGATTATTTGCTGATTTTTCTGAGTCTACATCAGTTTTATGGCCATCGGTGTTGTTGTTATTATTATTCTTATTATTACCATTACTAATAGTATTGTTAGTGGTGTTGTTTTCTTCTTCTTTATCTTCTTCTTCTTGTACTTTAAAGTCCTCTAAAGAAGCTAGAATATCAACAACAGATTCTGACCATTGTTCATATTCGGCATGCTTCCGTTCCTGCTGATCAATTAAAACAAAATTTATATTTTGCAATTCATTTAAATCATTTCGCAGTAACTCATACTTTTGCTTTAATGTAGTATAATCTTCTAGCTGTGATAAAGGTGAAGATACTCTCATTGCGTTAAACTGTTCAATTATTTCATTATCATTATTTGTAGGCTCTTTAAATTTATTCAATAAATTATTTCTTATTATCTCTTGTTGAAGTTGAATTTGAACTTTACAATTAATCAATTCTTTATTAAGTCTGGTTATATCTGCACCTTTTGATATTCTATCATCTGAGTTATTATAGACTTCATCCGAGTTTAATATTTTTGTCATTATTTTAGAATTATTATCAGCTGGATTTGTGTCACTTGTAAACGATAGCTCTGTTTCCGAATAATCATTTTTCATAACTCTATGCAGACGTTGAGCTGAGAACTTTCTGACAGGTGATGTTTCCTCTTCTTTTATCTCCTCGCTATTATCGCTTCCAATCAATTCAGCATTACAATGATCTAATTTCTGTTCAAACCGGTCTGAAGAATATCCTGCAACAAAGGTATTTCGAGAAGAAGGCCTTGTCGTATTTGTTTTAACGGTGAATAGCGATCCGGGTGTATCTAATATTATTTCATTATTGTTACTATTGGCCGAAGTAATCCTTGATGTGTTTCTTGATATATTTTTGGGTGAACAGGACAGGTTGCTCTCAATTTGATACTCATTATTGTTCAACTCTATTTCGTTTAATTTCTCATTTAGAGAATTCTCATTATCCGATATATCAAAACTTGACAGTTCTTCCACAACAGATTGAGTATGATCTAGTGAATTATCTATTTCATTGAAGTTCCCATGAATATTCTCACTTGAAACTTCACTTTTCTCAATGTCATTAGAATCAACTTCACTACTCATATTCCCTTTTGGCTCTGGTATCAATACAAAAAAAAAGCAATATTTAAATAAGAAGATCCAATCTTGAAACTATTTTCGAAAAGTAAACATTGAAAATTGAATTTTAAAGTACCAAAAAATACCAAATAAGTTTATTTTGTTTTCCCGAATATTTAACATTGTTCCAAGCCATTCTACAAAATGTACATGAATATAGTAAATTTTCTGTTAAATTTGATACCAAAATTGTATTTGTCATATATTTTGGTTTTTGGAATTTGTAATGAACTTTACTATGATAACAAAAATGAATGTAACAAAAAACAATTGTTTCTGAATATTTATAAATACTATTCAATTTTGGCACACTTGATATATTGCAGCAAAGCTCAAAAATTGTACAAATAGCATCATTGAATGAGGTATGCAAGAACGCAGTCATTGAACATTGAAACAGATATTCAATAATTACAACAAGAATTATGTCATGAGAGAATAAAATTGTTATGCTAATGATATTTTGTGGTGATGCCAAACAGACATGCACACATAGAAATATACATAATATATACATAGCTGGAAAAAAGAATATCATTTCAGTAAAACAGATTTTGCATCATGGTCCATATCGATATATTCAAATTCTTCATTGAATTCATTATAATAATCATCACCCGGTTGATAAACATTGTTTAGAATAGCAGGGGCGTTTTGGAAATCACTTGAACCTTCTACTCTTTGATGCTCATACTCCCTCCATGTCATTTGTTTAATATTACTACCATCAAATTCTCCATCGGCATCAGCATGCGTAGCTTCGTCACCACCTTGAGTTTTTCTTGTATCACCCCATGAAAAATCATCAAATTTCCAATATGCATAAGAAGGTAAAATGAAATTCCAAACAGGTAATGACAGAAGATAAATAAACATCCACACAATGTACATCAGGTTTGAAATTGTGACAATAATTAGAATTGCTGGTAATCCAAAAACAATTGCCATCAAAATAAGTGATAAAGTTGGAGTTGGCTTCGAGAATATGGCAACAAATATAACGTAAAAAGTGAATGTGATGGATGCCGGTAGGACCAAAGTCCCGATTAACTGAATGATAATAACAAATTGCATGGATAAGCAAAATGCTCCACACAAATCCTTAACTAGTGCCAACTCCATCAAATTATGAACAGTAGAATTGATCCAACGACGACGCTGAGATAATAACACCTTGAATGTATCTGGAACAACGGTTTTGCACGCTGCCTTTGGAATAAAAATTTGTTTTCTTCTTGGAAATGTCCTTAGCATTAAGGATGATAAGTAACGATCTTCACCTAGCAAAAGTAAATTCTTTTTGTGCAACGAATCTAAAACGTTTTCACTATATTTCTCAACAATATCTGGACTTGCAAGCATAGGAACCCAAACGTTCATGGATTTTGGTGCTTTGACACGATACATGCAGAAACATCCGGGCAAACAAGTAACTGAACCAAAAGTAGATTCAAATGCTTTAGCTTGATGATGTGCCAGATAATACTCAAAAACTTGAATTGCAGTAACCCATGATTGTGATTTATTCGAAATCTTGGTCTCACCACATAAGCCCATAATTTCAGGATCTTTAACTAATTCAGCATTCATGTGCGTCAAAGAATCTGGATAAATAAGCGTATCTGCATCAACCATCAAAATTGATTCATACATTGTTGTCATCAATCCAGTTATTTGCCAAATACCCTTAAGCATTTCGAATTGTAATGGAGTCATTCTTTCATTAAATGTGACAGCCTGTAAAAATGACATTAAAATAATTTGAGAATCTCTCTTACCCCTATTACCAGGTTTGGAAGAAGCCAATTCTGAAGGAGTACCACATTTGACAATTAGAATAATAGGAATTTTTTGTTGTTTTTCAATTGAAACAGTTGAATCATCGTATTTGTAAAAACCTGAATAGACTTTAGCCATATTATGTCTCTTTGAGCCTTGAGCAACCGAAACATAAGAATGAGGTTGAACTTCTTCGGCCGGAGTGGCTAAATCAGTCATCATATCCAAACAAATTTCAGGTGTCGATTTTTCATTTCCAGCACCTGTAATTAAACCATCACAAATAATAACAATCATTTTATGAGAGTTTGGATAATCTGTCGTTGCAATCGAATCAATGGTAGTTCTGATACCATCTGAATCTTCTGAGTAACATGTAACTAAACACATGGTATGAATCAATGGGTAATTAAAAGGTTCCCAGCTGACAGGCGGCTGAGGAATCACATTTGGATGAATCAATGATCTGTCTAAAGTACCTAATTGCTGATCAACAAAAGGATCAGAAACATCTAATTGACTGGTGCTAAAAACAGATTGATTTCTCAGATGCTTACTCTTCCTTTTTGATTTATTTGATTGATTTGATAATATGTATGCTTCGGTTGTCATCGTGAGATAGTTTGGTTTATAATCAGCTGTGTCGTCCAAATGATCTAATTCGTTTTCTCCAATAAAATCATCTATATCACCACCCCAAGATAAACGTAGTTGCTTCCTTTTATCATTTTTGTAGTTAGCTCTTCTACCTGTTGGAACTTTTGGTATTGGCGCCGCCTTATTTGGATCATCAACCCATTCTTCAATTTTATTATCTCTATCCCTCATTTCAGAGACAGGTGTATAAGAAGCACCTTGGAAAGGAGCAACAAACCATTTGAAATAGCATGCGACCAAAAAATTAGCAAAGACCAAAGCCAAAACAAAGACGAGTGATGTATATAGAACAACTTTTGAAGCAATGCAACCAATAGTTGTCACATCTACAAGTCCAACTTTGGCTATTTCAACCAAGCAATCAGCCGCTTGTCTTTCATGTGGTTCAGTTAACATTAATGATATATCATAACCTATTAAAGATTTATCATCTTTAATTTTATCAAATAAATCAGGGTATGATAAATCATCAGTCTGAATCCAATCTAACAAACCCATATCAATTACTTGGCCATTATAGACACGTAAATTTCTGTCAGAAGAACTTATATCATCCCAAGTATAATATAAATCCCCAGAAACCTGCAAATCATAGAATGCATTCCTCGCAGCTGATGATGTATGACAAGCATAACCATAGTAGTAATCCCAAACAAAATTTGGCTTAGTTGAACCATCTAATTCCATGATTTGACATGGCATATACCAAGCTAAGTCACCATCATCATTTGTAGGTATAGAATTTTCCTCCTTAGGAGTAATCAAGCCCTTACAATTTCCATTTACATTTTGGAATAACAGTGAAACATCTTTACCACCTGCATTTATTGGAGGGTATAAAATATTGGAACCGGCTAGAATACCGGGAGCAGCAGGGTGAATGATATCCACAAATTCATATGCACGTCCATTAACGACAAGGTACTGATTGGATATATCCTTTGCACGTAATCTCGTTTTCAAACCGGTACATGTAGATCTGGTAAACCCAAAAGTTAAGAAGGCAATAATGGTACCAATAACTAAAATGACACTGATTAAACCTATTTTTTCTCTCCATGCAAATTGTCTATCTCTCGTTTTTAAACCAAATAAACTTAATAACGGATTTGGTGCCCAGAATGTAACAACGTAACAATACACATTCCAATAAGGGAACGATTTTTTTTCAGTTTCCTTTTTCAATCTTCTTGGCTGGATTGCAGCAAGCTGAGTGTGTGAATAGTTGTCATCATTCTGATTTGATTCATCGTTCAATCCATACATTTCAGTTGGTTTCGAGACTTCGAAAGGATCCAATCTTTCTTCACCCGTTTCCTCCAATATTGGTTCTGAATCTTTATATCTAATGTCATCATTATAGTCGAGATCTTGTAGTTGTATATCATTCGAATAGGAACCTCCAACTGCTGTTGATCCAGCTCTATTTTGTGATGCAACAGTCGAAGAAGATGCTGGTCTTGCCCTGTCTCTTCTGACAAGTGAACGTTTTCTTCTGAACGATCCTGATTCCACGTCAATGTTCGGAGGTGCACTCAGACTCCCTGAAAAGTCACTATAAGGATGAACCACTAAAAATAAACCATTGGCACAAATGTTAGTATATCGTCAAATTTATTGATCCATCTTCTTTCCTTGGACTCGTCATCCTCTGCAAATTTATAACTTACTGTAATTCTACTTCCTCTTCTTCCAATTGCACAGAACAGCGCTGCAATTGTAGTCAAATTCCAATAAAAAAGAAGAAAAGACCAAAGTGCAACGCGAAAATAGCTTTTTATACTAAATTAAGCAGGAGACAGCAATTCTTTACTATAAATATACCATAAATGTCGCATAGAAAGAGACTGTACAGACATAGAGACGAGAATGACTCCGACGACGAAGGACCGAGTGTTGGAGATCACTTAGGGTCGTCACCTCCACCAGGAGAACTTCCTTCATCACCAGAGCTGAGACCGTTTGAGCAAGACATGGACGATGAAATGGAAGAGGCCACTGGAAGAGACTTGATCGGGGATGATATGATGGACGATTATAGAGAAAGGCCAGACGAAGATAATTATGATGAAATTGGAATTGATGACGAAGGAGACCAACGGGAATTGGACATCGGACAAAGAAGAGCACTTGAGAGCGCAATGAGTGCTAGAGATTCCATGAGAAGATCAACACAGGGGTCAAACTTAGATCTAAGTGACGGAGATGACGATGGAGATAATTACGGTGAAGGAGATGATGATTTGGATATGTTCCCTACCAGAAGTAGAAGAAGAAGATTTTCTGACGAAGAGATCCGTTTAGAAGGCGAACCTGCAGATTTGACATATGAGGAATTGGGAGATGTTAAAGCTCAATCTTTGTTAGAATGGATATCGAATCCTGTTGTCACCAGATCGATTGCAAGAGAATTGAAAACATTTCTTTTAGAATTTGTGGATGATCATGGTAGATCCGTTTATGGTCCAAGAATTCGTACAATGGGTGAAATTAACAGTGAATCCTTGGAAGTTACATTTGATCACTTACTGAATTCCAAAGCAGTAATTGCCAATTTTCTTATCCGTTGTCCAGAGGAAATCTTGAAAATTTTCGATATTGTTGCAATGGAAGCAACCGAAATCCATTTCCCGAATTATACGAGAATCCATTCCGAAATTCACGTTAGAATAGTTGATCTAAATAATGTTACACCATTGAGAGATTTGAGAGAAGAAAATTTAAATCAGTTGGTTAGAATTTCAGGTGTTGTTACAAGAAGAACTGGGATTTTTCCTCAGTTAAAATACGTTAAATTTGACTGTTTGAAGTGTCATACTACCTTGGGTCCATTTTACCAAGATTCTAATCAAGAGGTGAAGATACAATTTTGTACGAATTGTGAATCACGAGGTCCATTCAGATTAAATTCTGAAAGAACAGTCTACAGAAATTATCAAAGAGTTACAGTTCAGGAATCCCCAGGGTCAATTCCAGCTGGTAGACTTCCACGTCACAAAGAAGCAATTTTGCTTTGGGATTTAGTCGATGCTGTAAAGCCAGGTGAAGAGGTTGATTTGATTGGGATCTATAAGAACTCGTTTGATGGTACATTAAATGCTAAAAATGGTTTCCCAGTTTTTGCTACAGTTTTGGAAGCAAATTTTATAAAACGTCGGGAAGGCTCAACAACCGAAGGAGACGATGGTTCATCTCCTTATCAATGGACAATCGAGGAAGAAAAGGAATTTAGAAAAATGTCGAATGATCCGGCAATTATTGACAAAATTATTGGTTCGATTGCTCCATCGATTTATGGGCATAAATATATCAAGACCGCTATTGCATCTGCATTGTTTGGAGGGGTTCCAAAAGATGTCAATGGAAAACATTCAATTAGAGGTGATATCAATGTTTTGTTATTAGGTGATCCTGGTACTGCAAAATCCCAAATTTTGAAATATGTTGAGAAGACGGCACAGAGAGCAGTTTTCTCAACCGGTCAAGGTGCATCAGCAGTTGGGTTGACAGCATCAGTTAGGAAAGACCCAATTACAAGGGAGTGGACTTTGGAAGGTGGTGCATTAGTTTTAGCAGATAAAGGTGTTTGTATGATTGATGAATTTGACAAGATGAATGATCAAGATAGAACCTCTATTCATGAAGCTATGGAACAACAATCAATTTCTATTTCTAAAGCAGGTATTGTTACAACATTGCAAGCTCGATGTTCAGTTATTGCTGCGGCTAATCCAATTGGTGGTAGATATAATGGGTCAGTTGATTTGCAAAGAAATGTCAACTTAACAGAGCCAATTCTATCAAGATTTGATATTATTTGTGTGGTTAGAGATTTATGTAATCCAGAAAACGATGAAAGATTGGCTGGCTTCGTTTTAGATTCTCATATCAGATCATATCCAGTTGATGAAGAAGATTTAGAAACTCAAGGGGAGAATGATGTAGTTGACGATGAAGAAATGGGAGACGACGATGAAGATGAGGAAGAAACTGTGTTCACTTCCAGAAGAAAACGTCAATTAGAGAAAATCAGAAGGGAGAAAGAAAAAGAAATTTCCCCAATCCCTCAAAGCGTCTTAGTTAAATACATTTATTATGCAAGAAGTAGGATATATCCAAAACTGAATCAAATGGATATGGAAAAGGTGAGTAGAGTGTATGCAGATTTGAGAAAGGAATCACATTCAACTGGGTCATTTCCTATTACCGTCAGACATTTAGAATCCATTCTAAGAATTGCAGAGTCTCATGCCAAAATGAGATTATCAGTGTATGTTTCAAGTAACGATTTGGATCGTGCAATTAAAGTTGTTGTTGACAGTTTCATAGGAGCACAAAAAATGTCTATTAGAAAACAGCTACAAAGATCTTTTATGAAGTATACTCTCCCATCAAGGCGCTGATATTTTTTATTATCATTAATGGAGGTAATAATAGTAGTTAATAATAAGATTATAGTATTATAGAAATAGTAGTAATAATGGGTTTATTTGCTGAGCACAAAAATCCTCTCATGTGCCGAGGAGAAAAAATGGAAAAATCCATCTTTTGTTGCCAATTTGTTTGTTTACAAGTGTGAAAAAGCTAACCAAGTGATATTCACAAGCCGTCGTGTTTTGAAAATTGAAAGTTAAGCATAGATACACAATGGCCGGATCATTTTCAGTAGTAAGCTACCCAGTTAAGAGACAAGATATCTATACATTTGTTCCTAATCTTATAGGGTTTTCAAGAGTTATTTTATTGATTTTATCATTCTTTTCAATGAAAGACCACCCAACAATAACGATGGGGATATTTTATTCTATTTCATGTTTATTAGATGCATTTGATGGATATTACGCGAGAAAATTTGGACAATCGACAAAATTTGGTGCAGTTTTGGATATGGTCACGGATAGATGTTCAACATGTTCGCTAATTGTCTATTTGAGTATACTATATCCAAAATTGTGCATTATTTTTCAAATTCTCATTTCATTGGATTTATCCTCTCATTATGTTCATATGTATGCCCAAATAAATGCAGGTTCCAACTCTCATAAAAACCTTAACAAAGATGCAAATTGGATTTTGAAACTTTACTATGAGAACAGAACGTTTTTGTTCCTTGTTTGTGCTTTCAATGAGATATTTTATGTTGCCTTATACCTTTATCATTTTGATTATATGTACATACCAGGTACCAATGTGGATTTTTCGCTAGTGTTGGTTATTATCAGCACGCCAGTTTGGGGATTTAAACAAGTATGTAATGTTATTCAATTACTTAATGCGTCTGAAATGTTGGCAGAATTGGATGCCAAGAACATGAATGAAGAACATTCCAAGGAGAAATAGACGTGCTGGTGCGCGTCGTTTGGTATATAAAGAAAAGAATTGTATAAAGAAAATAACGTCTACAGCAAGAATACATAACACTAGAAATACGACAACTTCGATGTAGCATATACTACGAGAAACCAATTGACAAAGTCAATGCCGATGAAATAAGTAGTTCTGATAATATACTGATGATATCGTTTCAATTTTTGGTACGTTGAATGATTTGTAAGCCAAAACAGAATAAATGGATTGTATTGTCTTTTATAACACAGACTGTGAGGTAGAAGGAGCAGCGGAGACAAGTTTTGATAAGTTTTGAATTAGTTCTGAATCATGATCTCTCAAAAATGCATCAATTGTGCTATCATTAGAATTAAACTCATGAGAAACTCTTTGTGATGTCCTCACATATTCATAAGGTATGCGAATATTAGTTTCGGAAACGATATTGAGTCCATACTTTTTGGAAATTCTAGCCATTTCGTCCAATGCTAATTGGGGAGCGCCTGGCCCTTGTGCAATTAACATGACTGGCTTGCCTGCAAATTCATTGAATAAATGGTCGATCATGATTTTAAATTGTCCTGAATATGAATGATTGTATACTGGGGAGATGAAAATGTATCCATCACACGATGCAACATCCTTAGCATAGTTCCGAATTACTGAGGATTCATAATCATCTGGTGTAGCCACAGCTTTTGGAGATACAAAATTGGTCGGGGTCGTTAACAATTCTGCAGTAGGAGTAAAGATTTGAAATTTGGTTGTTACCGAAGAAAGATGGTGTTTGACCCAATTGGCTAAGCCAAGCGAGTTAGAGTTTGTTCTATTGGACCCGACGATAATTCCTATTTTCATTGTACACAAAGAGAAGTAAGCAAAGAAAAAGCCGAAAGCGAATAGTTCTGAAAAATATTTATTTACGTGTAGTATTTTATCTACACATTGGCATGCTAGAAAAGGGTGCAACGCCCAGTTTCGTTCAGATGAAACTGAGGGAGCTACAGGAGAAAGAAGACGAGATTTTCATGTCCAAATCGGTTCTCGAACGGTCAGTTTTGGACACTTCCGCGTTCCGCTCAAGAAGACCAACAGCAAAACCAACGGTGGAACAAGCTAAGACACCCCAAATCTTGGTCAAAGTACAGGATTTAGAAAGCCCATATTTAGCAGAAGCAGTCAGAAGAATTGGAGCCCCAGAAAGGGAAAAGAAAAGAATCATTGCTTCTGTTTTCACATTTTTAATATGGAGATTGATCAGGGCCATTATTGAGATTGTCAGTACATTAAGTGTGGAATTAGAGAAAGGAATAAGACTATTCGATATCATCATTTTGGGGGCGTGCGGGATTGTCACATGCTCTAGCTTATACAAAATCAATAAGCCGCAAGATAAGTGTCTTGATTTGCCGTTAACCAGCAAGCAGCGTGAATTGATTGGGTTGCCAATATTAATGGATGAAGAAGATATAGACACGGAGGAAATCCAGAAGCAAATACAAGACGAATGTCAAAGGCAAAATCAGCCAAAAGGAGAAGAAGACATGAAACCCGTACAGATTAAACTGGAGGATTTGAATTTAAATACAGCATTGAGTACAAGTGCCAATAGCCGATTCAATTATAATAAAAAGATATAGGTGGTAATAACAAAAATAATAATTTAATAGAATTCAATAAAAAATGAGAAATGACCAGCAGATTAGTCCAATGGCCAATATCCAGGGAACAAGAAATGCATTTTGTTCAACATTTCCTTGTTCATAGCGGCAGGTTTTGTTGAAATTGACATTTTCATTGATCCGGTTAAATCATTACCGATTGAACCATCTAATAATTTTGGTTCCAACACTTGGATCACCCTTTCGGCGATGATATGTGCGTTTTCAGAATTAGCAGTTAAATTACCAACCACAGTTTCGACTGTTACTGGTTCTGCATCAACTCTCCAAGCATCATAATCTGTAGACATACATATCATTTGATATGAGATTTCAGCTTCTCTTGCCAATTTTGATTCTGGAACACATGACATATTGATGATAGATCCACCCCATGATTTGTAAAGTCTTGATTCTGCTCTTGTAGAGAATGCCGGACCTTCCATACAAATCAATGTCAAGTCTTTTTCAGGTCCTTTTCTCATTGATCTACTATGTAAAATGCAATCTTCACCAACTAAATAACCATTGGAACAAGTTTCTGCAATTAAATCCCCCAATTTAAGATCAAATGGATCACCAAATGCTGCATGACCCACAAATCCCTTTTCAAAGAATGTCGATTTCCTAATACCCTTTGTTCTATCGATCACTTGCGTTGGAATTACAAAGTCACGTGGCTTGATTTCTTCTTCCAGTGATCCAACTGCTGAAAATGCAATGATACATTTAACTCCAAGCGACTTCAATGCCGCGATGTTTGCACAATTAGGAACATCCGTTGGCAACAGTTCATGATGAGCCCCGTGTCTAGCTAAAAACGCGATTGGGGTACCTGAGGTGGTTCTTGAAATGGTAATTGGTGATGAAGGATGCCCCCATGGTGTATTGATTGTTAGCTTGGCAACAGGAACTAATGTGTCCAATTTATAAAGTCCAGTGCCCCCTATAATGGCTAATGGAACAGGTTCATCGAATGTAGTAGGCAACATTGCAGATCAATTATAACAAGTATAGAAAAGATTCACTCCAATCCAGAGAAAGCCAAAAATCCATCACTACTAATTGTGAGATCTTTTGGTTGTTGCATGATATATGTCGCAAGAGAAACAAGAGAGCGAATCAGTGACGAATGACGACATGCCAGGGCCTCCACCAGATGGAGGGTTGAGGGCCTATTTAGTTCTAGGAGCTGCGTCTACAGTGATGGGGATTTCGTTTGGTATGGGTAACTCATATGGTGTTTATCAATCATATTACGAAGAGCATTATCCAACGGTCGAGTCCAATATAATTTCTATCATTGGGTGTTTACAGGTGGCATTGACTTTTCTTCTAGCAGTTCCATCCACCATGGGAATGTACATATTGGGTCAACAGAAAATGGTACTTATTGGGGGAATAATGGCATTATTGGGGTTCATGTTCTTAAGTGTAACCAAGGAAATTTGGCAAGTTTTCTTGGCACAGGGAGTTTTGTTTGGAATGGGGTCTGGTATAATGTATGTCCATTCAACAGGAGTGGTTTTCCAATATTTTGAAAAGAAAAAGGCCCTTGCTCAAGGTATCATCACTTCAGGGGCCAGTTTGGGAGGGGTTTACTGGCCAATTGGAGTGCGCAATCTTATTGATAAAGTAGGGTTTGGATGGGGGAATCGTATCATAGGGTTCATTTACATTCCATTAGTACTGTTTGCAGTACTATTTTTAAAACCACGTTTGAAACCTCCTGCTAGAAAGCCCCATGAAAATGTATTTCGAATCAACCTTCAAGTGTTGAAGAATAAACAATTTCTACTCATTGGGTTCAGTTGTTTCACGTTTATGATGAGTTTCTTTCCTGGGATGTTTTATGCTGATTTGTTTTGTATTAGAGCTGGTATCACACCACAATTTCAGCTGTACTCAGTTTCAATTATCAATGCTACCGCACTGGTTTCCCGGATTTCTTTGGGGATTTTAGGAGATAAGTTGGGACGTATGAATATCAATATTCCTTTATTATTACTTTCAGGGATTTTCCCGTTATGCATGTGGCTTCCAGCCATCAATGAAGGTTCTCAAACTGTAGCAATTGCATTCATTACTGTGTGGTCATTTGTAACAGGAGCTCCAGTTTCATTATTTCCAACTATCATTGGACAGCTATTCAATGGGCCTGATATGTATTCATATCTTTCATTTTTTTTCGTATTTGCAGGCATCGGGTCTTTCATTGGTCCTATTATAGCGGGAGAATTTATTCCTTCCGATACAAATGTGCATTCCAATGGAGTTGACGGGTTCAACAAATTGGCAATCTTTACTGGGATTTTATCACTCGTTTCATGCTTTTCTTTATCTTGTGTGCGTTTGTTTTATTATCATAAGGATAAACGCGCTATAATATAATATAATGTAATATGTTATATCATATATACATAAATATATATACATACATATAGATACTCAAACTATGTACAAAAGTAATCTAATAGACTCTACACAAGAGCTCACCTTCCAAATCTCTTTTCACCGCTTCATGGAGGTTGACAATATCCTTAGTACCCCTTGGTCTAACAAACACAACCTCTCCTGGCATCATAGGCTTGACCCCACGAATTTTATTCCCATTGGCAAATTCTCTTAATTCGTTGGTTGATGCATATAATCTTCTATTTGGTTTAGAAATGAGTTGTAATTTTGATAAAACTGGCTTATTCTGCCTATATTTCATAGCAAGCCAAAGACGACGGGTAGACACGTTGTCTGCTGTAACTTCAACTGGGGTGAGATCTGGTCCTGCTGTTGAACCTCTTTGAACTGATGAAAGAAATCCTTCTCTATACAAGTTCATGGCTAATTGTAATTGTAAACGTGTATATGGAATGGAGGTCAATGGAAGCTTAGCCATACCAACATTCTGTAGATGGGCACACGTGTGTGCTAATGTGACCAATGACATGATTTATGTTTTAAAAAGGGCAACAAGTGTTGATCGATTGAAAAAAGGACATGAAAAATTTTGCCCTGTGTCAGTCTTTTTGTTGTATTGGATACATAAATAATATGCTAGCCAGATTATTAAGCAGAAGAACGGTGCCATTGGCAGCCAGAAGATGGGCATCAAGTGGGTCCGCAAAGACGAAACCTACATCATCCAATGTGATGGACGATAAAATGCAATATAAATGGTTTTTATTGGTTGCGGCGTTTGGTACTATGGTATACATCAATGTTGTTGGACGTATCCAAGATCAAGATCATTCATCGAATTTGGAGAAGTACAAGAAGAATTTCACACCAGAAGAATGGGATGAATATATCTCCCAAATTGAAAGAAAATCGTTGCTTTTGAATAATAAGGAAGAATGTTATTTAATCCCATCTGTTGAAGCTAATGATAAAAAAATCTCTAGCATCATCTCCAAACTTAATGGTGCCCAAGTGATTGATTTGAACCAGTTGATTAAATCTCAATTAGAAACTCCTCATAGTAAATATAATATTGTTTTGAATCAAAACTTGGAATCCATTGCTTCATCCAATTCCTCTGGATTGCAATATAAATTCACATACAAATTAAGACCAGGATTGTTCACACAATTGGTCAATGACGAAATCAAAAATTGCAAAGCTAATGATCCTTCTTTGGGCAGATTTCTCATCTTAAACTACCCACCTAATATCAAGGAAGCAGTCAAATTCGAACAAAACATTTCAACCAATGATTTTGTCATTAAATTGAACCCAAAGGATAATGATAATGATATAATCCAATATTTTGATACTGTCGATAAAACCATCTCATTTAACGATCTCAAACAATTGAGCCCATTGAAAATAAATACAGACTCAGCAAGTATCATTCCAAAAACTAATGCTAAGCCATTGGTCTCACCTGCTCCAGTTAAGTATACGTGTTTGGCAGACACGGTACCAGACTCTTCTTCGTCTGCTATCCATCGCGCCCAATACAAATTGAGACAACTGGGTCAGCCAATCAGAAGATTCGGTGAATCTGATGATGATGTCATTCAAAGACTTTCTAAATGTTAATTCATAATTCTTGTATATATAAAAAATTCGTCTAGCGGAATGTTTCCAACATTAATTGCACATATTCATGATCAGCGTTCTGACATAAACTATATTGATAGCAACTACAAAAAGGGCTAAATTTCGGAGTTCTTTGATCACGATTAATTGCCCAAAATGAAACAAGACCTAAGCTCTTAGTCTTCGCAAATTGTAAAATTTCCTTCCAATCCTGTAATTCGACAATTGTGATACCATCGTCATTTTTACCAATCATCGGACATACTCCAATTTTATTCCATATTTTTTCGCTGCATTCTCCAGTTGAAAGACTCTGAATGAACTCAAACCCACTTTGCAAAACCTGACATATTTTTTTACCCCATGTTAAGTCGGTACCTTTGTGGAGTTTGGTATTAAAACACATCACCATACAATTATAGTATTTTATATTAATGTTTGATCTCTTCATTTGTAAAATCAGTTCTGTAGTTTCATAATTAAAACCATTGCTAAACTCAATTGGAATTGTTAATGATATTGCTATTCCTCCTGTTAAATCCGCAGAGGATTGTAGTACATATGCAAATTCAACCCATCTATCTCTTTTACCATTATCAGAAATTGATTCCCCTTCAATATCCAAATCAACCTGGTTTATCCCTAGATCCTTTAATAAATTCAATACATTTCCAACCTCTTGATCAACAGTCCTAGATGAATGTGGAAATTCTCCACAAAGAGCACCCCCGATTGATAAAGTGACATCTCTAATTTTACTCTTTTTTAAATCATCTTTCCATGATTGAATTTCTTCAAATCTATCGCTGGTAAGAAATGCCAACGTAACCGATTTCAACTCTGGATGAACCTTTTCAACGTCTTGCATGCAATTGATCTTAAAATCCTTGCTGTTGTTCTTGGCCCAGGCATATATGTATGGTGATAGTTTGGTGACACCCATATTTTCAAAGTAAAAAGAACAAAGGGCAACATCAAGGCTAAGTTTAGAACTATCCATCAATTGAATCATTGTAAATGAAATCCAATTTCCTTTTAACCTTTCCTGTCTCAACAAATGAATCATCAACTGCGCTAACTCCTGGATTGCAAAGTACTGCTTCATCCAAGCTGTTCATTGTTGAACTTCTACTCAGTGATTCAACAAATTTATAGGATTTTATCCTATCACGTTTAGGAGGCGTCACATAACTTGGAACGTTCAATATTTTCCCGGATTCTGGTTGGCTAAAGGAATTACTATACCATGGCTCCCTTAATTGGATCTTTTCTGCCAATGGTTCTCCAAGATCCGTTCTTGTTGTTAAATATCCCGGATGTGAAACAATCGTTAAATCTTTCAAAGGACGTCTCAAACCTGCCCTTCTTTTCTCTTTTAAATCACCCCCATTTTCCTTTTCATTATCAGCATCATCTTCCAACGCCAAATCCAATAATTTTGTGCTCAAACCACCCCTTTTATAATTAACTGGATCTTGGAAAATTGATACCCCGGTTTGATTTCTTTGTTTTTTCAATGGCGATGTGTTCAACTTCGTTGGACTCCTCCTCTTTGTTGGAGACCCGAAAATGTTGACTTCTTTAGCTTTTAATGGGGTTCTTTCCATATCTTTGGTAAAAGAAAAGATATGCAATAAATAAACAAGTAAAGCAAAACACGCTTTTTTTTATTAAATAGGATGTCAAAAAACCAATACGGGAGGCGCGTTTGGGATGTTGAAGAATACGAAAGAAGAGCTAAGAGGCCAAAAGACCATCAAACAGAGAAAAAAGCTGTTTCAAATGAGTCAATACTGGCTCAAATTAACAGCCCATTGAATAACAAATTAGTAAAAGACGAATGGTTTAAATGTGATCTCTGTAACCGGAAATTCAAAGATAATGTTAAGTTAGCAGATCACGTTTCAGGCGCTCAACATCAAAGCAATTTAGCTAAATTGGAGAACCAAGGAGAATTGGTTAACCCATCAAATAAACAAGTTGATTTAGAATCGGTGAAATTACATTTGAAAGAACTGAAAACCAAGTTAGATAAGATGGGATGGTTAGATGGAATGGGATTGTCAGGTTCAATTGAACAAAGATTGAAGAGACAGAAGGAAATATCCAATTCCAATAATACCTAAAATTACAAAGAAAAAAATATTATAAATAAGGTTTCAAAACCCAATTGATACATTCATCCATTTCCACAACATTAGAAAAATTTGATTGGAATATTGATTCTGATTTAAATCGAATGTCAACATCATACGCCACATCAACAGTTCTATAAATTGATAATATTTCAATCGAAACAATCAAATAATTTTCATTCTGATTGCCGACATGTAATTGAATTTTGGTTTTTGGTGATGTGTTATTACATATTGTTTGGAATAAATTACCAGATGATGCAGATTCAGACGGTTTTTCATCGTTTATGAATTTTTCAATTGTAGTTTTACCCTCCCACTGAGAAAGGATTTTGTGAACAATTCCAACTGAAACATTATGTCTTGCATACATTATTATTGGTCTAATTAAAAATCCATATTTTTCCCTAGAATCAATAACTGGTTTATGGTGAGATGACATTGCAATTGGAGGGGATTTTCTAATATCTATGTTTCTTTTATGGGATTCACATAAAAGTAACCTCAATGATAACATCAATTCATTTGCTCTGGCATTCTCTGGTAATTCTTGAGACGGTCCACTTTCAATAATTTCATTAATCTTCTTCTTGGATATTTCAATAATTAACTCACCCGCTGTTTCACTTGGTAAATAAAATCTGATACAAGATTTCATTTCTAAACTGGAATTTTCTTCATTAATTGAAGGCTCATCTATTAACTTAACATTCAATGAAATCAAACCAGTAGCTTCTTTTATTAGATGCCAATATAGCTCGTTTTCAAACAAAGTAAACCTAGATTTTGAAATTTCATTCAATACGGCTTTACTACCAACAATATCCTGTTGATGGTCTTCTTCGCTTTCACTTTGGAGCTGCTGTTGATATTCAATGAAATTTGGAAGCTGCTTCTTTAAGAAGCCAAATGTATCTGTTTCCCCAACTAATTTCAAATCATTATCTTCTTTCTTGTATATTTTCACAATACAAACATTTTCACCACCCCAAACAACATCCCTTTCTTTATTTGAAATTTTATCAAATATAACATGACCATCCACACCTTTCTTTAAATTTCCAACCCCTTTATCATAGTAAACAGAACCAGAATCCCCAAACCCATATTTGATGCACATTTCTTTATTGGATGTTAATGTGATGACTTCACCAGACTGTGAAATATCACTCATATCCTTCCAATAAACTTGATCCTTTTCTATTCTTTTCTTCATTTCAATACTTGATTCTTTTAGCATTTTAGTACATTTTTCTAACATTTGCAATTTCCAACCTCTGTTGATTAAGCGGTCTTTTTCTACATTTTCTCCACTATCATTATTAGCATCATCATCATCATTTTTACGCACAACTGAATACGATAATGACCCCATTTTCACATTTTGTTTCAAAAAATTGGACATTGTAGTTTGTGCCGCATTTGGTCTAATACTAGAAACAACTAATGAAACCAAATCTGATGCAACACTAGCAGAATTTACTGCGGCATGAACGTGCTGGAGCATATTATCTCTCTCTGCAATTGTTTCTTTTATATAATTATCTAATGCATTCTCTTCTGTTTCTATTTCATTTGTACTTTCCATACCTTCAATTGTATTTTCTTCTTTGTTTGCTGCCATTTGTTCAAGTTTCTCTTCTGTTATATCTTGGAATCCTCCGTATTGCGTGACAATTTGTTGTATTAGCTCAACACTAGGCAAATCATTATGTGTTCTATTTCTATTTTGTGCTCCTGACGTGTAATGTGGATTAGGTAAAGCCCCATGCGCGTTCTCAAACAACACAGAATTAATTTTCATAAGCTTGGCGTCTGGTTCAGGATACTCCGATCTGGGTAATTGTTCCATCTTTTATACTTATAAAGAGACAATGTTGAGGAAGAAAATAAGTAATATATAATTATATGAAATTCATTATCCTAATCAAATAATTCAGCAGGAGAGGGCATCGGAAATGACTGGTGCCGATTTAGAAGCGGATTTTGTAGATGAAAGCCACATGGAAGCGTTCAAACGTGCTTTGGAACGAGAGGAAGACGATGTTTCATCATTGAGAAGCGAAAGATTGACATCGCAGAGCGATTGGACGCCGATATATAATAAAACAATGCCAATTATTGAAGAACTATCATGGACGTTCAATGTGCTAAGATTTCCGTTGCTAATTGGTACATTGGCATGGACATTCACTTTATCATTGATATATTTCGCAGTTAGATTATTAGTGGCAATATCGGAATCAGTTACGTTAGCAAGCGACAGTAAACGGAAAAGATTAGTGAAGAATCTCAAGACTTCCACTAATTATGAGGAATACGTTATCAATGCAAAAAAGCTGGATAAATATTTGGGATTGGATCAATGGAAAAATGATGATAGATATAAATATTATGATTACAAGGCTATAAGACGTAGTATGAATAGAATGAAAAAATATCGTCTAGCTAACAGAACAGAAGATTTGATGGTGTTATTACAATCTTGCGTGAAATCCAATTTTGCAGGGATTGAAAACCCTTTGTTATATTCTCATACTTATTTCGGAACTAAAAATTTAATTCAAGAATACAACGATGAAGTGGTTGAGTGTATGGAATACTTATCAAATTCCAGTAAGATTAGTACCAAAGAAAAGAGGGTGTTCTTCAAGATTTTAGATAAAAATTTTGGAAGGACCTGCCTTGTTCTATCTGGCGGTGCTTCATTTTGTTTGAATCATCTAGGTGTGTTAAAAGCATTGATAGAACATGATTCAATGCCAGAAATTATAAGTGGAACATCAGGTGGAGGAATGATAGCCGCAATGGCAGCCACTAGAACAAATGAAGAATTATTGAACTTAATTGTACCTGAATTGGCAAAGCAAATAAACCCATTTGGCTCTGAAACCTTTTGGGATGGAGTCAAGCGTTGGTGGAGAACTGGCGCAAGATTTGATTCAGTTGAGTGGGCAAGACAAGGTCAGTGGTGGACCATGGGGTCCACAACATTCAAAGAATGTTTATTGCGAACCGGGAAGGTGTTAAATATATCAACTGTACCACATGATATCCATTCACCAACAATTCTTTGCAATTTCATTACTTCTCCAAATTGTTGTATTTGGTCAGCAATGCTTGCGTCTGCTGCTGTTCCGGGTATTCTAAATCCTGTGGTATTGATGGAAAAGGTACGAGATAATATTATAAAACCATTTTCACTTGGGTCAAAATGGAAAGATGGTTCATTAAGAACTGATATTCCATTGAGTACATTAAATGTTTATTTCAACACCAAATTTTCAATTGTAAGTCAAGTCAACCCTCATGTAATGTTATGGATTTTCAAGAATAGAGGTGACATTGGTAACCCTATTTTGAGATCGAGAGGCCCACGAGGCAAAACATTTAGAGGTGGTTTCATTTTATCATATTTGGAAAACTTGATTAAATTGGAAATTATTAAATGGTTGAAACTGGTTAAAGAATTTCAATTATTTCCACAATTATTACAGTCCGACTGGTCAAATTTATTTCTACAGAAATTTGATGGTACAATCACTTTGTTTCCAAAAATCAAAATAATGGATTATCTATATATTTTGAGCGATCCTACTGTAGAAAGATTAGAACAAATTATACGAAATGGAGAGCATATTACTTGGCCCAAATTAGAATTTATTAAACACAGGTTGAGAATCGAACGTACAATTCGTAAAGGTTTAGAATCTGTCATCAATATTAAACCTAAATCAAATAAAGAACCAATCAATATCAGGACTCAATTGTTGCATTCAATAAGACGAAAACGGGGCTATCCTCACCCTGATGATCTTGAAGAATTGAATCAATGGGAAAAAGAGGAAGAAGTAGACGGTGACGAATATGAGTATTCTGAAACCGATTCGGACATTCCAATAAAGGTGGAAGGTCACGAAAGTGATTCTAATTTAGCGTTTTTGGGATTAAGGGATGATTTGGGATATTCAAGTGGAAATGAAAGTGATGATTTTAGCGCTAGTTCTGAATTGAGCGAGACTGAGCTAAAAAGAAACTCTCCAACCATTGAAAAAAAAGGTTAAAGGATAAAAAATTGGCTAGAAATACGGATTGCGAGATTTAAATGAAAATTATAAACAAATTGAATATATTCACTATCATATATAGCTTTTTATAATAGGAAAATCATTTTTAGATTTAAAGATTTACAAAGGCCATTTCACGGGTTTATAATTAGTTTTCTCCAATTCTAATTCTTTGAAAAAAATAATATTCATGACTTGAAGACAGTTTCCACTTTACAAACTGATGAAATTTTATTTATATGAGTCTAGTTAAAAAAAAGTAATTGGATAGAATATGCAGTTCGACTATTAGAAAGTTGTAATTGTTTACTCAGCATATTGAAATATTTTGAATTGGTAGGATAAATTACCGTAATCATCAACACCATGAATGATATTATCAACAGTCTCTACTAGTCCAAGATCTCTCATTTTATTCCAGAGATCTTCTCTAACATCTTCAAAACGGTCTCTCATGCCTAACATAAAAATAACTTTCGGATTATCTCGTTTTGAAGAAACAATACATTTGACAGCATCTTGAACCCAAAGTGGGTGATCTGGTGCATACACCGGATCTGCAAATAATAATGTTTTAAATTTACCATTTGTTGAATATTTCAAGACATCTTTGTTTTTAATAAACGGAATTGGATTGGTCCAATCCAGTGGAGTAATCAAAACGTTGCCATTTAGCTCCCCAAAACAGCAAGATAAATTATCCATTTCATAATCTTTGGGTATACTTAGACCATATTTCAATCCATTCATTTCAACATTTCTCTTTAAATTATTGACAATGTTTGGTAAATCTGTTGATATGACCTTATATCCTAACTCAGCAAGCAAGATTGTAATTAAGCCTGTACCAGCACCCATTTCGACTATAATATCATCCTTTGAACCTATCCATGATAATCCATTTGACTTAAAATCTGACATTATCATTTTTGATAACTCTCCCGCTGCTCCCCACGTTATATTTCCAATGTTATCACCAGTCATTCCAGGTTCATGCAAGTTGATGGTGACATCATCAATGATCATTTTTCTATTCGTATCACCTTTCAAAGCAGGTGAGGAATACGATGTCATCACTTTAGACGCCAAATTATATATATAATCTAATTGTTCTTCTGTATATGTAGGAAAAGGATACGAGATGATTCTAGTCAAATATGACGTCAAGCTCTGTGAATGTAAAGTGGGAATTTGTCTTATTGTTAAAATTGATGCAAGTGAATGATTTAAATATGAACATAATGAGATGATTTGATCTTTTGACATTTCTTCTGGAATTTCATTAGATGTGACATTCCGCTGAAAGTTAGTCGTTTCTTCTGGTAACAATAATTCTAAAATCATTTTCATGGTATCAAATGGTGGATTCGTGTTTGGTAATGGTAAATCTAAAGGTTGTAACGGAATTTCCAATGATTCTTCATGAAATGCATCATTATTCGTATTCTCAACATCATTCACACTAGGTGAGTACACCAGATCAACGACATTTATCTCCTCCACTGGCTCAAAAAATGCCAAAGGATCGAAGTCCGACATGTTATCTAATAAAAATACAGTATAGGAACATATAGATATTTAGTTATAGTTGAAATTTTTTACTTCATAGTGACATAATGATTTTTGTATTTAATTTATAGAAGGTTAAAAGCCATATTGGGATCTGAATTCAGTAACATTCATACCAGGTTTGACTTTGTCAATTATATCTCTTTTATCCATGGCTAAAAGAGCTCTTTTCAAAGTTTCAATTAAAGAACCAGATTGTTCAGTATCACTAACGAAAGTTCCATCACCGTCAGGACTTTCCACTTCATGCATGCTCAATCCAGTGAGCAATTGATCAACAGCATCTCTATACATACCCATGTTGATGAAGGAAACACCCAAGTTATATCTAGCACGAACAAAATTTGGGTTTAGTTGTAAAGCTTTGGAATATGATTCAATAGCTTGTTCAGGCCTATTGGAATTTGCATAAGATGCACCTAATCGATTCCATGATAAGGCGTCATTAGGATCACATCTTATAGCTGCTTGGAAGCAATCTAAGGTTTTATCATATTCTTCCATAGAATAAAATAAAACACCGAGTCCGGTTTGAACATCAGCATCCATGTTGGCCCCACTTGGAGAGAGCTGAGCTGCCCTTATGAACAAATTGGTTATTCTTTTATTTAAAGAGTATCTGTCATCGGAAGTAGAAGTTGAATTTTCAGAAGTTCTTGCCTTTGCTACAACGTCAGGGTATTTGGTTTCAATCCATTTTTCAAAGGACTTAAAAGCTGCAGTATCGTACCCTTCATTAACATATGAAATGGCTAAATTCATCAAAGCAGTTAAATTGTTTGGATCATTATGAAGGCAGTTTTCCAATGCGGTTATGCCTTGTAGTTCCTTTTCATTTCTTATTTGACATTGTCCCAACTTTAACCAAGCGTCAACATGTTTAGGATCTTCTTGAACTGCCGCTTCAAATGCCATAGCCGCTTCACTTAATTTAGCACCTCCTTCCATTAATTTGCACCCAATTTCGTAAGCATTTGGATTATGCATGAAATCATTCTTATCATCAAATGAGTACTGATCATGTGGCCTATTGGCAAACAATTTCAGGTAATCTTCTGAAGCTTCAAAAGCTGAGTTCATTTCATCAACTGCTGCGGCTGATTCGTCAACTTGGGCATCAGTAGCGTCGAGAATTTGTGTTTCAATTTCTTTAAATTGATCTTCCCAGTTTTGATGTCCCTCTTGGCTTGTTTCATGTGTAGTGGCTGGATGTGGTTGATTTTGTTGAAATGAACCGCGTGATTGCATCATATGCATCATATGTTGATTGGATAATTGCATCATCGGAGATCCCATCATCATGGGATTAAATCCATGTTGAATATTTTGTAGTTGGGTGTTATTTTGTTGTAGTTGCTGCTGCTTCTGTTGTTGTTGTTGTTGTGCAACTTGGCCTCTTTGATGTTGTTCAAATTGCGGATGAATATTAACAGATGAATTTGAATGCATAAATTCCGATGACCAATTATCGGCTTTTGACGTAGCAACATTCAAATCTCCTGACATGGTATTGATCTCCCGTGACATTGGTTGAAAATTAAAGTTATCACCTGCAGCTCTATTAGCCATAAATGCGTTATACTGTTGTCTATCTTGAACATTCATGTTGACTTGGGACTGATTCGTTGGTACCTGACCCCTCTGTTGCCCATTTCTGATGCTGTTTTGAACCGAGTTATCCATTTGGCTGTGTTTATTAATTTGCGCTAATGGGTTGGCCCCCACCGCACAATCAGACCCTCCAAAAAGTGACATCTTGTATTTGTAATATGTGAAGAACTCAATATGAAAATTATTCCTTCCCAATCTGTCAAATTTCCTTCTCCTCTTTTTCTTTTTTCAATAAAACACTGGAAAATGTCAGGAAAAGCTACCCAAGCAGCCTCCCAGTCTTTGATTGGAAGAATTTTCACTAAGGAAAATGCCAGATATGTTTTCACCACCCATTTCTGGGGACCAGTATCAAATTTCGGGATCCCAGTGGCTGCTATGATGGATTTGAGAAACAAGCCAGCAGAAAACATCTCAGGTCCAATGACCGGTGCTCTTGTCATTTACTCTGCTGTTTTCATGAGATACTCCATGGCAGTTACTCCTAAAAACTACCTTTTGTTGGGATGTCATATTGTGAACGAAACTGCACAATTAGGTCAAGCTGCTAGATACATCAACTACCATTACCTTGGTGGTAAATCATCAGAGTCTACACCAGAAACCACTGTGGCTTAATAGAAATTTTTCATAGCACTCTTTATATCATTCACTAATCAAAAATTCCCTTAACTATGGAATCTCCACCTTGAGTTGGTCCTAAATACGCATTTTCATCTTCCGATGGGTTTTCAGCTTCTTCGAAATCTGTTTCCTGTGGGATTTCTATGAGTTTCCTTCTCTTTTTAGCAGGAGACAAGTAATATGTTGATTTGCTTGTAGATGATACCAAACTTACTGGGGCACCATAATCGCTTTCTGGGTCTTGTGGATCTTGACTAGGTAAAAAAAGTGGCTCATGAATTCCGCTATTATTGCTGGATGCAACATCCATATCAACCGGAGTTTGTGGTACTAAATCTAACGCCATTTTATGTCCCTCACTATCTGTTACTTCAATTAGGTTAACTCTACAACACTCAACCATTTCATTTTCTCTATTTAAAAAATAACAACGTTCAAACACTATGGGGTCACCAGCAATTGTAAATGTAATATCAATGACAGCCTTATTATAGCCTGTATCAAGTCCTTGTGCATGGAGTTTCCGGTAGCTTCTATCATTTTTATATTCATCATAATTATCAAAAGCATTAACATCTGCAAATTTATTCAAATTTGCTGAAATAAGTTGAATGAATGATTTGAAATCTTTTAATTTAAAACTCACTCCAAATGAATAATCCTGCTGTTGAATTTTGTTTGTTTCGATATTACTGAATATTAAATCATCCAATTTCATAACAATTTTTAATGTCATTGGTTTATCTTTGTGATTAGACGTGGTGAATAAATCATGCCTATTAAATCCAATCAAATGAACAAGTCTCTGATTAGGGAATATCTGAATCTTGAAATCCTCTAGTGCATTTGGAAACATATTCAAGAAATTCTTCAGAGCAATTGGGTTCAAAGCTAATCGATGAACTCTTGGTTTTCCTTGAGTGCTTGCTTTTTCATTTTGTGCTTTCAAAGTTTTGTAGTAATTGTATCTGAATGCGGAGTCAAAACTTGTGTATCCAGGTTGATAATTCACAGAATACTTTTTTGTGATATTTGCTTTGGTCTTGAATTCTACAAACATTTTATTTGAATAAACCTGTTGAACAACTTCATCTCCACAGATCAACACAATTTTCCACGTTTCGGCGCCTTCTCCACAATCTTTAAACAAAACATCCATCTCTTTAGTGTTAACCCATATAGAATATGCAGATGCCATATTTTCTTCATCTTTTAAAGCTGCACGCCCGGGGAGTTTTCCTTCTACTTTAAATTCCTTGAAATATTCACTAATAAACCGCGATGTCATCAATGATGTCCTTGTTTTGTTGATAGCTGAAAAAACGACTTCTGATTTGCTGTCTTCACTACTGAAATCCCCATTTCTAAATGTGATTTTGAAGCTATCTGAAACCCCTAAAAACGAATGGATTGATCTCATCCATAGCAACTTTGTGTCTTTGCTTTCTAACACAATTTCCAGTCGGAAAGGCATTTAAGTAGATAATTTGTTCTTTATATTTGGATAAATCTTATTTGATCTCTGACGCGTAACATCAATTATTTTGTTTACCTATTATAACAAATATTGGATCGAAATGAAGGTCAAAGAGCTTATCATTGACGGATTCAAATCGTATTCGACCAGAACGGTCATCACAGAGTGGGATCCGCAATTTAATGCAATTACAGGTCTTAATGGGTCAGGGAAGTCGAATATATTAGATGCTATTTGTTTTGTTTTAGGTATAACGTCAACATCATCGCTAAGAGCACAAAATTTGCTTGATTTGATTTATAAAAAAGGGCAGGCGGGGATCACCAAAGCAAGTGTCACTATTACTTTTGATAATAGCGATAAATCGGTTTCACCTGTTCAATATAGGGATAAAGATGCAATTATGATTAGTAGACAAGTTTCAATAAATGCAGGCCAGCCAATCAGTAAATATTCAATCAATGGTACCCGATCTACCCAGAAAGATGTCAGTTTATTATTACAAAGTGTCCAGTTGAATATAAACAATCCAAACTTTCTTATCATGCAAGGTCAAATCACAAAAATGTTAAATATGAAACCAAAGCAAGTTTTGAATTTAATTGAAGAAGCCACAGGTACTAAATCATATGAAATGCAAAGAGAATATGCTAAAAAACATATCAAAAAAAAGGAATTGAAATTAGATGCTGCCATTTTAACATTAGAAACTCAAGTGAAACCAGAATTAAAGAAGTTAGAAATACAAAAAGGAATAGTTTTAGAGTATAACAATACAAAACTTCAAATGGAAAACGATTTAAGTGTCATTCAAGCGTACGAATATCAAGAAGCTTTGGAAAGAATATCTACCATTGATAAACCTTTGGAAATGGCCGAAAATACTTACAAAGAGAATGTTGAATTAGTTGAAACATATGAGAACCAGCTTAATGCATTGAATGATCAGATTAAAGAAATTTCATCTCAAAAATCTGCAATTGATACAAATACAATTAAAGCTTTGGAAAAACAAGCTCAACAATTGGCCGATGAGATAACTAGGTTGAGCACATCTAAGGAATTTAAACAATCTAATTTATCCGAATCATTAACTGAATTGAAAAATTCCAAATCCGAATTAGAAACTATGATGAATAGCAATAGCTCCAAGACTGAAAAGATGACCCTTTTCGAAATAGAATTCAAGAAAGAACAAGAGAAATTACTTGATTTCAAGGATGCATTCCAAAGAAAAGAAGATTTACATTCCACTCTTTCGACAGGATTTTCTGCAAGTGGTAATAAAGACGCCGGTTATTCTTCTCAGTTAAGAGAATTGACAAAACGGCTAGCAGATACTAAAACTCAAATAGAGAGAGATCAATTGCAAATTAAACATTTAAAAACACAATTCGAAGCATCCAAGCTTGAAAATGCTAAAAATCATATAAATGAAATTAAACAGACAATTTTGAAGAAACGAACAAATGTTGAAAAGCTTTTATCAGAGTTGAAAGCAAGTGGGTTCGATGAAATAGAATTTAATTCATTAAAACAACAAGAAAGACAACTTATAGATGATTTAAATAGAAAAACGGAAAATTTAAGAAATCTTAAAAGGCAAGATCACAGATTTGATTTTAACTATCGAAAGCCGTATGACCAGTTTAATGATGCTTCCGTCAGAGGTTTTTGTGGTGAATTATTCGAATTGAGCCAGGATAAATCAAAAGTTCAATTGGCTCTTGAAGTTATTGGTGGTGCCAAGCTATTTAATATAGTTGTGGATAATGATAAAATTTCAACGGATTTGTTGGAAAATGGAGCTCTTCAAAGAAGAACAACATTTATTCCCTTGAACAAAATTTCTTCCAAAGTAGTTAATCCAAATACAGTTGGTGCTGCAAAAAAATTGGCGCCTAATAAAGTTGAACTAGCTCTGGACTTAATTGAATACACTGGAGATGTTAGAAAAGCTATGGAATATACATTTGGTAATAAATTTATCTGTGATGATGCAGAAACAGCGAAAATGATAACATTCGATCCACGAATTAGAACAGGCTCAGTTACTTTAGAAGGTGATAATTATGATCCTGAAGGTAGATTATCGGGTGGTTCGAGAAGAAGCACGTCTTCTTTAATTTTCAAGTTTAAGCAATATAGAGACATGAGAATTACTGTCGATAAATTAAAACATCAATTAAGCCAAATTCAAAGAAAAATACACAACATGCAAAAGATCGCCGACTCTAATTCGGGTACCCAGGATTTACTAAGAAAAGAGCAGTATGAGATTGAATCTTTGGAAAGGAGATTAGAAACGTCAACTAATTCAGTTTACATAAAACAATACGAGCAAAGTTTAAAGGATATCGAAAATCTGACTGAAAAAATTGAATTGAATAATAGAAAGATAAGCGATTTAGATACCGAAATATCACAGATTGAAAAGGACATGAGCGAGTTCAGCAATAATGGGAGTGGAAAAATCAAAGAATTGGAGCAGGAGCTTAAGGAAATGAAAAAAGAACTTAAGGAAAAAGAAAATGCGATATCATTGATGAGAAATACTTTCAATACCCTTCAAGTTGAAATCGATAGTTCAAAGACTGACCTCGATCAATTAATATTACGTTTCAATGAATTGGAAACTCAAATTCCTGAAATAAAAGAAGATTTAACAAAATTGACCGAAGAAATAACTTCAGCTGAAATATCTCATCATGAGATTCTTGATAAAATACAAGAAGAAAGAGAAAGAGACGATGAAATACGAACTGAAATCGAAGAATTGAAAACCCACTTACAAAAAACAAAATCGAATCTGGAAAATTCGAAGAATGCATCCACTGAAGCGTTTGAAAAAATAAAGTCATTGAAAGCTCAATTGAAACATTATAATAAAGTAATAAATGAAAGTATTGATGCAGTTAAAAATGACCAGCGTAGGCATGCTATTATTGAGCAAAATAAAAACGTTGATATCAATGAACTTAATGCGAGAGTTGATTCATATGATGCGAAAGTCAGAGAGTTAGAAAGCAGAGGTGCAAAACAGGATATAATTTCTAAGATAGATGATTTGAATTCCCAGATTACTTTACTTACAACTAGAATCAACACAGTATCCAAAGACAAGAAGAAAATTGAGGAAACTGTGCTGAAATTAGACGAAAAGAAGACTCAAGAATTGGAGAAAACCTATAAGACGGTCTCAAAGGACTTTGGAGAAATATTCAATGTTCTCTTAGGTGGTTCGTCTGCTAAATTGGTTAAAGTTAATGATAGGGATATTCTTGAAGGACTTGAAGTGAAAGTCCGACTAGGTAACGTTTGGAAAGAATCTTTAGTTGAGTTATCTGGAGGTCAAAGATCACTTGTTGCTCTTGCTCTCATAATGTCACTTTTACAATTCAAGCCTGCACCAATGTATATCTTGGATGAAGTTGATGCCGCTTTGGATCTTTCACATACTCAAAGTATTGGTCATTTGATTAAAACAAGATTCAAGAATTCCCAATTTATTGTTGTTTCTTTGAAGGAAGGTATGTTTACAAACGCTAATAGATTATTCAGAGTTAGATTTCAAGACGGTACTTCAGTTGTTACTGCTAGTTAGAATTAATTTATTAAAAACATCTGAACTTCTCCTACTTCAGTTGTCACTGCTAGTTAGAGTTAATTTAGTAAAAACATCTGAATTTTTCTTACTCCAGTATTAAATAAATGATACATACAGCATTATCACTGCAAAAGCTATACCCATTTATATTTCGAATACACCATGTAATAAAATAAATTCATGAGCATATTTAGAGAACAAAGAAATGATAAAAGGTGATTTTATAATTATCATTTGAATTTAAAATTCATTTCAAAACAGGTATTTCAGCTCTGATACTCAGTTCATATGATGAAAAGAAGAGAAGAAAGCCTTGAAACCACGCAAATAAGAAACACAACAAACAAAGAAACAGTAAAAAGATCGAAAACAAATGTAATTTCTCTTTACACAGCTGCGGAAGTGGAGCAAACACTTCCGTATTTGAAAGTTTATCGAGACTTCTTGCCTTCTGAAGTTTCTGAAAACATACTTCGTTCTTTAATTGACAAAAAATGGATGTTCCAAGAAAAAGAATTTTACATAGCTGGTAAATTATGCAAATCCTCACAACGTTCAAGTATGTTTGTCACAGAAGAATATGAGAATTTAGACTCTTTATATTCATCAAATGATATGAAAAATATGGACTTTACTGATGAATTAAAACTTGCAAAGAAATATGTTGATGAAAAGGTAAATGAAATTCTTGCTGGAAGAACGAGACATCCGTTGGAAATACAAACTGCTTGGCAAACAAACGTTTGTGTTGGAAATTATTTTGGTAATAATTCAAATCATTTAGATTGGCATTCAGACAAATTGACCAACATTGGACCACTTCCCACAATAGCGTCTTTGAGTTTTGGAGCAACCAGGTTATTTCGGGTACGAAAGAATGAATCTAGTAGTATTATTTACAACATTTCACTCCCTAATAATACACTGTTGATAATGTTACCAGGATTTCAAGAACTTTTCAAACATTCTGTTCCCACCTTAGCAGGCTCTCTTGTTTCAAGACATAAGTTAACTGGTGAATCGAGGTTTAGTTTAACGTTTAGAATGATTGAGCCGACCTTATTTGCTAATCCAGTTTATTGTGACAAGTGTAACGAAAGGATGATTCTTAGAAGAATATATAAAACTGGTTACTATACATGGATGTGCTATTCTTCTTTCAAGGGAGGAAACTGTCGCAGAAGAAAACATAGCAGGTTAAAAAATTTAGGAGCCCAAAAGCCCGCTTCATTAACTACTGATTCTAAATTGGAAGGAACAAAGTGGTTTCCAGAGTGATTATATACAAATAACTAATCATGAGCAAATCATAATAAGAATAAAAAAAAGAAATATCATCTTTATATGGTTGATATTAAAGATATTGACATTTCAAAGTCACGAGAAGATGCAATAAAGAGCGTGAATGGACAGAGTCAAATTCAATCTGATTTCTTCATTCCTTGCTCGTTTATTTTTCAGCAAATCGATCAGTCCAGAACAGAATTTCCGCTGGATTCGACAATACTATTCCAAATATTGGACATTCGAAACGTTTATAAAAGCGATGTTGTTTATATGGAAGAGCTTAGAGGGCTTTTGGATATCAACTCCAGTTTAGTGGATAGGCAGCGATCGAAATTGCCCCCATCCACAAGTATCATTAACAGTGTAAATGTTGAAGATGAAAATAACGAAATGGATAACGATTTCAACTCAACGGGAAAGAAACTGTTCAAATTGACATTACAGGATTCATTTGGAAATTTGTGTTATGCAATTGAAGCAGAAGATTTGCATTTTCTCAGAAGAAATGGAGATTTATATCCAATTAAAATAGGATCAAAGATTATTGTTAAAAAAGGTACAAATATATGTATAAATACTATGATGTTGAAGAATGAGAATGTTGAATTCATTGGTGGAGAGATTAGAAGCTTCAATGTTAGATTGTTTGAGCATATGCTTGAGAAATTTAAAAACAAAATAACATGATAAGACAGAGCATCAACACTCGAGGAGTAAATCCCAAAGAGCACTTTCGTTTGGGTAATCATGATGGACAATTGAAACCAAAAGGTAATCATCCAAAACTGATTGTATCAAGTTAGCAGAGGCAGAGCCCTTTGGATAGAGGAACATCCATTCCTTCCAAATTTCAAAAGCTTCTTCAGACCACGCTTTAAATGAATCTTCTTCGATTATGGTTGTTTGAAGAATCTCTCTGTCTGGAAAAACTCCCCATGTAACACAGTTTGATGCACTTGATTTTAGGTTAGATTTATAGTTACCTTTAAAATCACCAGCATAATAACTTGCCAATGAACCTTCTTTCAGCAATCTTGGTTTAACAGTATTTTCCCATTGACTTTTGGATACGAACATTTCTACAAAGGCCTTTTGGTAAATATAACCATTAGGAGGCCCCCAACCAAGAATTTTGTCCTTAGAGCTGGTACAATTAACAGCAGGTTGTGAAGCAATAGTAAAATAATGTTTTTCATTTAATTCAATCAATTCTTCTTGAATAAGAGCGGTTTCGGCATTCAAGCTTAATTCAGACCACGGTAAACAATCAGTTGTTTTTCTTAAATAGTTGACAAATAATTTTGCAATATCATCCATGGATTTCGGATACCCCCAAAGTTCATAAGCCTTAGCTGATGTAACCTTCAAGGATGGACCGTACCCGTCAATTTCACCATAAGCTGGAGATCTTGAATCACCAAATCTACCGTTAGGGAAATCATCCCAGGTAGCATCTTTACCCAAAGTACCATGACCAGCAGAAATTGAAATTAACTTTTTTAATTGAGATGATTGATTTGATGAAAGCATCGGAATTGATGAAGAAGGTAATTCATCGGTGATTACCTTGTTATTGGTTTGTTTGAATCTGTTGGCATATGCAACCCTATTTGAAGCAATCACATTCTCATCAATGTCCTCATCAGATGATTCACTTTGATTTTCTAATTCTTTTTCTTTCTTTTCAACAACCTTTGATAACAATGGTGAAGAGTTAATGATTTGTGCAATAGATTTTTCCAAATTCAAAGTATAAAAGTGAATACCCCTTATCTTGTGGTTTGATTTTTCATAAATTTCACCTACTAAATCAGATATCACGTTAACACCAATTGATTTAACAGTGTCATCATCTGTTTGAATCTCCGGAGGAAATCTTTCTAAAACTGATTCAGGAACGCTTGCATGAGACAACCTGGAGGCTCTTTGGAAGATACTATAACCGTTAATAGGTAGAAGACCTGGAATGATAGGGATGTTTTCTAAACCTGGTTCAGATTTCACCATATCATTGAATTCAATAAACTTTGTAGAGTCATAAAACAACTGGGTAATAATAAAATCTGCCCCTGCTTTAACTTTTTCAACTAAATATGGTAAATCACTTTTAGGATCTTGATGTAATTCTTCAAAGGATCCTTCTGCGTGTCCTTCTGGATAACCAGCAACACCGATACAGAAGTAATCGCCATATTTCTGTCTGATATATTTAACTAAATCAATAGCATATTCAAAATCGCCAGTGCCATGAGACTCGCTGGTATCTCTTGAAGGGTCTCCTCTCAATGCCAAGATGTTCTTAATCCCATTCTCTTTGGCAGTGTCCAATGCATTATCAATTACATCCTTTGATGTATTTGTACAAGTCAAGTGCATACAAGTGGTCAACCCTAAATCTTTTTGACAGGTAATAGCCAAATCTAAAGTCTTATCACTCGTAGTACCACCAGCACCCCAAGTTACGGTAACAAACAATGGTCCCAATAACGACATTCTACCCAAACGTGCGTACAAATTACGCGTACCATTCTCTGTTTTAGGCGGGAAAAACTCCAAAGAAAAGTATGGTTCATTCTCCTCTAAGGCAGCAATCTTATCTGTGATCTTAATGGACATTTTAGCTGCCTTTGTATTAAAAATGCTGATATTCGATATAAGAAGATGATGACTGACTATTTTTTCTAATGTTGACTTGAAACTATAACAAATTCAATATTATAAATTTGATGGGTAATTCGGTTGATATTTCGCTCCGATTGCGATTTCAAGAGCAAATAGTGGCTGATTTGGTGAAAGATGATGCTCTTTTGGTGCTGGGAAGAGGTCTAGGGATGGTTAAAATAAGTGCCAATTTAATTCATGTTTTACGTCATATCTCATGTTTAAAACAAGGAAAGAGTGGTTTGATAATTGTATTGAATGCTAACCCCGAGGAGACTGCGGAAATTGGAGAAGAGCTAAAACAATTAGATCATTTTAAGGACTCGCAATGGTTTAAAGTGTTTAATTCTGAGTCTGCATCTGTCGATAAAAGAAGACAGTTGTACTATGAGGGAGGAGTTATCTGTGTTTCAAATAGAATATTTGTTGCAGATTTACTTAACAGATGCATTGATGCTAATGTGATTACAGGAATTGTATTGTTACATGCAGATCAAATAACCGAGTTTTCAACTCACAGATTTATCATTCAGTTATACAGAAAATATAACAAATGGGGCTTTTTGAAAACTATAACAGATGACCCAGAAAGACTGGGCTGGAAAGGATCACAACCATTGCGAGATAATTTGAGATTTTCGTTATTAGAAAAAACAATAATTTGGCCAAGATTTCATAGAGATGTTAAATCATCCATTAAGATTTGTAGCAGGCAATTAGGAAACGAAGGAAACAAAGTAATTGAAATTCGAGTTCAAATGACACCTTTGATGGAAAAGATTCAAAACGGACTGATGTCAAGTATAGAACAATTATTAAGTGAACTTAAAAGAAATGTTAATAAATATAGTGAAGACAACTGGGATTTAGAACATTCATTAAACAGAAATTTCATTAATGGAATTAGAAATTCCTTATATAAGCAATGGCATAGAATAACTGATTCTGCAAAAAAGTTGATTAATGAAATCTCAATGGTTTTAGATATACTAAAAGCACTATATATTGAGGATTCCATCACTTTCAATCAACGAATTCAAGAATATTTCAAGTCTATTAGAGATAATCCTTTCGATAAATCGTTTTGGCAACTGACTGACCACTTTGGGACTGTTTTGACATGCTCGCAATCAAGAGTCAGATCAAAAGATATTAATACCAATAGAATAATTGAGATTTATGAAGAGCTACCAAAATGGGATCAATTAGGATTAATACTAGATGAAATTCAATCATCAAATGAAGAAAACGGTCCAATTGTTATTGCATGCGAAGATTATTCGATGGTTCATCAACTAAAAAATGTTGTGACAATGATGAGAATTGATAGGGATGATGAAAATGGAGACCTACTTGGTTTTAATCATAAAAAATTTATGAACCGTATGAAGTTCATTACAAATGAAACTAAATTTGAAAGAGATATGACAAAATTGATCCATATAAATATTGACAAGGAAGAAAGATTGAAGAAATCAAATGAAGAAGGAAATGGAATTCCTCTTTCTTCTGGTAATGATATTGTGGTTTCTAAAACCTTTACGGGAAGAGGGAAACACAACTCCATGAGAAGAAGGAATAGAGGCGGTGCTATAATGGCTGCCCACGACAGAATGTTGAATAAAAAAACAGAAGGATTTGAATTGGATGATGAATTTCCTTCCGAAGAAGATCCTCAGGTGATTGACATTGTTGATGATAATGACGATGATGATTTTGATGATCTTTTTGAAGTTGGAGATTCAAGTATGAAGTATAACGTCATTGATCAATCGAAGGAAATTATAATTAGAACATTTGAAGATATTAAGCTTGAAGAAATTTTACCAAGTTCGATTATTCTTTATCAACCCAATTTGACGTTCATCCGGAAAGTAGAAATTTATCAATCAAGCGTGAAACAAAGTAAATGTTATTTTATGTGCTATTCTGCAAGTTCAGAAGAACAAATTTATATGAATGATGTCAAGTCAGAAAGGGATTCTATTATCAAATTGATTAAGGAAAAGGCACACATGCCAAAATATTTTTTTGAACCAGAAGATGAATTAGCAAAGTATAGAAATCGTGAAAATAAAGTATTAAATACCAGGATTGCAGGTGGTGGAAAATTGAAAAATGATCTACAGTTAAAGAAAGATATTATTGTTGATATAAGAGAACTGAGAGCAAAATTGCCATTTATTTTATATTTAAACCAGATGGATATAACCCCAGTTCAATTAACAATCGGAGATTTTATTATATCTGATGAAATTTGTATTGAAAGGAAATCTATTCCAGATTTACGATCATCTTTAGAGAAGGGTCGTTTGTTCGAGCAGTGTGTTAAAATGTTTCAATATTATAAAACACCTGTTGTTTTGATTGAATTTGATGATTCCACAAGTTTCAGTTTCGAACAAATCAAAGTTGGATTTTATATGGAAACAGTATCAAAAAAACCTCAAGATGATTCACAAGCCAAGAAACTCCAAAGAGATTTAGTTACGTTAATTAAGGAATTCCCATTATTGAAGTTAATTTGGGCTTCATCACCACAAGAATCAGCCAAGATAATAAAGAGTATTAAACAGAATGTAGAAGAACCAAATTTGGAAGAAGCTATAAATGCTGGTACATTAGAATATTCGGGTAAAGTTACATATAATGAGGATTCAATAAATATGTTAAAGATGATACCAGGTATTAATGAAATGAATTATAAAGATATCATGGCTGAAGTAAATTCAATTGAGGAATTGAGTAATCTTGACGAACAAGATTTAATTAAAATTATTGGGAAAGTAAATGGACAATTAGTTCATAAATTTTTTAATAGTGAACTTATTTAATCAACTTTTGTAATTTATTTGATAGGTTAAACGACTCGACAACTTGTAAAAGAACTGTTTGAGGTATATCCATTGTCATCAGCATTCCAATCAAATGATCAGTTGATCCAAAAAGTTTGTGAATCTCGTTTAATTTAATTAATTCATCAATCTTAGGTTTTCCATCAATGGAGATGGTCGATGACTCAATTGAACAATCAACTAGCTTATTAATCAACTCAATGGATCTTGTACTAATATGAACCTGCTCATTTTTTCTTTCAGTAGCATTACCATTAACAAAAATACATGCATACATAAAGCAAAGATGATTCAAAACAAGTCCTAAATTTTCCGATGAAGTTAATAATTCTAATGAGCTATTTGACACATCTTGCAGTTCAAGGCTTCCGTCATTTTCATAATTAGGATCATTTAATTTATTGATAGTCTCCTTTCTTGATTTATTATCATTATTCAGAATGTCAATCAAAACCAAGCATCCGAGTAATGCCTCCAAAATAATTTGAGGTTTTTCATTGAATTGACCAACTCCTTGGTATATGGAGTTAATCGGTAAAGCAGATACGAAATTTGAGAAAATTGATTTGAAAAACTTTCTTTTATTGAATGCAATGTCAAAAGATCCATAAATTCCCGTGGCCATTTTAGAAATAACTTTGAGATAAGGATCAGTGATGATCCCCAGTGACAGATTGTTTAAAAGCTTGAAATTTTTATCATTTGAAGTTATTGATTTTAGAATAATGTCAATTGAGTGAGCGTAATATTTATTTGATTTCGGATTGATTTTTGTAGTTATCAAATCCTCGGATGTAGAAGACACGAGCTTCGAACCAAAAGTGAAAGAGAGTAAAACAAGAAGAAACGATTGTAATTCATTTTTCAATTCTATTGCATGTGAGGTATTAACGAGAACAATTAAGGAATCTTTTAAAAACATCAACTTCTTTCTTTTGAACAATTTTAAATTAGGACTAGAAACCAAACCAAGAAATATTTGAGAAAATATATAATCATTGAAAATTGGTAGCGCTCCCATTATTAGATTATTGTTTCCAATGAATGATAGATTTCTAATGATTAAAGAAATTGTTGATAGCTCTTCCATTAACATGATACGTTTGGAGGCCCAAGATTTGGAATGAATATCTAAGTTATTAGCCAGTAATGATCTATTATTTTCATTTTCTATCTCAAAAGTTAATTGATTGGATTGGTCGTTACATTCATGAATCAAATCTGTATAGTTTGTCAAATGGAAATCATCTAAGAGATGATTATCTAAAGAGTACATAGCCAAATTTTGCAAATTTTGTTCAGCGATTGATATTTGTGTTTTTACTTCTTTGTTAGATTCCAATTTTATATTTAAATCAACTGGGCTCAATTTAGATAATGAGGATGCAGAAAAAGAATCAATTTTCAAAGATTTGTTTTCCACGACTGTAATTCCGCTGGTATATTTGTTGAATATACTATCAATCAGAGATGAATGTTGTTCATCAGACCTATCATGAGAACAATTGTTAACGATGTTGTCGTGTTGATTTTGGGTTAATAATTTATGAATAATTTTGATAGCCAAAGAACAAAGTGAAGAAAGTAAATCGGTACAGTAGTTCAAATCTAATTTGGTTGAGTCATCAGTAGTTATTATCAACAATTGATTGAGTGCATTATTTATTTCGGCGTCAATACCAGATTGTAAGGCCAAAGAAAGAGTTTTGATATCGATTCTCCCAAGTTCTGGTAAATAAAGATAAACTGGTTTGAGATCATCAATTTTTTCACCTAATTGATCAATTGCAGCTAAATCGATTCCATTAGTTCTATCTGCATAAAATCTTGAAGGTTGATATATTTTCAAGTACTCAGGCGAAGTGGTTGTACTGGGTTCTAAATTCCATGTAATATTATTTGATATATCAATTTGAATCGGATTTTCCATTGCATTTCCATTGATAGAACGACGATTTTGCTGCTGCTGTTGCTGTTGCTGTTGCTGTTGCTGTTGCTGCTGTTGTTGCTGTTGTTGCTGTTGCTGTGGTGGCTGCATTCTTTGTTGAAATTCTCTTATTCCTTCTTGGGATTTCGCATATTGTTCAAATGGGTATAGATACGCGTAATACATGTGAATGAAGTCGTTCAAATATTGTTTGTTTTCAATCCCAACCTTTGCTGCTATCACCGCTAAATTATTATCTGCTAGCACTTTTTCCAATCCTCCCATATGTGTAACCAAATAGTATACGGCAAACAAATTGACGTGTACTCCCCCAACCTGCGGTTGTGGGTTGAACTCCTTTTGTATTTTATTCATATACGACCCCACAAGTGCAATGAACCGCTGCGTGTTGTTCTTCGAACGCTGTAAGTCCTCAATTTGACGCGTATCCATATTCCATCCAATTGACAATAATAACAATAAAGTGTACATAATAGGTGAAAAAGTGTTAAAATTTTTCAAGACCTTTTCTTCTAATAAAAGAGTATAAAATGGCCAGCAATTCCATGAGACCGCTCGTTTTGAAGGGCCATGAACGTCCATTAACACAGTTAAAGTTCAACCGTGAAGGGGATCTTCTTTTCTCGTCAGCAAAGGATCATCATGTGTCAGTTTGGTATTCAGCAAATGGAGAAAGATTGGGGACTTTGGAGGGACACTCAGGGTCTGTGTGGTCAGTAGACGTTGACAGAGTTACCAAAAGAGTTGCCACAGCAGGAGCTGATTTCAAGGGGAAACTTTGGGATATTGAAAATGGTAAAGAATTGTTCACATGGGATTTCAAATCTCCTGCCAAACTGGTAGAATTCTCACCAGATAATAGTCAATTGTTTTATCTTACAGATCATAATATGGGTCAAATTGGTACCTTGCATATTTTTGAAATCAACCAAAACACTGACGAACAAAACGCACAAGCTATTTTACAAATTCCAAATGAAGATGATCTTTCAAAAAGATTCGTTACTGCTTCTTGGTCATATGGTGGAGAATACATTCTCACAGGCCATGCGCATGGTGCCATTTCAAAGTATAATGCTAAAACAGGAGAGCTTGTAAAGACTGTGCGTGTTTTCGAAGAACCAGTTACTGATATTCAAATGTCCAAGGCACGTGATTATTTCATCTGCAGTTCAAGAGACAAGACTGCATGTATCATAGATATCGATACTTTGGTTGTGAAGAAACGATACGTGAGTGAAACTCCAATTAACGCTGCTGCAATTACTCCTGTCAAAGATTTCATTATCATGGGAGGTGGTCAAGATGCCAGAAGTGTTACCACCACTTCTTTGGCCGAAGGTAAATTCGATGCAATGATCTTCCATAAAGTGTTTGAAGAAATGATTGGTCGTGTCAAGGGACATTTTGGTCCTATCAACTGTATTGCCGTCCATCCTGAAGGTAAATCTTATGCTTCTGGTGGGGAAGATGGTTACGTTAGACTTCACCATTTCCCAAAGGCTTATTTCGACTTCCTCTATGATGTTGAAAAGACTGCTATTGCTGAATCAACTTTGAACAGTGCTGTATGATTGCATGTCTGTCTGTATGTATCTATGTATCTATGTACGTATGTATGTATATTTTTATATGTATAATTTTATATGTATATATGTATCTATCTATATATGTATTTATTAATGTATATCTATAGACCTATATCTATGTGTATTCAAATATCAACTACTTCTTAGCCGCTAGCTTAGCAGCCGCTTCAGCAGCTTTACGTTCATCTGCTAAACGTTGCTTTTCTCGTAGAATATCCCCATCATTTTGAAGACGTTTTGCATAATCTCCTTTCTTTCCCTTGTTGGCTTCCTCCTGTTTTTTCTGGTTCTTCAGTCTTGCCAACTCCCTTTGGTTTCCTCTTGCCATTCTTGATTGATTAAAGAGTAATATCAAATGATGAAATCAAGAATTTTTCTTTTACTGAATTAATGAATGAAATTCAACTTAAACAATTAGACAAAATAAATAAAAATCATTGATTTTGGCACTCCTTCTGTTTATTATGCTTATGAACAATACCATCGCCTTCTTCTTCTTCAGAATCATCGCCTTCTTCGTCATCGTCTTCTTCCTCTTCTTCTTCTTCAAAATCTTCCTCTTCTTCACCTTCTTCACCTTCCATGTCAAATAAACCATTTCCTAAAGCTTCACCGGTGAAACAGTCAATTGCTCTTGGAATTAACTTGTCTTTGACGATTTCACCAAACATATAATCCATTTGTAAAGCTTGTGCCAATTCTTCTTCAACTTCTTGTTGTTCTTCGTCTTCCTCGTCTTCTTCTGCTTCGTCTGGCATTTGAGGTGGATTGAAGAAGTTGAAAAATGATTCAACATGGCTTGTCTTTTCGACAACTCTAACTTGTTTGGTGTGCTTGTTTCTTTGTTTACGTTGTTCGATTTCTAACGTAACGTTAACTTCATTTGATTTCCAATCGATTTCACAACCTTCAGAATGGTCATACACGAATTCTCCAGTATAACCCAATTCCTTTTGATAATAATAGGTTTTGACCAATTCAGTGTTGGAGAAAAATTCGTTTTCTTCGAATTCGAACACCAACTTGTAACCTGGGGTATCCAGGTATTCCAAACGAATATCAATAAGTGTATCCAAAACGTCGAAATCTCTGTCAGTAATCATTGTATTAATCATAGGAACATTTTGTAAAGCAGTCAACCAGAACCCTGGCACACCCTTGATAGAAACGTCACCGGTTGTTTCTTGTTTCGATTTGTCTTCGTCTTCTTCTTCTTCTTCTTCTTCTTCTTCGTCTTCTTCTTCAAGTAATTCTTTTCCAAGTTTAATAGCTTCTGGGTCGGCTTCTGTTTCACCCACAACCAACGCACGTCTCTTTTGGTTCACTTCCTTAAATAAACCCGCAAACTCTCTTTCTAACTCCAGTAATTTCATCTGGAACTTGGCTTCCAAGTCAAATTGGTCCATTTCCAATGCTTTGAGGGCGAAAATCCGGTTCTTCAATTCCTTTGGTAATCCTGAGATGTATCCACTGTCTTCTCCAACCAATGTTTGTAATTTGGATTCAATCATGGCCTGTAATAATGGATTTGAAAGAAGGGGATTTTCCCCCAATTCATCGATGGTTGCTGGCATGTTGCCCGAAACAGCCGACAGTTTCGCTCTTGCGATGTAACTGCCTGCGTTGGCTGGTGTGTTCTGTGGTGTAGGGGCTTCGTCGATGGGTCCGTTAGACATTGTTGAATTTACGACAGGGGGAAAAGAAACATGCAATAAACAAATACACACAGAAACACATACACACACATACTTAGACCCCTACTAAGCTTAGAGAATTAAACACTTCTTCTTCTTCTTCTTCTTGTCCTTTTCCTTAGTTTCAAGTGCAGCTCTGGTGGCGGCCTCGAACACTTCACGGACACCTTGGTTTAGCTTTGCAGAACATTCCAAATAATTGATGGCTTTGATCTTTTCAGCAACGGCCTGACCTTCGCTAGTGGAAACTGGGGATTGCCCTAGTTGTGATAATGCTTCAATGGTTCTGGAGTCGTTCCTAAGATCGATCTTACAGCCCACCAAAATTGTAGGAACCCCTTGGCAGAAGTGCATCACTTCGGATATCCATTTCTCTTGCACATTTTCCAACGTGTCTGGAGAGTCCACCGAGAAACAGATCAAAATAACATTGGAATCTGGGTAGGACAACGGTCTGAGTCTATCATAGTCTTCTTGCCCCGCAGTATCCCATAATGCCAACTCCACACGACGACCATCAACCTCGACATCCGCAACATAATTTTCAAACACTGTTGGGACGTACAGCTCTGGAAATGCTCCCTTAGAAAACACAATCAACAAGCATGTCTTCCCACACGCTCCGTCACCGACAATCACGAGCTTCTTCCTGATATCTGCGATCCTCTCGGCCATTCTTTTTTCGTTCTAACAAGAAATCGCCACCGAATCCTAAACAAAAAAAGTTCTTCCCTAAAAGGAATCTCATATTTATTATTCTTTATTTATAAAGTGTGCTTAGGTAACCACCTTTTCAAACAGCTCAGCAGTATGAAGACCGCATTCGCTTTTGACTTGGTTGGCCCAACGGCCGGCTCTTTCGTCGCCGTTTTCTGGGGTTGGGACGGTGGAATGCCAGTCACCGACGGATTTGTACCCGAGATCCAAGAGGGAATTATAAGGCACGTTATGTTGATCAATATAAGTTTTAACATCATCAAAGCCCCAATTGACTAAAGGATTGACTTTAATGGTCCCCACAGCAGCATCATATTCGACAATAGGGATTGAACCACGCGCAGCCCCTTGAGAACGACGTCTCCCAGTGAAAACAGCACCAATTTGCAGTTCGGAATTGGCTCTTTTCAATGGTTCAACTTTGACCAAATAATCATATTTCAAATCATCCTTCTCCCACAACTGATCCCCATACTTGGCAACAAAGTCCGCCTCCGTTTCACAATCCTTAGGTTTATATACATGAACAGTGGACCCGTATTTTGCCTTGACATTTTCCAACAGCTCCAAAGTCTGTGGGAAATGATACAAAGTGTCAATAAACACAAGATCAACACCTTGTCCTGCTAACATATCCAAAATACACAACCCACTCAAACCAAAAGCTGTTGTTTGGTATAAATTAGGTAATGTCCGAACTGCCCAGGTCACAATCTCCTTCGGTGTCAGACCTTCCAATTTCTCATTCCAATGTGCAAGAAATTCTTGTGAAATAGGGGCGTCGGTCATAATTATATCTATCCTTGTAATAAGGAACCGTTTACTAGAATGTCATCTCTTTATGAAACAACAGGAATGATTTCAAATCTGAAAAGTGTGGCGTTTTGTCTTTTTGAAGATATCAGGATCATTACACGTGATCGCGGTAAATGGATTTTCTCTATTTATTTCTTTCTTCTCTTCAATTGCACAAAATATGACAACAGAGACGCGTCTGAACATCGAAATCAACAAGAATAACGAACTAGTTCTTATCCAAGAACTTTTACAAGATACCATTGAAACACTTATCCATCTAGGTGTGCAAGTGCACGATTTTACCGCAACAAAAGAATCAAAAGAGGGATTGGCAAACCAACTAAATAAATTAATATCTCTTTTGAAAGGTCTTTCAATTCAATCGCACAATCCCCCAATCCAAATCCCTATAGATATTATCCAATACATTGAAGATGGTAGAAATCCCGATATTTATACAAGAGAATTTATTGAAGTTATTAGAAAAGTCAATCAATTCTTGAACGGTAAATCATTGGGGTTCTCGCTTTTCCAATCAACCCTGGCTTCTCAAATCAGTAAGGAGTTCCCTCAATTAATCGGTGATGTTGAAATGGTCATGAAACACAAATAGCTGAGCGCCAAACCCTCACAAAAAACATGTGATCTGCACGTGATGTTATTTTTTGTTTTCGGGAGTTTTTGATGTTGGAAAAATTTCTCACCCTTTCGTTGGTAAACGAAATACCAACCAAAAGCTATTCAAATCTAAAGAATGCTTTCAAGGCAGCTTTTAACAGGGTTGAGATTTCAGTCAACAGCGGCAAAAACTACCGCTGCAAATACCACACCATTCAACAAGTCATTCAAATCATCCTTTGAAAATTTCATCAGGACTTCAAAGCTAGACAAAGAAGGTTTCTTCATCAAGGAACAACCTACTACCAAAGATTTCAAATTTTCCAACCTTAATAAATTTATTGAACAATCAACATTAAAGAGAGATGAATTAATCAACGAAAAGTTGAAGGAACTCTCGAAGGAATCCAAAATTGAATTCAATGAATTGAAATCAAGATTTGACAAATTGGTTGCTGAAAAAGAGTTAACCTCCAAACTTAACAACGATAAAATTCACCAATCAATTGCTGATTTTGCTAAAAAAATAGAGTCTGATTCTTTCTGGGATAAATTGATTGATGGGTTATATCCATTGGGTGAAAATTTACACAATTCACCAACTTTCCAATTAATTAAATCAATTGATGAATCTTTTGCTGTAGCTTTAGCTAATGTCATTCAAAGAACACCAAATAAAGCTTCAGTTCAAGCTTTAGAAAATTCTTTCAAGAATGGCCCAATTTCCAAAATTTCTAATTCTCAATACCAAGAAATTTTATCTTCACTTGATCAATCAATTGAAATTAACGAAATCAACGATCATCAATTATCTGATGAAGTGGATGGCCAAACTGTTATGTCAACCATTTTTGCTTCTTTGAACATGTATGATGATTTAAATAAATCGCCTTTATACATGTTCATTAAAGAAATTGATCCAGAATTTTCTAACTTGCTCTCTGAATATTCCCAAATTGATCCAGAATCCGATGCTGAATTGCAAGCATCAATCGAAAAAATTGTGGAATATTGCTCAAATAAGGAGTCATTAATTTATAAATCATTTACTGATGAAAAGTCAGAAAATTTTGAAAAAATCAAGACCATTTTTGAAAAACCATTACCAATTGATTTGACCGAAATCTATGAAGTTTTTGAAACTTTCCCAGATTATTTCCAATCCGATTTATTCAAAGCTATCGAGAAAATTGATCCAGAATTCTGTCAACTTTTACAATCTTTGGAGTCTGTTCCTGAAGGAGAGGAATTAGATAATGTTAACTTGAAGGTTGATTCACATTTATCTAATCAAGACTCTGCTATTTATAAGGCAATGAATGATGTTGAAAGTGAAAATTTCTCTAATTTAAGAAATACAATTGATTTAGAATGGGAAAACTTTGATAATTCCGTTTCAACTGATAAAATTATCGACTATGTTTCAAATAATGGTGTTGAGTCTGATGGTTTCAAATTATTAAAAAAAATTGACTTGAATTTCTCAAATATATTGGCAGAATTAGTTACTGCAGACAGTAACGAAAAGGTCATGGAAGTATATAATTCAGTTCAAAATTTCCTCGATCAGCCAAATGAAATTTCACATGTTTTAGGTGATAAAGAATCATTGAATTATCAACTTTTGAAGGATATAATTTTGCCACCATTATCTGGAGCTGAACTTGAAAACACTGCTGTTGAAATTAAAGAAGATCAATCTAATTTGCCTGCCGAAGTTAAAGAGATGAACGAAATTTACGATTTGACATCTAAAGTTATTGACGAATTGAAACTAGAATTAGAAAATAACACATTCATTACACCTTCCCGTTCAATTGAATCATCATTAGATAAACTTTTAGGTTTCCAACCTACTAAAGAACAAATTGATTCATCAATCAATTTGAAAGAAAAACCATTACCTAAACATACAGATGAAGTTTTGGATTTATGTGTTAATATCATCATGAAGGATGGTAAGAAGGAAGTTGCAAGAAAGAATTTGAACAGAACTCTTTATTTATTATTCTTGGAAACTAGAAAGAACCCTGTTGAACTACTGAAGAATGCTTTGGATTTAGTTGCTCCTTTGGTCATAACAAAGACTGTGAAAACCGGGTTTGCTAAGAACTTTACAGTTCCTGTACCATTAACGCAAAGACAGAGGGATAGAATGGCTTTGATGTGGATTTTAGATTCTTGTGAATCTAAAGCTTCAAATGATTTCCCGGTGAGACTTTGTGAAGAAATCATGTTTGTTTTGACTGGAAAGTCTAAGTTAATGGACAAGAGAGTTCTTTCTCATAAGATGGCCATTTCAAACAGATCATACCTCAAGATTTAATTTTGTAAAAGTTGTTGTCTCTCTTGTATATATAAAATTTAATTATATCATCATCTACATTAGAAAAAATTAGTAAACACAAATAAATGTGTGTTTTTATCCAGTGAAAATGGAAGATTCATTAATGGAATCAACAGCAGCAGCGGGACCTGAGCCGGTTGTTTTCCACCATGAAGAAGATGAGTATGATGAGTCTATAAAAGAAGAAGTGGTTTATGTTTCGCAAGAACAGTGTCAATTTACATCGGAAACAAGAGCATTATTCATTGGGAATTTAAGACCTCCATTTGATCACACACAATTACGTGCTAAATTAGATGAATTGTGTGCATTGGGCTCCTGTAAGATCGAGCGTGCATGGTTGAATGCGAAATTTTCCCATAGTATAGTAATTGCAAGCGATGTACCAGGAGCAGAGTCAATTAGGAAAAACCTTAATGGGAAAGTTCTAGAAGAATTTAGCCCATTACCACTATATGTTGAATTCATCCCTGTTAAAGCAACACAACTGTGGATTAATCAAGAAGTTGATGGACCGAAAGATGGAATTTGGAAAGTTTCATTTAAATCTGTTCCATCAAAAAGATCTCCCGGTACAACATATATTGTGGCAACCCACACGATGGTCAATCACTCTAACGAAACTTGGGGATATAAATCATCTTCCCGGAGACCTCAGAGAAGAGATAAAAGAAGAATGGAACTCAAAAAATATAAAAATAGGGATCATTCACCAAGAAGGGGTTAAAACACCGTATACTTAACTATATACACACTTTGTACACTAATATTTTACTTCCAAAGCTTGATGATTAAATCCCATAATCCATTATCTTCGGTTTCTAATTTATAAATACCATACATTGAAACCCCGGTTCCGAGATTTAATAATACCATAGCTAAAGTATGCCAGCTTTGAAACTTTCTTAATGGAATATAATCAATGATACAACTTTGGAATCCATATCTACAATGTAATAAAATCAACGTTGATAATATCGAATCAATCAATGGGTATTCCACCCCTCCTATCAATGGGAAAGCCATCAAAGGCAGCATGCCAACAGTAATAATTCTTTCGTATGCCCAGTGAAAAGAACCCTCTGGAGGAGTGTATTCAGGTGGAACATATGCGTCGTTAACAGTACCTATGATGTTGCCAGGGGCATCTGGTTTCAATTTAAATGAATCAAAATTCGGCATTTTTGGTAGCCTTGGAATCAGTCGAATTCCCCTTGATTGATTAAAGCTTGGTCTTAATAACTGTGCCGATTTAGCTGTTCCGAATCTCAGCATCTCGTTGTGTGTTTTTTAACAAATAGTAAGTAAAAAGATTAAATTTTTCACAGTTACAAAATAGTAGAGAATTATATGAACTTCAACTCCATGAAGATGGGACAACTTCATTATCATCTGAAAATGGATTATAATCATCCTGTGGGTTTCTTTTTGGTTTTGAGACCTTTGGAGCTTCTTTTTTTATTGTAGATGAAGTGGAATAATCGATTTGTTGTTCTTTCAAAATCGACTTTTTTGGTGGAACGGGTGGTGGTCTTCTAATCGGCTCTGGTTCTTCTTCTAGCTCTGCAGGTGGATACCTTTCATTTCTCCTTATGTAATAATCATCAGCATCATCGGAATCGCTTTGGTTATTGTTTAAACTGCTTGCAGCATATGATTCCAAATCAGCCAAAGAATCATAATCGGAGTCGGAGTCTTCATTTTGTGTTCTTGAACGTTCCTCGTACAGTTTCAAAGAAGAAACTAAATCATCGTTACATTTTAATAGAGGCCCCAATAATTCTTCTTGATTGACCAATTGCAAGTATCTCAAGATGACTCTTCTAGTGGAACGACACTTATCGAAACATTCATTGGCTTTCACAGAATGAATTGACAATTCACCTGAAGATAATGAATTAATTGCGTTCATCAAATTAGTTGATTGCATATTAGCTTTACCAATTAATTCCAATATCTTCGGTTTTTCCTTTTGCATGTTAATCTTTGGGATCTTGAACTTTTTATCCAATTCGGCATTAGTTCTTGGTCTTTCATCGTCCATAAAAATACTTTGATCCATTTCTGCTGCTTCATCGTTCATGAAATCTGGGACTGCGCTTGAATGTTTCGATTTACCTTTCATTTTTTGGTTTTTCAAACATCTGCGATAAAGTGTTATCAATTGCTCCATTTCCGGTTCATTTGGGAATTCATTATTCCATGTTTCCATAATTTGAAACGCATATTTCTTAATCTTAGAATTAATGCTCTCCTTGGATGAACTTCCTATTAAGATGACTTGCAATCTATCAATTAACTTATCGTCACTGTATAGCAACTTCAATTTTGGACCACCATTGACTACTAATAAGTCAAGAATTTTCAATGAATTGAATTGCTCTTTAATTGATCCGTACTTTAACTTCTTTCTAATAGCCCTTGCTGCCTCCACCGGTCCTGGTTCCGAGAAATCCTTTTGGAGTTTAATAGCATCTAATAAAGAACCCAGCTGATTTTCAATGTACGTATCTTCATGAGTCGGTTTTGCTACTGTACAGCAATTGTTGATAATATCTGTTACTGCAGAATACTGGTGGTTATCCAGAAATCCCATTTCTTTTTCCTAAACCTTAATTATAGCGTTATCAACACTAAGAAATTAATATTACATAAAGAATCAAAAATAGCCATAGTGCTTACGTAATGTGTTACCCGGTCTTTGGGTGAAAATTAAATTTTATGATAAATTAACGGGAAAAAAGGCATGTGAAGCGTTAATGATCATACAAACAATTTAAAGCATTATGTCTGTGTATTTAAACTAAAAAGTGATTTTCAATGATTTTCTCTGTATTGGGGATTTTTGTTGTTGATTTTCAGAGGTGGAAAAATTTTTCACTCTTTTTCCATTCACTTTTTCTTTCTGTATATTCGATACAACAAGTAAAAATGGTATGTCCCAGACTTAGTTTTAAAGGCTGAAGGATCTCAAAGACGTTTCCTCCCATTGTGTACCGTTTACTCTTAGTATTTCTCTTACGTAATTCTCTATACATCTGATCATCTGATGGGGAGAAGAATAAGGTTGAAAACTATGTTTTAAACGACATGTGGGTACGTACGAGAATCCCTTTTATTGCATGTATCCACATGTCTTTTGAACATGGTTCAACACTTCTTTTTTCCAGCAGCTGGCCATTTTCGTTTCTCTCTTACTGAAACAAAATTAGAGGATTAAGTTCACGGAAGTATTATACGGTAAATAAACTCAATGACCAAACAAAAGGAAAGTCGAATCTTCGGATTTTATTTTTATTTTTTAGAGTTTACGTTTACTAATAATTTCTTCTCCTCGATGACAACAGCCAGCTCAAAAGAAAGTTGCACCAGCTCCTTTAGCCACTAAGAAAGCATCTTCAAAGTCTTCCAAGAACACTTTGTTCCAATCTACTCCAAAGAACTTTGGTTTGGGTCAAGCCATCCAACCAAAGCAAAACTTGGGTAGATTTGTCAAGTGGCCTGAATACGTCAGACTTCAAAGACAAAAGAAGATCTTGAAGTTGAGATTAAAGGTTCCTCCATCAATCTCTCAATTCCAAAATGTTCTTGACAAGAACACTGCAGCTGAAACTTTCAAGTTATTGAACAAATACAGACCTGAAACTTCAGCTGAAAAGAAGGAAAGATTGACTAAGGAAGCCGCAGCTATTGCTGAAGGTAAGACTGCTCAAGATGTTTCAGAAAAGCCTTATGTCGTTAAGTACGGTTTAAACCACGTTGTTGCCTTAATTGAAAACAAGAAGGCTAAATTGGTTTTAATCGCTAATGACGTTGACCCAATCGAATTGGTTGTTTTCTTACCAGCTCTTTGTAAGAAGATGGGTGTCCCTTACGCCATTGTCAAGGGTAAGGCTAGATTAGGTACCCTTGTTCACCAAAAGACCTCTGCCGTCGCTGCTCTTGTTGACGTCAAGGCCGAAGACGAACCAGCTTTAGCTAACTTGGTCTCTACCATCAATGCTAACTACATTGACAAGTATGACGAATCTAGAAAGCACTGGGGTGGTGGTATCATGGGTGCCAAGACCCAATCTAAATTAGCTAAGAGAGCTAAGGCTGCTGCCATTGCCGCTGCCATTGCCGCCAAGAGAGTTTAGATTTTTTTATACCCTTTTGTTTCTATAGAGCTTTTAATATACGTCAATTTCGAATGTGCATATAACTACACTTTTTCTAGAACTTTCTTTTTCAAAAGTTGCCGAAGCAGCCGGTTAGCTCCATCTTTAAATCCGTTGTTTTTTCTTTTTTGATTAATAATTCCGCCAGAATTTCCTCTTTGGGAGACGGAGGATTTTCGGTATTTAAACATGTGGGTTCACCCTCCTAACACACAATTTTAAGATAGAAGAAAATTATCGATTAATTATCAAGCTTAATTAACATGTCTGTTTCTATTGATGCATCCAAGTCAAATCTTTTCAAGCCACTTAAGGTTGGTTCTGTTGAATTAAAAAACAGACTGGCTTATGCTCCAACCACTAGATTAAGAGCTGATATCAATGGTGTTCCAACTGATTCACAGCTTGAATACTACAGAAGAAGAGCTGAAAACAACGGTGGTCTGCTGGTCATCGAAGCAACTGCTCCTCACCCATCAATGGGATCTCAACCATTCTGTCCAATGCTTTACACCGATGCTCAAGTTAAGGGATTCAAGAAGATTGTTGATGCTGTCCATAAAGAAGGTACCTCGATTGGTATTCAATTGTGGGATATGGGAAGAGCTGCTGATCCTGTATACTTGAAGAAGGCTGGTTACCAATTACACGGTCCATCTGCCATTTACTTCGATGAAGCAACCGAAAAGAAGGCAATTGAAGCTGAAAATGAAATTAAGGAAATGACCATTGAAGAAATCAAGGAATCTATTCAACATTTTGTTGTTGGTGCTACAAAGGCTATCAAAGAATGTGGTTTTGATTTTGTTGAAATTCATGGTGCCCACGGTTACTTGGTCGATTCATTCTTCCAAGATTCTGCTAACCACAGAACTGATCAATACGGTGGTTCTATTGAAAACAAGGCTAGATTTGCTTTAGAAATCATTGATGGTTGTATTGAAGCAGTCGGTGCCGAACACGTTGCTATTAGACTTTCACCTTATGCTGTCTTCCAAGGTTCCGAAGGTGTTCACGCCAAGATCAACCCAATTGTTATGTGGGGTTACTTGTTATCAGAATTCCAAAGAAGAGCTGATGAAGGTAAGAAGTTGGCTTACGTTTCTGTCGTTGAGCCAAGAATCTCAGGTGTTGATGAAAACGAAGCTGCAAAGAATGTTGACATGTCTTGGATTCAATTGATCTGGAAGGGTATCATCTTCACTTCTGGTAACTACTTGGACAAGAGATACATTGAAAAATTACCTTCAGTTGTTGACAGAGACGACAGAACTATCATTGGTGTCGGTAGATATTACACATCTAACCCAGATTTAGCTGATAGATTAAAGAGAGGTTTAGAATTGACTCCATATCAAAGAGAAACCTTTTACTTATACGGTTCCAATGTTGGATATCTGACCTTTACCAAATATGGTGAAGAAGAAGATCACTCCAAGGATGAAGTTAAGCCATTACCTTTGGCTTAAGTTGATTATCATACAACATTAAATTCTCATGATTAGACAGCATTTACATTTATAGACACGCGGAATTCATATATATATTTATTTGTATATATAAAGCTATTTAAGGTTTTTGGATTAAACATACAATACGGTAAAACTATTTACCATTTTCTCATCGTAACTTGTTAGTATTCTTGTCGTTTTTAAAATGACAAGTATCATACAATTTTGTATTATTAGTAACAATAAGTCCACTACTATTGAGTAAAGGTCATATTTTGAACAACAATTTTGAAATACCTGAGCTAAGCATAATTCATATATATATATTATTTGAAATGAAACTAATTCTTCTTGTTTTAATTCACGCATAAACAAAATAATTATCTCTAATATACAGCAAAATGTTAGTTCATTATTGTAAATTAGCAAGCTTTAAAAAATAAACGTTTTACACTGGGTAATTGATATATTTACATATATGAATCAAATCATATAACCGTCTTATATTACTCTAAGAAAACTTTAAAATCCCATCAAGCGTTAAAACAGTAATTTTCATAAAAACAGATCTTATTTAAAAATGGTTTACGTATTGTCATTTCATATCTTGGTGTCGTATATTGTGTGGTTTGTATATTTGACCTCAACTATCATACTGTGCTGAGCATAATGTGACGGTGTTTTATTTTTTCCCATTTGAGCAATTAACCCTGACACCGCAGTGAAAAATTTTGAAGTGCAATGCTGCGCCCAGTGGGAGAATGAAAAAAAAAGTATATGAAATTTACACTGTATTTCGACTCTTGAAAGTGAATTCTTCAACTTAATTTAGAGAGTATGTATCAAGTGATCTGTTAGATGTTGCTGATTTACGCAGATAGTGGAGACGTAGTGCAAATTGTGAACATATTGAAAGATTAGAGGGCGTGAAACCGAAAAGAAGTTTCCATTTCATAATTCAACTCTCCAATGTAATGCAAGTAGTGACACTCAAATGAAATTAGCAAATTGGCAAGATAAATTCATCTACATGTGGAATTCACCTCATTTCATCAAATGGCTGTTGCAATACATGTAGAAATCTATGATCCAAAAATATCAAAATCGACGACATCCTAACAGCTTGAAATAAATATTTTTCATATATGAATTGATTACTAACAAATCTTTTTTCTTTAGAATGGCTAAGTCTAAGAACCACACAGCTCACAACCAAACCAAGAAGGCCCACAAGAACGGTATCAAGAAGCCAAAGACCCACAGATACCCATCCTTGAAGGGTGTTGACGCTAAGTTCAAGAGAAACCACAGATACGCTTTGCACGGTACCGCCAAGGCCCTTGCCGCTAAGAGAGCTGAAGCCAAGGCTTAAATGTTTGTATAAACCTCTTAATTTAGTCGATATAATAAAACCATTTCAAATGACTTGTTGTAAAAAAACTTGCCCTTTCTTAAATAATAAATAGAGTGAAAATTATGCTCATCGCTAAGGGCAAAATTCTCTTCTTTCTGATATTCATATTGTCCAATGTCGCAGTCATTGACGACTAATGATGAGGCAGTGCAATCAGTGACGCTTGTTAACGAAGAAAAATTCATTGAGAGAAATCCAAGGAATGAGCAAGTATCCGAATTGAAAGTTACCAAACAAAACGAAATTGACGAACTAGTGACTGAAAGGGTCCATAAGAATCTTGAGCAACTTTCCATAGTGGGTGAATTTTCTGCAGAGCAGATGTCAGGTATGTCACAGAAAGAAGTCGAAGAAAATGATAAATCGGTTACTAATGAAAAAAGTGCTCTTACAATTCCTGAAAGCAAGGACTCTCAGAACTCAAAACAAAAGAAGTTTAAGAAACGCTCGTACAAGAAATTGGGGAAAAAAACAGCTACTAAGGGAGAAGGAAACAAACTAACGACAGAACGCACTGTGGTCGAAAAAGAAAACGAGCAGGAGAAAACAATCAAAGACAAGAACAAAATTAAATCTCATGCATCATTAAAAGATATAGTGTTTTCAGAAACTCAGACTCAATCTCAGCCATTGCAGTTTAGAAAAAAGGGCAATTTCAAAAATAATAAAGGTGATTTAAATTCTACTCATCAAAATTCCAAACTAAAAGGCCAAAATAAAAAAAAGGAATATTCACGAAATAGAGTGGCACTGTCACAAAATGCCATGCCTCATGATCAGATTCAGAATCATTTTTTGATTCCAAGAAACAAATTTCCAAATGCAAGATTAATTAATCATTATGATTCATGGGGGTACTTCACGCCATTGAATCCAAATCGAAATCTTTATGGCGATAACCCATTTCGTAGGTCGAAAAGCAAAACCAATAAAAAAGATGAAGAAGTTGCTAGAATCAAGAGAGTTGTGAAGGGAGAAGACAAAGAAAAAATTGATGGATTTATCAAGAATAATGAACCCGAGCTTGAAATTGCCCAAAATAAAGAGAGTTAAAGTTTTAACTAAGAGTGGGGATTTGCTATATACTTATACTATTGTCTTTTGTAATTAACAGTAAGTGAAAGATTTTTTAATTTAGAGATGGTATACATACAACAAGTTAATATATTTAATCATCATTCTTGTCCTTTGTAGAACCTCTTAACAAACCAGTTCTTCTGGCAGCAATTAAACCAGCCTTTTGACCAGCAACTGCACCTCTAGACATAGTAGAGGCCTTACCAATATGTTGATGGTTACCACCACCATGAGGGTGATCAACTGGGTTCATGGCAACACCTCTAGTCTTTGGCCATGAGTTTCTCTTGACCTTGTACTTGTGGAAAGCTCTACCAGCCTTAAGCAATGGCTTATCAATTCTACCACCACCGGCAACAACACCAATGACACCTCTAGCATCAGAAGAGATGATCTTCTTGGCACCTGAAGGTAACTTAACTCTGGTCTTGTTTTCTTCTGGGTTGTGTCCAATAATGATAACGTAGTTACCGGAGGTTCTACCAAGAGCACCTCTGTCACCAGCCTTTTCTTCAACGTTGGAAACAATGG